>CM060909.1:287220663-287829056 GCA_030737875.1 Allium sativum
AAAATAATGGAATCTAATAGTGAATATCTTTCCAACGAATCCGAAAAATCAAAAGTTCGTAGCGGGAATCAAAAGATATGTCCAGTTGAAAATTCTGAATAGTCGCTATGGAATTCAGGCCCTTAAAAATGGACATTTTGCAAACGACCTCGGATTTCGACGAAACCAGTTTTGTTGGGTCCGGGATGTTAAATTATTGCTAGATTCCAAATTTCATAATTTTTCGAATCAATATGTGAGCGTGGCAAAGGAAAACGCGTTTGACCGATTTCAGTTGATTTTAATCGACTGGAAATTGACCATTTTTCAAACGGTCTCAGAATTCGACGAAATTAGTTTTGTTAGGACCGTATCGTCAATACGAAGCTAGAAAATATTTTTCTGGAATTTTTCTAGTTAGTATGTGACCCCGGTAATTTGAAATGTGCGTTTAAAATTCAATATAGTGATTTAAATGTAAATTCAACGGAAACTGATTGTAACAGCCGAATCAGCTTACGATACATATCCCATTGTGTTCGGAGTGGGGGTAATTAGCTATGGACGACAGGCGGTGGGCCTCGTTTCGAGGTCGAAATAAAAAGTTACTTTTTAGAGTAATTAATTAAATAAAAAAAAAAAAAAAAAAAAATATATACACCTACCGTTTACACTCACTCCTCCCTCACTCCTTTCTCACTTCAGAAAAAAAAAAAGAAAAAAAAAAGAGGCCGACGGTTCCCTGCGATCGATGGAGGTCGTCGCCTCCTCCAAGACCACCGCCGCCCCGATTTCTCCCCCTTCCTCTTCTCTTCCGCGCCTCGACCCCCCCAGCTGCTCCGACGAAGGTGAAAACCCCCCCTGCTGCTCAGTTCGACGAAGACGAAACCCCCCCCCCCCAGATTCGAAACCGCCGACGAACCCCCCCCCCCCCCTCTCTCTCTGTAAGTCCATTTTCTTTTTCTTTTTTTTTTATTTATTTACTATTTTATTTCTGTTTTTATTTTATAGATTTAAAACTGATTTTATAAGCAATCAAAACTGATTTTATGTTAATAAAAACTGATTTTTTAAGTTAGTAAAAACTGATTTTATGTTAATTATAAAAAAAACTGATTTAGGTTTAAAAAAAAAAAATTAGAAAACTGATTTTATAAAAGATTAGAAAACTGATTTTATAAATGATTTTAAAACTGATTTCTAAAAAGGTTTTAAAAGATTTAAACTTTAAAAAGTAAAAGATTTAAAAGAAGTTAAAACTGATTTTGAACTTCGAAAGAAAAATATAGTTTTTATGTTTTGAACTTCGAAAGAAAAATATAGTTTTTATGTTTTGAACTTCGAAAGAAAAATATAGTTTTTATGTTTTGAACTTCGAAAGAAAAATATAGTTTTTATGTTTTGAACTTCGAAAGAAAAATATAGTTTTTATGTTTTGAACTTCGAAAGAAAATATAGTTTTTATATATTGAACTTCGATAGAAAAATATGATTTTTATATATTGTACATCGAAGTAAAAATTCGATTTTTATATATTGAACTTCGAGTAAAAATTCGATTTTTATATATTGAACTTCGAACTGAAAATTCGATTTTTATATATTGAACTTCGAACTGAAAATTCGATTTTTATATATTGAACTTCGAACTGAAAATTCGATTTTTATATATTGAACTTCGAACTAAAAATTCGATTTTTATATATTGAACTTTGAAATAAAAATTCGATTTTTATATATTGAACTTTGAAATAAAAATTCGATTTTTATATATTGAACTTCGAACTGAAAATTCGATTTTTATATATTGAACTTCGAACTAAAAATTCGATTTTTATATATTGAACTTTGAAATAAAAATTCGATTTTTATATATTGAACTTTGAAATAAAAATTCGATTTTTATATATTGAACTTTGAAATAAAAATTCGATTTTTATATATTGAACTTTGAAATAAAAATTCGATTTTTATATATTGAACTTTGAAAGAAAAATTCGATTTTTATATATTGAACTTTGAAATAAAAATATGATTTTTATATATTGAATAGCGAAGTAAAAATAAGATTTTTACATATGTAGTGAAAGCGGGCAACGAAGATGACGAAGGTGCGATAGCGATGAAGTTTTCTATCAGTGAAGTGCCGTGGAGCTAGGATAGCTATTGGTGAGAATTTCTCACCTTTCAATTTATTTTTCTAGTTATATATATACTAGGATGCAGACGGTGCTTAGTAGCACCCGACACCCGTCCACAGACCATGGACTTGTTTGTTTGACTGTTTGGTGATTGATTGTGATATTGGTTTGAATGTGGTTTGTGGTGTGAAAAATCGAATCGATAAATTGGTTAGGATTAGACGTGCGCCGTTATAAGGCGAAGGAGTAAGGCTAGGTTAGACCCTTACTCCAAATTTTGTGGTTTGCATAACGAAAGTGAATTTGATTGATGTGTGAATGGCGTGGGCCTTCACTAGACCGGGGATAAGGCTAGGCCTCGTCCCGTTTCTAGTATCGTGCCGTTATGCCGCCGAAATTTTCTAAAACATGTTAGAAAAATAAAAATATCATTTTATTGAATAAATGAATTGAATAGAAATTCATAGGTTGAAATAGAATGTTTTATCGTTAAAAATATAATTTTTAACGTGAATATGAAAATAGTGAAGTGAATAAATAAATATTCATTTACAAACCAGATGGTTTGTTTATGTACACTTATTTGAATGATATTGATTGGGTCGATAAATTTCACACATCGCCCAACTGCACAAATAAAATCTGTGTTTGATTGTTTGAAACCCCACACGGGTGTTGGGATGAAATTTGAAGTTCACTCATCCCGATTGATTGAATATGTCGATCGGTTGATTGACAGGCTGTTTTAAGCGTTGGATATCTATATTTGATGCTTATACAGTGTAGTGCACTTTGGTTGATGGTTGATTATTTTTCCATGCTATTATATACATGTGTTGTATGAAAATCCATATAATTAACTTTATATGGTAATTGATTGGGCCTCATTCCAGTTTTAAAATAGAAATATTTGAAATAGAAATATTCGAAATGGAATATTTGAAAATATCAATATATGAAGCCGTGTGGATTAGATCGACGCCATTTTGACGTGAACGATATTTATATCGATTTTATTCATTTCGAAATGAATTGAATTGAAAACGATTTCGAAATGAATTGAATTGAAAACGATTTCGAAATGAATTGAATTGAAAGTGATTTCGAAATGAAATGAATTGAAAACGATTTCGAAATGAATTAAATTGAAAACGAATTCAAAACGAATTGAATTGAAAGTGATTTCGAAATGAAATGAATTGAAAACGATTTCGAAATGAATTGAATTGAAAACGATTTCGAAATGAATTGAATTGAAAACGATTTCGAAATGAATTGAATTGAAAACGATTTCGAAATGAATTGAATTGAAAACGAATTCAAAATGAATTGAAAACGATTTCGAAATGAATTGAATTGAAAACGAATTCAAATGGAATTGAAAGCGAATTGAAATGAATTCAAATTGAATTGAAATTCGAATTGAATAGAAATGAATTTTGAAACGAATTTATAAAGAAGAATTCAATTTTGCTTTGAATTGAAATAGAAGTTGAAATAGAATTTGAAACGAATTTAAAACTATTTATATAATTCGTTTTAAATAGAAATCGACGAGATATATATTATATATATTATATATATAATATAATGGCCTGAATAGAACGCGCCGCGCCGCGGCAGTTCGCGAATTTCGACCATTTATTTCAAACGGACATTACGGGAGATCCGACCGTCGGATTCTCCTAAAACCGGAACCGTTGGGTTCGTATCGAAAAGAGCTTTCTAACGAATATTAGAAATTTGAAATCTAACGGTTGGATTTGGAATTATGTCCAAATCAAATTCGAAAAAGGTCGCTGTAAGTGCAGTTCGATGGCCGTTGATGGAAATCGACTGTACGGGCCTTGATAAAATTATTAAAAATAGCAATAATTTGTGTAAAATCATAAGAAATGATTTAGAAAGAATTGGGATGAAAAACTCCATATTTGAAAAGATAAAAATGGATTTTTATCGAAATGAACTAGTTTTGAACTAGAAATATAATTCTATTTATTTTTAAATAAATAAATTGAATTTAAAAAGGGTTTTAAAAATAACCAAAATTTCCAATGATTGCATTGGAGTGGATTTGAATCGAAATTGTCTTCGGAATATTTCGATGTTAGAATTCGAGATTATACAGGTGTTGTTATGGAAATTTGAAAGATATATATATTTATATCGTTATTTCCAATACGACATTTGTTAGTCGTAGAATTTGATATTGAATATAAGCCGATATATTTTCTATTCAGAGCCTTGTATTGAATATCGAATGTGATTTGGGTTTGTCGTGAATGGTGTCTTCACTAACACTGTTCTTGAACCCAGTTGAGAAAAGATTAAATCTTTTTATTTAGATTTAATGAAGTGTACCAATTAAATAATATTTAATTGGAATTGAATGGATATTGATTTTTGGGTTTATCGTGAACAGTGTTTTAAATAACACTTGTTCTTTAACCCGATAATTAATGGGATGTGACTTTGGGTTTATCGTGAACCGTGTTTTAAATGACACTGATTCTTTAACCCAGTCACAGATTAAAACTAAGTGGAGTTTTAATGAATCTTTAATTAGATTGAAAAGATCGAGAATGGAGTATCACCAGTTTTGCTCCAGGCGATAGTTAAATCTTTAATTAGATTTGAACGTGAAATTTAGAAACTAACTGTCGGTTAGCTAAGTAGAATGGTTTCCTGGATATTGATCTGATGTTGGTTTCGGCCTTCGGGGTTAATATTTGGGGAATTATTCTCTTGATTAATTTACGGTTAATGACTAATGAGTTGGAATGAGGCGTATGTTGTGTTTGTGTAACACTTTTATAATATATACGCGAGTTATTCGGAAAGACCGGGTTTATCCCATTCTGAATAACTGATACGATGATATGTCGAAGATGAAGACGATGGTCGAAGACCGGAGGTCTTCACGTCGTTTGGGTGATAACTGATGATCTTGATTGGGCTGTACACCCAAGAAGATGGAAACAGTTGGTGATCGTCCAGACGTACTTGGAGATTGATGGATATGCGGGGTACTAGGTGCCTCCGGTTTCGTTCAGACCCAGGACGAACTTGTAAATGGACTGTGTGTCTGACATCGGATATCATTCTGTGTGACTGATATCGGTTGCATAGGATGGTTTGCCTGTGTGGCATGCTAAGATGCAAATGATCAAGGCTTCTGTTGAAAAGCAAAGTCTTGTGGTGATGATCAAAGCACGGCCTTTGTGGCGTAGCTTTGTGTAACGTTTACCTCGCGTGTTTCACACCCGGTATGAACCAAAACGGGAGACGGACATCAGGGAGGACTTGCGTTTCTTTCTAGCTAGAAGTGGCGTCAGTGGTTTTACACGCCCTGACGAGTTTGACTTATGTGGTTGTTGCTGTTGCGAGGCGCCTCGGTTATATCGGTTTCGGCCGATGCATTCTGGTCGGCTGACGGACCAGACTTACACCCCATAGGGTGGGGAAACGTAGTGTTCAGGAATTTTAATCCACATCGGTGGACCGGCCCTGACGATCCAAAGGCTTGACTGAGTACTTGCCTGAGACACGGGCTAGAGCGTCTCGAATCGGTTGAGGATCTTGCCCCTAGCCTCGGTTCATAGATGGAAACCCAATTTCCAAATACGTGACTTTGCGATTTTGATTGTATAACCTATATATGGCGACATAGTGGTATGGGGCATTCATGCCGCCTATGATTGATACTTATGATTTGAAGTTGTTTTATACACTATGCACTTATAATGATATCAAATGATTTCTTTTAAACGTATCAAGCATTCTTGGCTGTTATAAGGTAAAAACCCTATCCCCCGGCTTGCGTTGCATTGTGTGATAGGACCTGGGTCTTATAACAGCTTCATTTTTCTTTATTCAGCATTGCGCTGTTTGTTTTATGCACTGGTATTCTTGGGAGGAAACCCGTTCCGTGTTATACGGCGGGGTCCCTTGATTTACCTAGCCTTTAAAATAAAGATTAACTGTTTTAGTTCTCACACCAGTCACATGACTGACCTGGAGTTTATTGTTTTAACCTAAACTCTGGGTGCCCCTATTTTCGGCACGGGCAGCTAGTAGTTTTGGTTTTGCAGATTTATATTCACAGGATCCTGGTTTACAGCTGGAACGATATCCGGAAAGCTTTGTATCCGTATATCTCCTTCTAGTTGTGTATTGTATTATTTTCCGCTGCTATGTATTTAAATGTAATTTAAATCTCTGATATTTCTGTGTAATTTTCGTTTATACTCTGTATATTCTTTTAATCTGATGCATTGTTGTAATATACAATGAAATGTTCTTCTGAATGTATTCTGATTTGTCGTGTTCTCAAACGATAGGGCGTTTCGAACGGCCTGGATCGGTTTAGCGACTGGTTCGGACCGAGCGAAATTCCTTGCCGTCACAGTTGAATTGGTTGACTTAGCATTCAGATATGAAGTTTTAGAGGCTAAGAAGCCAGTAGCAAATACTCAAACTGGAGAAATCGATGGAGATAATCCCCTGAAGAGGAAATTCAATTCAAATTGGAAGAACAAGGAAAAGGGAAATATAGGGGAAGAGAAGTCTGAGGATCGTTTCAAGAATAAGATATACCACAACTGTAAACAAAAGGGACATATCGCAAGATTTTGTAAGAAGTTGGAGGACAAGAAGCCAGAGCGGCCTTAATAGCAACATGAACATGGTAATGCTATAGTCTTGAGGACTCTATGTTATAAGTGTCATCAACCCGGGCACATGATTAAAGATTTTCCGTTATGAAGAAGGCACCGCAACCTAAAGCATATGCCATCATAAATGAGCCATCAACTCCTGAATATGTGAAAGGAAAAGGAATCCTGGAAAGTACATTAAATTTTAATGGAAGGAGTCAAATGAATTAGGGTCAGACTCACGATAAGTTAAAAGGAGTTAAAGGTAATTAGAAGAGTAGTAAGTGGAAGTAATATAAGAAATAAATTTGAATAGTAAAATAAAATTTCAAATTATTAATTGAAATAAAAACAAGCTTGCCGCGATGCAAAAAATCGTAATTTAAAATTTAAACTTAAATTTAAGGTATAAGATTCATTTTTAGGATTCTCTGAAACTAAAATCATATTTTGAGTTCTAATTAATTAATTAATTAACTAATTAAGGAGTCTATCCGTAAGGTATGATAGATAGTTACAGATATGTGTTGGTTATTTACGAAAGTATTTAACTTCGATTAAAACTGAAATCTACTCGTTACTCTTTAATCTCGGGGACGGAATTCTTTTAAGAAGGGTAGATGTAACGTCCTAGTTTTGAACTAACTTTGTTAAATAATAAATTTTTGATTATATCAATCATTACATTCGATTCCACCGTGAAACTTGAAACTGTACTATAAGACCTGTATAGTTATAAGGTATATGGATATAACTATAAAATATAGAAACATACATAACCAACATACTTAATCTAGGTGATATTAATACCTAATATATATATATATATATATATATATATATATATATTTACGCACACACATATGTATATAATACTCAAATTAAGTAGTTAATATAGGTTTATATAGTTATGTATTAAGTAATATTTGATTTAAAAAATCTAGATTTATAATACAAGTGTATTTAAACTAATATCACCTAATTCATAACATGTCATATAAGTTAAATGGATGACAAATCGGAGTATAGAATATATATACAAATCTGGGTTCAAATAGTTGCATAATGCAAGTTAACTGCCTGGGTTTCAATTTATACACTCCTTACATAATAATATTAGTTCAAACACATTTAACAGGCTTGGGTATTTATGTATTAAGCATATCTAACTTAATACCACTAAAATGAAGATAGGTTTGGATTGTATGTTGTTACAGTGGTACGTATAATGGTTTAAAATACCCAAACTATCATAACACCTAATTCATATATCGGTGATTACTTAAATCAAATTGAGTCCACCCAGTTTGTATATGACAATTTAAAAACATGTGCATGCTCCTAAGTGGACATATCAATACAACATGAAGATACATGTAATGCCTAAAGCTAAACTTTGGGTTAATAAACATGTTTTTATAAAAAATTGTCACTATAAGACAAACTGCCATGCGTGTAAAACAACAACAAAAGGAAGCTAACCTAACATGATTTAACTTCTGAAATGGATACGAATCAAAGAAAGGATGTGGCTGCGCCTGATGTAAGCCATTTGCTAAGCATGCAGGACAAAAAATTAATGTGATTAAACCATTGATTTACAGTGGAAGATTTCGGCTGCACATTTCTTAAGCCAATGTCAAACTTCAAGGGAAAGTGGGTGTACTTTGATTAGTACCTAACCTAAACAAGACCATAATGTTGTTGCTAAATTTATAAACAAATCAGTAAACTTCTGTATATTTTCAAATCAGCAGTAAGCTCAAACATCCCACTTTTGGATTATTGCCGCTATAGGCATTTAATTGAAAAGATGATATACTTCTAGAAGCTAAGCTAAAAGACAGGACTGTACACAAATATGGCATAAATTTGTATGTGCTATGCCTTTGTCTCTGAATCCAAATTGAATTAGGTTGAAAATCTAAAGCATGTATGTGTTCTTAAATCAAACATTCCATTTGTAGTAATGGTACCTAGAAAACATTAAATGAGGCCATATTATTTTAATGTTTAGCTTGTCTATAATTACCACCCAAAGCCCCATATTTTTTTCCTTACGCAAAAATCAGTTGGACCTAAAAGATTAAGGACAACAAAAATCTAATAACAGAGTAGAATTTATAAAGGTGAGTAAACTCGATTTTTACAACCTCTATTTTAAAGTTTCTACTTTCATTTATAAATAATGAAAATGTTTGTATAGGCTTTTAGATGTGTATGTGAATCACATTATTATTTAAACATGATTGTTATGCTGCTAAGATTTCAAACTCATTGTAAACTTGACTGAACCTGTTTCTGAAAACATATCCAGAAGAACCATATACCCTGTTATACAAGAATACGTAGCTTGGATTTTGACAAGATAGAGGACTTGATTCTTCACTTGGGTTGCTTATATACCTCTATACTATATGCGAAAATAAATTGTAAGCAGATAATAGTATGAATACCCAGAAATGTATCTTTAACTGTAACCATATTTTAACATGAATTTTTCGATCAATCCCGAATTGCGTTTCAGGTATATAAATAGAATCGTGGGACAAAATGATGAATATTTATCCCAATTTCACAATTTTTAAGTAAGTGGATATTGAGGTATATGGGGATGGTCAGAAATCAATCATTGGGCAAGTTCAAGCGATCTAGGTGATAGAACTCGACGGCGTGGAGACTAGGATGACATGCAAGACTGGTAAGCGTAGGAAAAATCCTAAATAAATTTTCAGTTGGGTAGTTAGTGTGATCGAAGCAACAATAGGGTTTTGGGATATGTATTTTCGTGACGATGTTTGGACGGAACTGCACCACCATGGTGGCTCTGAGGGGGTGCGCACAAAGGGGAACTAGTGCCGAAGGTGGTCACTATGGTGTAGCCCGAGTGGAACGTGGTCCAGCTATCAGAGGTGGCAGCAGTAGGTGGTTTCTTGGATCAAGGTCGGTTCAGTGATAGGTAGGTTTGACAGTGGAAACACTGTAAAGGATAAATAGCGACTGTTGAGTTTGGGAATAGAGATCAGCGTGTGTTGCGTGGTGTGTACAAGTGATCAGGGCAGTGTAGTATTGAGTATGGAGTGTGTGCATGTGCACATGTGCACTATTGTGCACCATGGTCTTTCAAGTGAGCTTTGGAAGAAGTAGCAGCCTTGACGGTGACAGCTGCTAAGACGTGAGGTAATTTTTTGGGTTCAAACATATGGCTAGTGTAGCCATGCAGTGACCTTGAACAAAGAATAGAGAATGTTGAAAATAAAGAAGAGGAGGCGCAGGATGTTTAACAAAAGAAAGAAGAGAGGTAACAGCGGGAAAATAAGAAGAAGAGAAGAGGCGCGTGGGCTAGGGTATTTGGGCCGAAGTTTTAAAGTAGGAAATTAAAAACAATATATATATATATATAAGATAAGAAGTTGGGCTGGAAGTAATTGGGCCAGGACAATTAAATAGAATAGAAAAGAAATAAAGGAAAGGCAATTAGGCTGAAGTGTATTTTGGCTAGTTAAATTAAATAGAAAAGAAAAAGAAAAAGGAATTACAAGACTAAGAAGGGAATGGAACCAAAAAGAGGATTTTAAAGCTTATAAAATATTTTAAAATAAAATAAATTTACATATATAATAAGAGTACATGATTGGTTTATATAAAATGAAATAACAATTCAAAGATGTTGAATTGTAGTTGACATATTTGACAAATGATCGACTACTTGTGTAATTCAGTTATATTGAGTCAAGCAATTCAAAATAATGGACTTGTTATTTGTTCAATCAATTAAGTTGATAATTGTTTTTTTCAAAGCAAGAAATGATTCAAATTATTCAAATAAGATTCAAATTATTCAAACAACACACCAGGCTTAACTCAAAGATACACAAAAGAAATTCTCCTTCAAGCTCAGGAAACCAGTCCCACAACTAGCAATAAACTCCAAGCAGTCTCAGAAGAAACATAAGACCCAACAATCAAAAATGCTAGGTCCAGACCTGCGCTACAAAGCATCCAAATCAAAGTACAGGAAGCATAGACTACTGCTGACCCCCAAAAGCTCTGTAATAAAGAATTTAAATTAGAACCAACGACCTCCAAGGAAAGCAAAGCAACTGAGAAAAGACCCTGAAACATTCAGCAACGTTCACCTTATCAAAGAACAACATCAAGAAGCAATAAAGATCAGCCAAAATACCAGCTCAACACAAAGCATCAGACACAATAAACTCCAAATCATAAAACCAGGCTCCAGATGCATAACTTCAAACAACACACTAAGACAGAGAAAAGAAATTCAATATCGATCACTTCTTATATACACCTCCATTAGAAACTATATCTGGATTACCTCCTCTTTCTTTGCTTTTCTTGTTTTGAACCGAGCTTGTATTTGCTGCATAAGTTTACCCCCAATCTGGATTATCCTCTACCAAAGGTTCACCAATTTCAAATTTGTTACCATTTTTGTATTTGCTTGGTTTAATTTTAGTTCTTCTCCTTTTGAAGTTGTTTGTAGAACCACAAGAACAATAAGAACTATCGGACTCACTCATAAGAAAATCTCTGTTTGCAGCATCTTCACCATTTAAACGCTCAGTACAATCTCCAAAGTTATTCTCATATTTATCTACACCATTATTGGGATTTCTGTTGTGTGCCATAATATGTTTACTATTATCCTATGAGATCACTTTTGAAGGAGTTGACATATTCAATGTATTATACTTTCCTTCCCCACAGCTTTGAATTAAATCTCTTTTATCATTAGTATCTGAAACCTTTTCAGTTTCCACTTCTCCGTCCTGCATGCCCTCACCATAGCCTTCAAGAACTTTAAAAGGATTGGCATTTTCTACAATACTGTTCTCAACATTTCTACAATTTGATCCAGACGTAACCTTCTTATCCTTGTAACCTTTCACATATTTAATACTGACATCCAAATTCACGTTATTCTCTACAAATTTATTATCTATATCCATACCATTCTCTGAATTTAACTTGTTTTTGGGAGCCCAGAATTTGATAGAGTTACAATTACTAATAGTATACCCAAAAATCTTGCATGTTGAACATAATGGAGGAACCCATTCATAAACTATTTTTTGCCAAATAATATCACTGTTACAACATTCAATAAGAAATGTATCAGGAAACTTAAATTTTGAATTAATTTCAACTAATACTCTAGCATACGAGATTCTGTCTAAACTTTCAGTTAAATTATCCAACTTTAAGGGATACCCAACAAAGATGCTATTCTACTTATTGATTCTACAGTTCAGAAGTCCAAATCTAGGTTAGGCAATTTAATCCGAATAGGGATTGTATGTAGAAATTCCCTTGTTAATTTCATCCCTGGATTATGCCCGTAATTCATTTGGAAAAATAAATGAGCGTTCTGACAGATATGACGATGTGGCATCCAAAGTAATCGAAGAAGTTTGTCAAAAAGATAAACGTGGCCTCAAGCCTCACAACTGGTAAATGAAAAAAATCGGGCAGGCAGCATGGCTAGTTGGGTTGCACCCAAGCAGGGTGTATTATCACCATCTAGAGAAATTCCTTTTTGTCTTCTCATTCTTTTCCGTTGTTGCAGCAATCATTAATGGTTATTGATCCCAACTGTTGTGTGATAATACATTCGGTCCACTCAAGCTGAATGAGTGACCGGTCATGTGTGGCTAGATTGCAAGATGTTCTTGTTGAACCCTAATATATCCTCTCTAGAGTACACTGATCGGTAGTCGGACTCATACCTTGTCATAGTTGGAACTTGGAATCCAATATCCAATAAGAGCGTGCGCTTTTTGATTTTATATTTTGTATGTGGAGCGTAAGATGTAACAATTCCATTAGATGATTATTTATTTGATAAAAACTGTAAAAAAACCCCAGAAAATCAGAACCAATTTAAAAATTTTATTTTGGCATTTTTATGTATTTTGAATATTTAAAATGATTTATTTTAAATAATAACGACTATAAATTTATTTTGATGAAGTTAAAATGAATAATTTTATATTAAATATAAAACGAGCCTGAAATGGCACGGCAGTTTGAAAATTTGATTTCAAATTTCAATTGAATATAAAGAATTCAATATAAGCCAGAATTGGATGAAACAAGAAATATTTGAATCTGATGAATAGTATCTTTCTAACAAATGCAAGAAACTGATATTTTGTTTTATAAGTTGAGAGTTACGTCCAGTTTAAAATTCATAAAAGTCGTTGTGGAATTTATATATTTTAATATATATATATGACCCTTAAAAATAGCCATTTTGTAAACGACCTCCGTTTTTGACGAAACCACTTTTGTTGGATCCAAAATGTCAAATTATTGCTAGATTCCAATTTTCTTTATTATTGAAATCAATATGTGAGCGTGGCAAGAGAAAACGTGTTTTAACAGTTTCAGTCAATTTGGATGGACCAGAAAATGGCCATTTTTCAAATGGTCTTCAAATTCGACGAAACTAGTTTTGTTAGGACCGTACATCAAAACATAGCTAGATTTATTTTTCTGGAATTTTTAAAGTCAGTATGTAGCCCCGGTAAATTAAAATGTATGTTTGAATTGAATATATAATGATTTATATTTTAATTTAAGTGAAAACTGGTCGTAATAGTCGAATCGGCTTACGAGGCATATCCCATTGTGTTTGAAATGAGGGTATTACGCTAGGGACGACAGTCGGTGGGTTCAATTCAGAGTTCGAATAGAAAGTCAACCTTAGGTGAATAAAATATATAATATAAATTAAATTATAAAATCCCTTAACCCCCCCCCCCCCTTCTCTTTCACATGAAATCGACCTAGGTCAGAAAGAAAAAAAAACTGAAGCTGCTCAACCCTAGCTCCCTCGCAGCCACTTCTGCTCACCGCTCCACCCACCCTCCGGCGCTGCACCACCGCACAACGCCCCCCTTCCTCCTCTTTTCCTCCGTTCTGAAGACCCCTTCCCATACACCCATATCCGACGAGAAGCATGATGGTGGGCCCCTCCACGCGCCACCACGCGCCACCTGAAGCTTCCCTGAGCCCGTTAGTGCCCTCCCCCACCCAAAAACCGAATCTAAGTTTCTGTTTTTATTTTATTCATTTATTAAAAGAAAATTTTGGTTTTTCTATAGTGTTCATAAGAATAAAGATGCGATTTTTCTATGGTGTTCATATGAATAAAGATGCGGTTTTTGTTTACATGAATAAAGATGCGGTTTTTCTATGGTGTTCATATGAATAAAGATGCGGTTTTTCTATGGTGTTCATACGAATAAAGATGCGATTTTTATATGGTATTCATGTGAATAAAAGATTGATTTTTATATGGATAGAACTATATTAAAAATATGATTTTTATAGAGAAAACCGATTGAAAAAAATGTGATTTTAACGAAAAGATTTTTATTAACGACAAGATAGGATTTTAAAAAATGAAAAGATATGATTTTTAACGTTATATAAATATGATTTTTGGTTTATAGAAAAATGCGATTTTTATTTTTAATTAAGAAAGGTAAGATTATTTATTAGAAAAAGTAGGATTTTTGAATAAATAAAAGTAGGAAATTTTTTTTATACATATGCTTTTGAAATAAAAATTCGATTTTTATTGTATATGAAGCAAAATAAAAATATAATTTTTATCCATATGAAGTAGCGGTTTAAAAATATGATTTTTATATATGTAGAGAATATAAAAATATGATTTTTATATATATAACGTAAGAATAAAAATGTGATTTTTATTTATATAATAACAGAATAAAAATGTGATTTTTACTATGAACAGCATGAAAAAGATTGCGACGGAACTGGTTGGAAACAGATCCAAATCTAAACAGTTCAGAAATAAGGAATAGAAGAGTGGATCCCAAAGGTGAGAACTCCTCACTATAATTTTCTTTGTACAGTTATTTATTTTATAACTACGTATATGAACTATTCTCCATCGTCCACAAACCATTGACGACTTGTTTGGTTGTTTGTGTTGATTGATGTATTTGTTTGAATTTGGTTTGGTAATGTGAATTGAATGGACTAGATTTGGTTTGTGTATGGCGCGAGCCATTATTAGGCGATGGATAAGGCTAGACCTTATCCCGGTCCTAGTATCGCGCTATTATGTTGCCGAAATTTTCTGACAATATTAGAACAATAAAAAATATCATTTTTATTGAAGGTATGAACTAAATTAAATATTCAAGTGTTGAATAAAATATTTTATCATTAAAAATATAATTTTTAACGCGTATATGAATAAAATAAATGTAATGACCCGGAAATCCGAGCCAATTTAAAAATTTTATTTTGGCGTTTTAGTGAATTTTGAATATTTAAAATGAATTATTTTAAATAATAACGACGAGAAATTTATTTTGAATAGAATTCGAATGTATATATTTATATAGATCGTCATTTGAATATAAATATTTATTTATAATTATATAACGAGCCTGAAATGGCGCGGTAGTTTGATAATTCGATTTCAAAATTCAAATGAATGTTCCAGTTGCAAAATAAACCGGATTTTAGTGAAACCAAAAATATTTGAATCTATTTATGAATATCTTTCCAACGAATACAAAAAATTGAAATTTCATAGCGGGAGTCAAAGTTATGCCCAGTTGAAAATTCAGAATAGTCGCTATGGAATTCTGGCCCTTAAAAATGGAAATTTTGCAAACGACCTCGGTTTTCGACGAAACCACTTTTGTTGGGTATGTGATGTCAAGTTATTGCTAGATTCCAAAATTCGTAATTTTTCGAATCAATATGTGAGCGTGGCGAAGGAAAACGCGTTTGACTAGTTTCAGTTGATTTTAATCGACTGGAAAATGGCCATTTTCCAAACAGCCTCAGAATTGGACGAAACTAGTTTAGTTAGGACCGCATCGTCAATACGAAGGTAGAAAATATTTTTCGAGAATTTTTAAAGTTAGTATGTGGCCCCGGTAAATTTAAATGCGCGTGCAAATTCAATATATAGAGTTATATGTTGGTTTTGACGAAAACTGATCTAAACGATCGAATCAGCTTACGATACATATCCCGTTGTGTTCGGAATGGGGGTAATTAGCTATGGACGACAGGCGATGGGTCTCGCTTCGAGGTTAAAATAAAAAGTACCTTTTTGAAATTAAATTAATTAAATATATTATATATATAATAACCCTAACTCTCCCTACCGGTCAAACCATCAGTCAAAAAAAAACCCGCCCCGTTCTCTGAAGGCTCGTCGCCCTCCTTGGAAGCTCCGCTCCCACCGACGCGCCCCCCCTTCCGCCGCCCCTCCCCTTCTTCTTCTCTACCTCGCGCTCCTTCCTCTCCTCCCTCCTCTCGTGTCCTGCGCCTCTCTCTTCTCCCTCCACCTTTAAACTGTCGTGCCACACCAGAGATACCCCACCCCCGAGCTCCACCCACGCCGCACCTCCCCCAACACCTGCCGAGCCCGGCGCGTCCACCCTCAGCCACCATCTCCGGCTAAGCGCCCTCCTCGATTAGAAAAGGTGATTTTTACTCTATTTTATTTTATTTATCTAGTTTAAATAGATTTTAGTGATTAAATAAAATTAGTTTTATAGATATCATGACATCGATAAACTTAAATGATTTTTATTTATATATTTAGAGTATAAAGAAACGGTTTTTATTTATAGTTATAGTTAATAAAAATATAATTTTTATATAATGTAGAAGTTAAAGATATATTTTTTATGAAGTAATAGCGAATATAAAGATATGATTTTATATAGTAAAAGTATTAAAAAAAATGATTTTTATATAGTAAGAAGATTAAAAATATGATTTTTATATTATAGAAGTATTAAAAATTCGTTCTTTATTATGTAGAAGGATCAAAGATGTGATCTTTATATGAGTGGCGATATAAAAATATAATCTTTATAATATGAACACCGTTTTATATAAAAATAGAATTTTTATCTATATAGTAACGTTTTAAAAATAGAATTTTTATTTATATAGTAATGGTATAAAAATAGAATTTTTATCCATGTAGAGTGATTATAAAAATGTGATTTTTATATACATAGTTAGAATATAAAAATGTGATTTTTATATATGTAGTGGCTACGGACAAGGAAATTGATAAAAGGGTGAGCAGGACGAAGATTTCTACATAAGAAGAGTCGTGGCGTTTGGTTTAGCTAGTCGGTGAGAACTCCTCACTTTTACTTTTATTTCTAGTTTAAATATATACTAGGATGCAGACGGTGCTTAGCAGCACCCGACACCCGTCGTCCACAGACCATGGATGACTTGTTTGTTTGATTGCTGTGTTGTGAAATTTGATTATGTGATGGTGAATGAAATAAAATATTTATAGTGGAAAATATTTTATAGTTAAAAATATGATTTTTAACGTATATATAAAATAAATATTTATAAACAAATCGGACGATTTGTTTATATACACTGAATTGACTGATATTGATTGGGACGATAAATTTTACACATCGCCCAATCGCACAAATAAAATATGTGTTTGTTGATTTGAAACCCCACACGGGTATTGAGATGATATTTGGCGTACACTAATCCCGATTGTTTAGTTGTATGTCAATCGATGGGTTGACAGACTGTGTAAGCATTAATTATTTATATTCAATGCTTATGCAGTTGTGTGGTGCACTCTGGATGATGGTTGATTATTTATCGTTGCTATTATATAGATGCGTTGTATGGAAATCCATATAATAAACGTTATATGGTAATTGATTGGGCCTCATTCCAATATAGAAAATAAATTCATGTGTTGAATTGGAAATAATTCATGTGTTGAATAGAAAATAAATTCATGTGTTGAATAAAAGCCGTGTTGATTAGATTAACGCCATTTTGACGTGAACGATATTTATATCGATTTTATACATTTTTATAATGAATATAGAAAAGAAAGTGATTTCAAAATTTAACGTTTTGAAAATATTGTCATTTGTATATCGATGATGTGGAATATTCGATTTTGATTCGAAATTGAATATGAAGTTGAAATCGTTTTGGAAATGAATTTAAAATGATTTATAAAATACGTTTTAAAAGGAAATAGATGAAGTATATATTACATATATTATATATATAATATAATGGCCTGAATAGAACGCGCTGCGCGGCGGCAGTTCGCGAATTTCGACCATTGACTTTGAATTGACGTTGCGGGAGATCCGACCGTCGGATTCTCCTAAAACCGGAACCGTTGGGTTCATATCGAAAAGAGCTTTCTAACGAATATTATAAATTAGAAATCTAACGGTTGGATTTGGAATTATGTCCAAATCAAATTTGGAAAAGGTCGCAGTAAGAGCAGTTCAATGGCCGTTGATGGATATCGACTGTACGGGCCTTGATAAAATTATTAAAAATAGTAATAATTTGTGTAAAATCATAAGAAAAGATTTGTGAAGAATTGGGATGAAAATTTCCAAATTTGAAAAGATAAAAATAGATTTTTATCGAAATGAACTGGTTTTGAACTAGAATTAAAAACCATTTATTTTTGAAATAAATAAAGTGAATTTGAAATGGTTTTGAAAATAACCAGAATTTCCAATAATTGAATTGTAATGGATTTGAATCGAAATTGTCTTTGGAATATTTCGATGTTGGATTTCGTGATGATACAGATATTGTTACGGGAATTTGAAAGGTATATTTATATCGTTATTTCCAATACGATATTTGTTAGTCGTAGAATTTGATATTGAATATATGCCGATATATTTTCTACTTAGAGCCTTGTATTTAATATCAAATGTGATTTGGGTTTGTCGTGAATGGTGTCTTCAGTAACACTGTTCTTAAACCCAGTTGAGAAAAAGATTAAATCTTTTTATTTAGATTTAGTGAAGTGTACCAATTAAATGGTATTTAATTGTAATTGAATTTGAATTGATTTTGGGTTTATCGTGAACATTGTTTTAAATAACACTTGTTCTTTAACCTGATAACTAATGAATGTGATTTTGAGTTTTTCGTGAACCGTGTTTTAGATGACATTGGTTCTTTAACCCAGTTAAAGACAGGATATTGATTTCTGTGAAGATTAAAACTAAGTGGGGTTTTAATGAATCTTTTATTAGATTGAAATTATCGAGAATGGGGCATCACCAGTTTTGCTCCAGGCGATAGTTAAATCTTCAATTAGATTTGAACGTGAAAAGGTAATTGAATTTACCGATAACACCGTGGTGTTAGATATGAAGTATTACCAGTTTTACTTCATGGGATGAATAGGTTGGGATTGGAAAATAAAATAAATGATTACTTCGGTGTGGTTCGCTAATCCCGACTAGTTTGAATTGATATTCAAAGGAAGATTAAAGAATAAATTTAAAGAATTTATCTTTGATAAAATTAATGGGAACCTTTCCCAAAGTATAAGAATATTTGAATAAAAGAATATTCAGAATTGGAATGAGGCGTAGGTTGTGTTTGTGTAACACTTGTTTATTATATATGCGAGTTATTCAGAAAGACCGGGTCTATCTCATTCTGAATAACTGATTCGACGTGATGTCGAGGATGAAGACGGTGGTCGAAGACCGGAGGTATTCACATCGTTTGGGTGATTACTGATGATCTTGATTGGTCTGTACACCCAAGAGGAGGGAATCAGTTGGTGATCGTCCAGACGTACTTGGAGAATGATGGATATGCGAGGTACAATGTGCCTCCGGTTTCGTTTAGATCCAGAACGAACTTGTAAATGGACCGTGTGTCTGACATTGGATTTTAGTCTGTGTGATTGATTTCTATTAAATATACATCTGTTTGGCGGCAGAGAATTTATTCTCTTGCTTAACGCCCTTCTCTAAGACGTACGAGCTCAGGGGTTATATATCGATGGATATCAATCGCATGGAGTGAATTGCCTGTGTGGCATGCCTAAGTGGCAATATGATCAAGGCTTCTGTTGAAAAGAAAAGTCTTGTGGTTGATGATCAAAGCACTGCCGGTGTGGCATAGCTTTGTGTAGCATTGATTCGCGAGCCTCACACCCCGGTTGTGAACCAGAAATGGGAAAAGGATCCAGGGAGGGCATGCGTTTCTTTCTAGCTAGTGGTGGTGTTAGTGCTTAAACTGGCTGACATTTATATACTTTTCACCTATGTGGTTGTTGCTGTTGCGAGGCGCCTTGGATATATCGGTGACTGTGTTGAGCCGATGGAGTCATTTGTCTCATTTACGCCCCAAAGGGAGGGGAAACGCAGTGTTTAGGCATTTTAATCCACATCGGTGGACCGGTCCGGTGGCTTCTAGGTGCAATTGCGGTTGTAGCCTAAGACTCGGGCTAGACAGTCTCGGATTGTAGAGGACTATCTTTTGCCTCAGTTCATAGATGGAAATCCAACTTCCAATACGTGACTTTGCAGTTTTGATTGTAGAGCCTAGTATGGCGACATAGTGGTATGGGGCATTATGCCGTCTATGATTGATACTTATGATTTGAAGTTGTTTTATACATTATGCACTTATAATAGTATCAAATGATTTGTTTTAAACGTATCAAACATTCTTTGGCTATTATAAGGTAAAAACTCTATCCTCTGGTTTGTGTTGCATTGTGTGATGGGACCTGGGTCTTATAATAGCTTCATTGTTCTTTATTTAGCATTGCGCTGATGTTTTATGCATTGGTATCCTTGGGAGGAAACCCGTTCCGTGTTATACGGCGTGGTCCCTTGATTTACCTAACTTTAAAATAAAGATTAATAACTGTTTTAGTTCTCACACTAGTCACATGACTGACCTGGAGTTTACTGTTTTAACCTAAACTTTGGGTGCCCCTATTTTCCGTACGGGCAGCTAGTAGTTTTGGTTTTGCAGATTTATATTCACAGGATTCTGGTTTACATCTGGAACGATACTCAGAAAGCTCTGTATCCGTATATTACTTCTAGTTGTGTTTTGTATTATTTTCCGCTGCTATGTAATGTATTGTAATCTCTGATATTTTATAATGCGTAACATTTGTTCATACTCTGTATATTCTTGTATTCTGATGGAATTGTTGTAATATACAATGAAATGTTCTTCTGTCTGCGTTCTTTTGTGTGTTGTTCTCGAAGTATCCGCTCTTTCCTTACCGAGGAAGTTACGGGTCCTTACAGTGGTATCAGAGCTTTGGTTTACAGAGCTCGGAGAACAAGACATATTAGAACCATACGAAAGAATTCATCAGAGATTGGATTAGTAATATCCAACGAGAATGACTCGTTAGTGATGGGATCAGTAGTATCCTAGAACGAGTGTGAAGAGTATAAATAAAAGTGAAAACAAATTTTGTTTTGAAAATATAAATTAATTATTCGTATTTGATTATTTATTTATATTGATTTGGACTATCAGGTATATAGAGATTTTAATATACGTCTGATCCACGTGTATTGGAAGCTTCCAATATACTGGATGGATATAGAATCGCACTCTAGTCGCCCGGAGATGATTCTGATGATGCCGCGGCGTCATCAACATTTATATTCGAGTGTCGAGAGTGGGATTTCTATATATTTCCATAGACTGGTGTGAGAACCAAAATATAGTTAGAATATATTGTTGTGATTTGGCACCAAAAATGTGATTTTTAACTATATATCAAAATTATGAGTTTGTAATGATAACCAACTAATTGACTGATGGTTGTGTTGTTTGATTATTGTTTGATTAATTAAATGTTGAACCTTTAGCCAAATTGAATCAAATAGTGTATTGTATTGGAAATTTATCGCATTTGCATGCATGTACATGTACTTACATTGAACAGGTCATAGCAAGGAGGCTAGAGCAGAAGAATAAAATTGTTTGCCAGACAAATAGGTACATGTTTACCATAATTTACTGTTTTGTTTGGGTGATGATGATTTTATTAGACGATTGGCTAGCCGCTTGGCTTTTTCTTTTTCTTTTGGATTGAAGAAGACCATGGGAGGCTATATGAAATATCCCGAAGTCCCCGGTGCAGGGGAGGTTATAGTGAAATTTTTCGGAAATTTAGGGTGTTAGCCAAATTTTTTGAAAATTTGAAAAGTTCTTAGAAACTGAAAAGTTGAAGAACTTAAGCCGTAGTGAAAATACTGGAACTTGAGTTGATTTGTGAAACAACTTTCGGCTTCGTTCCTTTTTGGGGACGAAAAGTTTTAAGTGGGGGAGATTGTAATAACCTGGAAATCCGAGCCAATTTAAAAATTTTATTTTGGCGATTTTAGTGAATTTTGAATATTTAAAATGAATTATTTTAAATAATAACGACGAGAAATTTATTTTGAATAGAATTCGAACATATATATTTATATAGCTCGTCGTTTGAATATAAATATTTATTTATAATTATATAACGAGCCTGAAATGGCGTGGTAGTTCGACAATTCGATTTCAAAATTCAAATGAATGTTTCGGGTGCAAAATAAACCGGATTTTAGTGAAACCAAAAATATTTGAATCTATTTATGAATATCTTTCCAACGAATCCGAAAAATTGAAATTTCATAGCGGGAATCAAAAGTTATGCCCAGTTGAAAATTCAGAATAGTCGCTATGGAATTCTGGCCCTTAAAAATGGAAATTTTGCAAACGACCTCGGTTTTCGACGAAACCACTTTTGTTGGGTCTGTGATGTCAAGTTATTGCTAGATTCAAAAATTCGTAATTTTTCGAATCAATATGTGAGCGTGGCGAAGGAAAACACATTTGATCAGTTTCAGTTGATTTTAATCGACTGGAAAATGGCCATTTTCCAAACGATCTCAGAATTGGACGAAACTAGTTTTGTTATGACCGTATCGTCAATACGAAGCTAGAAAATATTTTTCGGGAATTTTTAAAGTTAGTATGTGGCCCCGGTAAATTGAAACGCGCGTTCAAATTCAATAATAGAGTTATATGTTGATTTTTACGAAAACTGATTGAAAAGATTGAATCAGCTTACAATACATATCCTGTTGTGTTCGGAATGGAGGTAATTAGCTATGGACGACAGGCGGTGGGTCTCGTTTCGAGGTCAGAATAAAAAGTACCTTTTTGAAATTAAATTAATTAATTAAATATATTATATATATAATAACCCTAACTCTCCCTACCGGTCAAACCATCAGTGAAAAAAAAAACCCGCCCCGTTCTCTGAAGGCTCGTCGCCCTCCTTGGATGTGCCGCTCCCATCGACGCGCCCCCTTCCGCCGCCCTCTCCCCTTCTTCTTCTCCACCTCGCGCTCCTTCCTCTCCTCCCTCCTCTCGTGTCCTGCGCCTCTCTCTTCTCCATCCACCTTTAAACCGCAGCGCCGCGCCAGAGAGACCCCACCGCCGAGCTTCACCCATGCCGCACCTCCCCCACCACCTGCCGAGCCCGGCGCGTCCACCCTCAGCCACCATCTCAGGCTGAGTGCCCTCCTCGATTAGAAAAGGTGATTTTTACTCTATTTTATTTTATTTTATTTATCTAGTTTAAACAGATTTTAGTGATTAAATAAAATCAGTTTTATAGATATCATGACATCGATAAACTTAAATGATTTTCATTTATATATTTAGAGTATAAAGAAACGATTTTTATTTATAGTTATAGATAATAAAAATATAATTTTTATATAATGTAGAAGTTAAAGATATATTTTTTATAAAGTAATAGCGAATATAAAGATATGATCTTTATATAGTAAAAGTATTAAAAATATGATTTTTGTATAGTAAGAAGATTAAAAATATGATTTTTATATTATAGAAGTATTAAAAATTCGATCTTTATTATGTAGAAGGATCAAAGATGTGATCTTTATAAGAGTGGCGATATAAAAATATAATCTTTATTATATGAACACCGTTTTAAAAATAGAATTTTTATCTATATAGTAATGTTTTAAAAATAGAATTTTTATCTATATAGTAACGGTATAAAAATAGAACTTTTATCCATATAGAGTGATTATAAAAATGTGATTTTTATATACATAGTTACAATATAAAAATGTGATTTTTATATATGTAGTGGCTACGGACAAGGAAATTGATAAAAGGGTGAGCAGGACGAAGATTTCTACAAAAGAAGAGTCGTTGCGTTTGGTTTAGCTAGTCGGTGAGAACTCCTCACTTTTATTTTTATTTCTAGTTGAAATATATACGAGGATGCAGACGGTGCCCTGGCATTTTACTTATGCGGATGATGGAAAGCGAGGCACCTCGGTTATATCGGTCACTATAGTGCCGATAGATGGTTTGGTCGGTATATGACCAGTTTACGCCCCATAGGGCGGGGAAACGCATTGTTCAGGCATTTTAATCCACTCCGTACAGACCGACCCTGACGATCCAAGGCTTGCCTACGCGCTTGCCTGAGGCTCGGGCTAGAGAGTCTCGAAGCAGTAAGTACGATCCCTTGCTTTGGTTGACAGATGGAATCCAACTTCCAATATGACATCATGCGGTTTTAATTGTAGAACTAGTATGGCGACATAGTAGCATGGGATGCTATGCCATCTATGATTGATACATTTATATTTGAAGTTGATTTCTTCACTTATAGTAATAATAAAAGATTAAATTTCATGTATCAAACATTATTTGGTTATTATAAGGTAAAATCCTATCCTCTGGCTTACGTTGCATTGTGTGTTGGGACTTGGGTCTTATAGTAGCTTCATTGTTCTTTATTTAGCATTGCGCTATTTGTTTTATGCACTGGTATTCTTAGGAGGAAACCCGTTCGTGTTATTGTAACGACCCAGAAAATCTGAACCAATTTAAAAAAATTTAATTGGCTAAAATAATGGATTTTGAATATTTAAAATAAATATTTTAAATAGGAGCAATGAAAACTGAGTTTGAATCGACAATTGAAAACGAATATAATTAATTATAATTATAAACAAGGCCTAAAAAGGCGCTGCAGTTTCAAAAATTGAATTCAAACTTTGTCGGACTGTACCGGGTGCAAAACAAAACGGATTTGAGTGAAACCAAAAATATTTAAATCTGTTAGTGAACACCTTTCTAACGAATCTGAAAAATCGAATTTTCATAACGGAAAGCAAAAGTTATGGCCAAATGAATTTTCAGAAAGGTCGCTATGGAATTTATATAGCCCGTGAAATTGGCCATTTTGCAAACGACCTCGGAATTCGACGAAACCACTTTTGTTGGATCCACGATGTGAAGTTATTGCTAGGTTTCAAATTTCATAATTTTTGAAGCTAGTATGTGAGCGTGGCAAAGGAAAACGTGTTTTGGTCAATTACAGTTAAATTGGATCGACCAGAAATGGGCCTTTTTGCAAACAGTCTCAGAATTCGACGAAACTAGTTTTGTTGGGACCGTATCGTCAAAACATAGCTAGATTTATTTTTCTGGAATTTTTCGAATTAATTTATGGCCCTGGCAAATTGAAATGTACGTTCAAATCAAATATTGAATGTTATATATTTTAATTTGAATGGAAACTGACTGAAACAGTCGAATGAGCCTACGAAACATATTCCATTGTGTTCGGAATAGGGGTAAAACGCTAAGGACGATGGTCGTTGGGTTTGAATTGGCGTTCGTGTGTGAAAGGGGTATTTTAGAATTTTCAAAATATATAAATAAAATAAAAAAAATTGATTGGCCAGTATCTTCTTTCTCTCTCC
The DNA here is from genome assembly GCA_030737875.1 of Allium sativum. NCBI lineage: Eukaryota > Viridiplantae > Streptophyta > Magnoliopsida > Asparagales > Amaryllidaceae > Allium > Allium sativum. Next base: position 287,246,068 of record CM060909.1, read on the forward strand.
CCGATTAGAGCTGCGCACGACGGAAATGATGTCGCCACCTTCTCTCTTCGATTTCTCCCACGTTTCACAATGAAATCGAGTGATTCTTGATTCATTTCAAAGCTCTTCGTCTCCTCTTCAAATCCATCTAAGGTTTGCTAGTTATCATCAAGTGTGGAGGGAGTTACGGGTCCTCAAAGTCAACGATTTTGGACCGCCGCCGCGACATATAGGCGCCACCGAACATAGTGAAACCACCAGCGCCGGGAAGGTGGTTCGAAGCTCTTCGACGCTGTGTGAGCTGATTCTCCTATCGCGCAACAGTTTGATCGAAAGATCAAAACCTAGTTTTGAACCATTGTGAAAGGTGCGTCTTTTATTACATCTGAACTTTGAAAAATCATATCTTTTTCGATTCTTGACGAAATTCGATGAAACAGGAAACATCGTGATCGTGTGGACGTCTTCTACCTTCTAGAAGAGACCGCATATTTTTCTGAGCCTTCTGCTATTTTTGGTGGAGTGGAACCCAATGTGATATTTCTAATTTATAAACGATATGGAAAACGACGATGTATAAATTATATAGTCGATGTATGAGTTATATAAGCGTTGTACACCTCTTGTATAAGCATTGTATAAGTTGTACGTTCAATGTATAAGTTATATATGCGTTGTAAAAATTATATATGTGTTGAAATAGAAGTGAATTGCTATATATAAATATATATATATATACGCCCCTCGTCCACAAACCATGGACGATATTTATTGGTTGTGATTGGTGTGAAAATTGATTGATAGCGAACGGTTGATTGAAATTGTTTGTGGTTGAAAAATACCCATTTGTGGTTGAGAAATATTTGGTTGAAACCACATAGGATTAGTTTGTGGAAATGAAATAAATATATACATGCCGCCTGCGTGCGAACTAGATGCATGATCCCCATTGTCAAAAACCGCGAGGTTTTAAGGTAGAGCGAGGAGCCGTACTAGGGACGGTCCCGGTTTTAACTACCCTGCCGTTATGCTGCCGAAATTTTGAATAATATTCATGTGTTTGAATTATTTTCATTTGCTGAAACTATATTTATTCGTTGTGTAGAAAACCTTCATGTGTTGAATCGCTATTCATTCGTTAAATAAAAATTCATGTGTTGAATGGTGTTCGTGTTTCAAATATAAAAATCACATTTTTATCTATATATATAAACTATAGAAATCCTTCATGTGTTGAATCGAAATTCATTCGTTGATTAGAAATTCATGTGTTGAAAGGTATTCGTGTTTTAAATATAAAAATCACATTTTTATCTATATATATAAACTATAGAAAACCTTCATGTGTTGAATCGAAATTCATTCGTTGATTAGAAATTCATGTGTTGAAAGGTATTCGTGTTTTAAATATAAAAATCACATTTTTATCTATATATATAAACTATAGAAAACCTTCATGTGTTGAATCGATATTCATTCGTTGAATAGAAATTCATGTGTTGAATGGTGTTCGTGTTTCAAATATAAAAATCACATTTTTATCTATATATATAAACTATAGAAAACCTTCATGTGTTGAATCGATATTCATTTGTTGAATAGAAATTCATGTGTTGAATGGTATTCATATTTTGAAATAAATTGTTTTATAATAAAAATCACATTTTCATCACCTATATTAACTATATAAAATAATTTCGTTTTGAAATAAATTGTTTTATAATAAAAATCCTATTTTTATCACCTATATTAACTATATAAAATAATTTCGTTTTGAAATAAATTGTTTTATAATAAAAATCCTATTTTTATCACCTATATTAACTATATGAAATAGTAGTGTTTTAAAATGAATTGTTTTACAATAAAAATCACATTTTTATTATATACATGAATTGCTAAACATAGTGAAGTGTTGAAATAGAAGACAGTTAGATAAAAATATCATTTTTATCAAATGTATGAAAAGAATATAGCTTTGAAATCGAAGAATCGATATATATATATATATATATATATATAAATAGAATTAAAATATATCGAATCACGACGCTGCAGTTCGTATTTTGAAACCGTGATTTCGAACGATTATACCGGGAGATCCGACCAGCGGATTTTCCTGAAATCGCAATCGTTGGGTTCGCTTTGGAAAAATCTTTCCAACGGCACCAACTTTGTAAAAATCCAACGGTTGGATTGCCTGGAATGTTTAATTCAAATCTAAAGAAAAACAGCGCCAGAATCGATTATATTTATATATATATATAAATATAATTATATTTAATCGAATAAAGACGCTGCATTTCGTATTTTGAAATCGAAACTTCAAACGATTGTACCGGGAGATCCGACCGCCGGATTTTCCCGAAACTGGAACCGTTGGATTCGTTTTGAAAAGATCTTTCTAAAGATGCAAATTTTGTGAAGATCCAACGGTTAGATTTTAAGATATGTGTAAATCAAATCTGAAGAAAAACAGCGCCACGGTCGCGTTATGGCCCGAAGCACCGTTTTGAATAAAATGGCTATTTTAAAATAAATAAAAATGGCGATGAATCGTTCTAAAATATTATAAACGATATGGATGTGATTTAGAAATTAACTGAAGGTTGGCTAAGTCGAATGGGTTCCTGGGTGTTGATCTGATGTTGGTTTCGGCCTTCGGGGTTAATATTTGGGAAATCGTTCTCTTACTGATTGACGGTTAGTGACTAATGAATTGAAATGATGCGTGTAAATGTTAGTGTTGCACTTGTTTATTATATACGCGAGTTGCTCAGAAAGACCGGGTTTATCCCATTCTGAATAATTGAATCGGCGATAAGAAATCGAAGATAAAGACGGTGGTCGAAGACCGGAGATCTTCACCTCGTTTGGATGGTAACCGAGGTCCTGATTGGGAGGCATCCCGAAATATGGATAATGAGTGGTGATCGTCCAGACGTACGTGGCGATCGATGGGTTTGCGAGGTATTTAGTGCCTCCGACTTCGTTCAGACCCAGAACGGACTTGCAAATGGACAGTGTGTCTGACATTGGGATTTATTCTGTGTGATTGATAGCCATCAGTTGCACGGTGTGAATTGCCTATGTGGCATGCTAAGATGCAGTGATCAGGGCTTCTGTTGAAAAGCAAAGTCTTGTGGTGATGATCAAAGCACCGCCTGTGTGGCGTAGCTTTGTGTACAACGTGAAATCGCGAGCCTCACACCCCGGTATGAACCAGAAACGGGAGAAGGACCTCAGGGAGGGCATGCGTTTCTTTCTAGTTAGAAGTGGCGTCAGTGGTTTTACACGCCCTGACGAGTTTGACTTATGTGGTTGTTGCTGTTGCGAGGCGCCTCGGTTAGATCGGACGATCCGGGTCCGATGGAGTCATTCGTTGGCTCATTGACGCCCCAAAGGGCGGGGAAACGTATTGTTCAGGCATAATAATCCACCTCGGTGGACCGACCCTGACGATCTAAAGGGTTGATGCGTTTTAATCCTGAGACACAGACTAGAGCGTCTCGAATTCGGTAAGGACTATCTTTTGCCTTGGTTCATGACGGAAATCCAATTTCCAAATACGACATCGTGCGGTTTTGATTGTATATATATATGGCGACATGATATATGGTACCCATGCCGTCTATGATTGATAGTTATGATTCGAAATTGTTTTTCAAAACATGTAAACACTGGTAATAATATCAATTGCTTTTGTTTTATTCGTATCAAGCATATTTTGGCCGTTATAAGGTAAAAACTCTATCCTCCGGTTTGCGTTGCATTGTGTGATGGGAACTGAGTCTTATAATGGCTTCATTTTTATAAAAAGCATTGCGATGTTTAAAAGAATGATTTGTTTTTAAAGCACTGGCAATCCAATGGAGTAAACCCGTTCCACGAAAGTGGCATGGTCCTGTGATTAGCCATATTATAAATGTGTTGAGTAGATTTCTCATACCAGTCCCATGACTGACTCGTAGTTTGTTTCACTTTCAAACTCGGGTGCCCCTTTTTCTACACGGGCAGCCTTGTATTCAGGTTTAGTTGGTTCTTTCTGGATAGCTGGAGCTGAAGATGGATTCTATCATTTATCTCTTTTTATGCTGTTCAGCTCCTGTTGTACATATTTTATTTGTTTTCCGCTGTAGACATTTATGTATAGCTGAACTGTATTTGTACTAAGTATGATCCTGTATACTGTGTAACTCTGATGATTATTCTTATCCAGTATATTTTATTGTTCATTGTCTGGTGTATTTATTTATTTCTGTTCTGCTATTATCTGTTTCTGTGTTATATTCCACGGATTACCCTTGCCGCCGTCAGTACGGGGTTTGGGGTCGTCTCAGTTATACGGCGTGGTCCCTTGATTTACCTAACTTTAAAATCAAATTAAAAACTGTTTTAGTTCTCACACCAGTCACATGACTGACCTGGAATTTATTGTTTTAACCTAAACTCAGGGTGCTCCTATTTTCCACACGAGCAGCTAGTAGTTGGGTTTTGCAGATATTATATTCACAGGATCCTGGTTTATAGCTGAAGGGATATTTGGAAAGCTCTGTATCCGTGTATTTCTTTCAGTTGTGTTTTTTATTATATTTTCGTTGCTATGTAATGTATTTTAATCTCTGATATATTTCTGATGTATAATATTTATTCATACACTGTGATAATTCTTGTATTCGGATGGAATTGTTGTAATAAGCAATAAAATGTTCTTCTATTTGCGTTCTGTTTGTCGTGTTCTCAACTCAATCCGTTCTTTCCTTTACGGGGAAGTTCGGGTAACTTCATTTAGTATCAGAGCTTTGGTTTACAGAGCTCGAGAACAAGACACATTAGAACCGAACGAAAGAATTCATCAGAGATTGGATTAGTAATATCCAATGGGAATGACTCGTTAGAGATAGGATCAGTAGTATCCTAGAACGAGTGTGAAGAGTATTATTTTTAAAATAAAATAGAAGACAAATTTTATTTTGAAAATTTTAAACCATTTTATATGTATTTGATTATTTATTTATATTGAATTTGGACAATCTAGTATAGGGAGATTTTGAGTATAGGCCCGACGGGGCGTATATTCGAAGCCTCAGATACTGGACAGATATAGAATCACACTCTAGTCGCACGGAGATGAAACTATTGATGATTGTACATCATCAGTCGTTTGTGTTCAAGTTTCGAAGGTGGGATATCCACATATTTTCTATTGACTGGTGTGAGAACCAAAACTAGATTGGTTATTGTTGTGATTTGGCATCAAAAATATGATTTTTGTGTATATATATCAATTATGAATTTGAAACATTAATCAACAAATTGATTGCTGGTTGTGTTGAATAAATTGTTGAAACAATAAAATTAACATTTTTATTGTGTATATGAAGTGCTAATAACATTCATGTGTTGAAACAAATGTTCGTTTGTTATAAATATTATTTTTAACATGTTTAGGAACTAAATAAAGTACACATGTGTTGAAATATATTTTTGTTCGCCAAAAATATCATTTTTATCCTATGTATGAAGTGTTAAAAATAACTGTGTGTTGAAGTAAACATTTGTTCGCTAGAAATATTATTTTTAGCTTAGTTCTGCATATATACACATATGTTGAACAGGGGAATGTATTAGCTATTAAATAAAGAATTTAATTGCATGCCCGACAAATAGGTATGCCTTAATGAGCTGGCTGCACAATTTTATTATTATATAAAGTCCTGTGAATGCCATTGGAGGCAGAGTGTTGGTTGTACTGTGTGAAATTATAAACGTCGCCATAGGATAGTAACAATTAATTTTGAACTACACTACATGGCATACTCCGAGAAGATAACATACTCTAACATATACCACATAAGCATTTGGAGCTTTGTGACGAGGTTGAAGATTTACCATACAAGCGAGAGGCTTGTATGGCAATGACTATATTTCAGGTTGAACCAAAGACTGATATGGACTATATAAAATGTAACGGTAAATTGCCAGATTAATAAAAACCCTACACGAGTCTGGAGTTGACAATAATCACGTCTATCTAGTCATTGAGGCACAAAAACTATTTATAGGGTGACGAGAATTTATTCTCTGGAGTTATGATCTATACACACTTCCATGTGGACACAAGAATATATAAGTAAAAATATGTGTATGCTTTTTAGGATTTATTGGGTGCCTAATACGGCCCAATAAATTTCCAAACCCCTTCCAGTACAAAGGAGGTTATGGCGAAATTTTTCAGAAATTTAGGATGTTAGCCAAATTTTTGAAGAATTTGAAAATTCTTAGGAACTGTAAAGTTGAAGAATGAAAGCCAGAATGAAAGTTGAGTTGATTAGTTAAACAACTTTCAGCTCCGTTCCTTTTCGAGGATGAAAAGATTTTAAGTGGGGGAGAATGTAACAACCCGGAAAATCAGAACCAATTTAAAAAATTTATTTTGGCGATTTTAATGTATTTTAAATATTTAAAATGATTTATTTAAAATGATTTATTTCACTAAACTTATTTTCAATGAAGTTAAAACGAATAATTTTATTTTAAATATAAAACGAGCCTGAAATGGCACGGCAGTTTGAATATTCGATTTCAAATTTCAATTGAATATACATAATTCAATATAAGCAAGAATTGGACGAAACAAGAAATATTTGAATCTGATGAACAGTGACTTTCTAAGAATGCAAGAAACTGAGATTTCGTTTTATAAGTTGAGAGTTACGTCCAGTTTAAAATTCCGAAAAGTCGCTGTGGAATTTATATATATATTAGTATATATATATATATGGCCCTTAAAAATAGCCATTTTGCAAACGACCTCCGTTTTCGACGAAACCACTTTTGTTGGATCCGGGATGTCAAATTATTGCTAGATTCCAATTTTCATAATTTTTGAAATAAATATGTGAGTGTGGCAAGAGAAAACATGTTTTAACAGTTTAAGTCAATTTGGATCGACCAGAAAATGACTATTTTTCAAACGGTCTTCAAATTCGATGAAACTAGTTTTGTTAGGACCGTATCGTCAAAACATAGCTAGATTTATTTTTCCGGAATTTTTGAAGTCAGTATGTGGCCCCGGTAAATTAAAATGTATGTTTAAACTGAATATATAATGATTTATATTTTAATTTAAGTGAAACTGATCGTAACAGTTGAATTGGCTTATGGGACATATCCCATTGTGCTCGGAATGAGGATATTACGCTAGGGACGACAGTCGGTGGGTTCGATTCAGAGTTCAAATAGAAAGTCAACCTTAGGTAGAATAAAATATATAATATAAATTAAATTATAAAATCCCTTAACCCCCTTCTCTTTCACATGAAATCGAATTAGGTCAGAAAGAAAAAAAAACTGAAGCCGCTCAACCCTAGCCCCCTCGCAGCCGCTTCCACCCACCGCGCTACCCACCCTCCGGCGCCGCACCACCGCACAACGCCCCCTTCCTCCTCTTCTCTCCTCCTCCTCCGTTCTGAAAACCCCTTCCATACACCCAAATCCAACGAGAAGCATGACGATGGGCCCCTCCAGCGCCACCACCCGCCGCCACCTGAAGCTTCCCTGAGCCTGTCAGCGCCCTCCCCCACCCCAAAACCGAATGTAAGTTTCTTTTTTTATTTTATTCATTTATGGAAAGAAAAATTTGGTATTTCTATGGTTCATATGAATAAAGATGCGATTTTTCTATGGTGGTGTTCATATGAATAAAGATGCGATTTTTCTATGGTGTTCATCGGTTTTTCTATGGTGCTCATATGAATAAAGATGCATTTTTATATGCATGTGAATAAAAGTTTGATTTTTATATGGATAGAACTATATTAAAAATATGATTTTTATAGAGAAAACCAATTTATAAAAATGTGATTTTAACGAAAAGTTTTTTATTAACGAGAAGATAGGATTTTAAAAAATGAAAAATATGATTTTTAACGTTATAAAAATATGATTTTTGGTTTACAGCAAAATATGATTTTTATTTTTAATTAAGAAAGGTAAAAAAAATTATTAGAAAAAGTAGGATTTTTGAATAAATAAAAATCGGATTTTTTTTATACATATGATTTTGAAATAAAAATTCGATTTTTATTGTATATGAAGCAAAATAAAAATATAATTTTTATCCATATAAGTGGCGGTTTAAAATTATAATTTTTATATATGTAAAGAATATAAAAATACGATTTTTATATATGTAACGTTAGAATAAAAATGTGATTTTTACTATGAACAACGTGAAAAAGATTGCGATGGAACTGGTTGGAAACAAATCCAAATCTAAATAGTTCAGAAATAAGGAATGGAGGAGTTGATCCCAAAGGTGAGAACTCCTCACTATAATTTTCTTTGTACAGTTATTTATTTTATAACTGCATATATAAATTATTCCCAGTCGTCCACAAACCATGGACGACTTGTTTGGTTGTTTGTGTTGATTGATGTATTTGTTTGAATTTGGTCTGGTGATGTGAATTGAATAGATTAGATTTGGTTTGTGTATGGCGCGAGCCACTATTAGGCAAGGGATAAGGCTAGACCTTATCCTAATTCTAGTATCGCGTCGTTATGCTGCCGAAATTTTCTAAAAATATTAAAAGAATAAAAGTATCATTTTTATTGAAGGTATGAACTAAATTAAATATTCATGTGTTGAGTAAAATATTTTATCGTTAAAAATATAATTTTTAACGCGTATATGAAAAAAATAAATATTCATTTACAAATCAGACGATTTGTTTATGTACACCCATTTGACTGATATGGATTGGGACGACAAAATTTTACACATCGCCCCACTGAACAAATAATATTCAGTATTTGTTGGTTGAAATCCCACACGGATGTTGGCATGATATTTGACGTACACTAATCCCAATTGTTAGTTGTATATCGATCGATTGGTTGACATGCTGTTGTAAGCGTTAAATATTTATATTTAATGCTTATACAGTGTAGAACACACTCTGATTGATGGAAGATTATTTATCACTGTTGTTGTATACATGTGCTGAATGAAATCCATATACTAACATTATATGGTAATTGGTTGTGTCTGATTCCAGTTCAAAAAGAAAGAATATTTAAAAAATAACGAATATTTTAAAATAATGAATATTTTAAAATAATATTCAGTAAAAGATCAAAAACTGATTTTGATGTCCGATTTGGAATGGACACGAATATATTTAAATATATATAGCCATGTTGATTAGATATGTGCCATTTTGACGCGAACGATATTTATATCGATTTTATTCACTTTTTAAAATGAATATCGAAAATGAATTGATTTCAAAATCTAATGTTTTGAAAATATTATCATTTATATATTAATGATATGGGATATTCAATTTTGATTTGAAATTGAATATGAAGTTGAAATCGTTTTGAAAACGAATTTAAAACGATTTATAAAATATGTTTTAAAAAGGAAATTGACGAAATATATATAATATATATATATATTATATATATTTAATGGCCTGAATGGAACGCCCGCGCTGCGGCAGTTCGCGAATTTCGACCATTGACTTCGAATTGACGTAACGGAAGATCCGACCGTCGGATTCTCCTAAAACCGGAACCGTTGGGTCCGTATCGAAAAGATCTTTTCCAACGAATATTAGAGATTTGAAATCTAGCAGATGGATTTGGAATTATGTCCAAATCAAATTTGGAAAAGGTCGTCGTAAGTGCAGTTCGATGACCGTTTATGGAAATCGACTGTACGGGCCATGATAAAATTATTAAAAATATTAATAATTTATGTAAAATCATAATAAATGATTTGGAAAGAATTGGGATGGAAAATTCCATATTTAAAAAGATAAAAATATATTTTTATCGAAATGAACTAGTTATTAACTAGAATTATAATCCAATTATTTTTAAATAAATAGATTGGACTAAGAGGGGTTTTAATATATCTAGAATTTCCAATATTTGAATTGGAATGGATTCTAATCGAAATTATCTTCGGAATGTTTCGATGTTGGATTTCGTGATTATACATATATTGTTATGGAAATTTGAAAGATACATTTATATCGTTATTTCCAATACGATATTTGTTGGTTTCAGAATTTGATATTGAAAATAAGCCGATATATTTTCTATTCAGAGCCTTGTATTTAATATCAAATGGGATTTTGCTTTTATCGTGGACGGTGTTTTAAATAACACTTGTGCTTTAACCCGATTAACAATGGAATGAGATTTTGTGTAACACCCCGTATTTTGGTTAATACTAAAATTCACTAATTACAGAATAAATAATCTCAGATGTGAGAATTGGGGGAAACGGGCTGCATCATTGTGTTCATCTCAGAAAAATACGCAAAATAGAGTCCGAGTTTTCGAAAATCGGAGTCCGTATGGCCCAGTTATGGCCCGATGAAGTTTGCAGAAAATTTGAAACTAAAAACAGATTTAAAATTCAAATCTCAGATTATAAAATGGAGCAAGTGGGGTCAGGCGGGAAAAATCCCGCCCTACCCATGTCGACAGGCCTGTCGACAGGGGGTGTCGACTTGCCTGTCGACTTGCCTGTCGACAGGGTCGCGGCGTCCAGTGAACCTGGGTGCACCAGGTTGCACCAGGTTGGGTTCTAGGCTGGCTTGGAGGGCTGGTTCTAGAGAGTTCCGAAATCTAAGGGTCCTAATCTAATCTAGGGTTAATCTAAGGGCCTAAAACACTCACCTAATCCTATAAATAAGACCCTAACCCTACCCTAATTCATTCATAATTAAATCTAGTAACTAAACTATGGCAAATTGAAACTTGAGAGAGCCTCCATCAAAATTAGAGAAGGGATAGCATTCCAAATCAACTTCTAGCCTCTTAATCTTCTTCATTAGTTTGCTAATTTTGTTTTGGTGAGCTTCTATCCCCTTAATAATCAATTGTTAAATTGATTAAGATAGGATATGATGATGTATGGTTATGTTTGTGGATCAATGTGTTTATGCAAGCTTAATATTGTATATGTTATGTGTTTTGCAAGTTATATGCTCTATGTCATGCAAGTTTAGTGTATGTGTTCATGACATTTTTATGCAAGTTTAATGTTATATCTTTATGCAAGTTTGGTGCTATGTTTCATGATGATTATGATGCAAAACACTAAGTTGGACATTGATCTATTATGCAACATGTTATGCATGCATATGAAGTTATGTGAATAAATATGCAAGTTATGTGTATGTTTAAATGCAAGATTAACATGTTATGCATGCATATGAAGTTATGTGAATAAATATGCAAGTTATGTGTATGTTTAAATGCAAGATTAACATGTTATGCATGCATATGAAGTTATGTGAATGATTATGCAAGTTATGTGTATGCTTAAATGCAAGATTAACATGTTATGCATGCTTATGAAGTTATGTGAATGATTATGCAAGTTAGGTGTATGCTCAAATGCAAGATTAACATGTTATGCATGCTTATGAAGTCATGTGAATAATTATGCAAGTTATGTGTATGCTTAAATGCAAGTTGGGTTAATATATGCTCATATATGCAAGTTGACACCCTCTTAACCCATGACAAAGAATATGCTAATATTTGGTTTAACCCATGATATTTGTGATGGATCTTCCCTTTATGAGAACGATTTACGTGGGGAACGATGGGGTTAATAAATATGTTAATTAAAAGTATGGTTGGGTATGATTAAGCATACCATAAAAATAAATTAACATAAGTGGGAATTTACCTATTGAGTTAGGTCTACCCCATGGGAATTTACCTATTGAGTTAGGTCTACCCATGTTATGAAAAAACTTGATATTAATTAGGGATAATTAATATGGGGTGATTAATTAGGTGTAATTAATCGACTAAGACACGAGGTTGGACTCAGTTGTAGCGTAAAACTGCCCGGACCCAACCGGCTTAACCAGTTGCTACAAATGTTAGCCCAATGTGAGAGGTCTTAGGCACAAACTAAATACGTGATTAATGTAAAGACACGAGGTTAGACTCGGTTATGACATAAGGCTGCCCGGACCCAACCGGCTTAACCAGCGGTCATAAAAGATAGTCTAATGTGAGAGGTCTTTATGAGGATCACGGTCTTAATTAATTAAGAAACACTTAACCAGATAAGCATGTAGTAGAGCATGAGGGGTTAAGTGGGTGCCTTGGGTGGCATGTGGAAATCTAGTGGGTTGCCTTGGGTGGCAATAGAAAATACGATTAGAATACTTAACCAAGTGGAAACATGTAATTAAACATGATTAAAGGGTTAAGTGGGATACACTAGATAAGTAACAAGCTTAGGTGGGTAGCTTGTAGGGGCCCATTTCAACCAATATCCCAAACGTATCTTTGTGGGCTCGACTCTAGTCGGGTGACGGGACACGCATATTGGGCTTGACTATAAGAGGCCAAAACGGGGTAGCGGTGGCAACGCGAGTCCAACGGGTTTCATATGCGTGTGTGGACCCGGGCTGGTAGATAAGTCGTTGTTGCATCGTGTAGATATAAGCCGTGCACCGTGGATAGTATTGGGTTGCCACTTTAGGGGGAGTGATACACCCCACTGTGGGTCCAGCACGGGTATCTACGTTAGGGAGCCGATCGCTTGGGGTAGTGGGGTACACCTAGTGGAGATAGGGGCAGACGACACCTATGTAGTCAGCTAGGAGTACATGAAACTACTAGTTATATCTTTCTTTAAGTCCTTGGGTGGGATCAACCTTTAAGTAGGAATGACTGGTGGGGTGCAGTTAGTAATTATCCTTGGGTGGGTAGATGCGTCTTTACGGTTATCTTAGTTCATCCTATGTTGTTGGCTACTTAGTGTAGTCATTATCCCCAAAGGTACCGTACCGAGTTCATGTCATACCCTAATTACTTTAATAATTGTATTGTTAAGGTTATAGGGCTCACTCAGGCTTATGTCTGACCCCGTTGTTTTTATCTTTTTCCCCTCAGGTCCTCAGGTTGGGCCTAGTGCTAGTGGGCCTTGATCAGTTTGCTTTATCTATCTCTTGGAGTTTGGACCGTAGATGTAGAGCTCAGCTTCCTTTTTTTATGGCTATCAGTTCATGTATTGGGATTATGTATTTTTATTTAGCAAGAATGGATATTTGTACTTAACTCTTGTTATGGTTTTGTGATGTAACCAGACATGTTTATTTCCGCTGTTATGAGATGATGTTTTAAATTTCAAGTATTACTTATATCTGTCTTGCTGTAATTTCTCTGTTCTATATTCACTAGAATACTCCGCCGATGTTATGGCATTCCCTTAGAGAGTGACCATAGCGGGTGTGGGGTGTTACACGTGGTATCAGAGCAAAGGTTACCGGAACAGATAAAATTTTTAGAAAACTATTTTTCTAAAAACATTTTTGAAAGAGATATTTTCAAAAACATGTCTTTAAAAAGAAAAGTTTTTGAAAGAAAAGCATAATCCCAATAGCCATATCTTTGTCTTTCGAATTCTCCGTTTTGAATCTTTCCTTTTTCGTTTCAGCATGGCTGAGGATCTTAACTTTCCGGAGGGTGTGACGGTACCAGTATGGTATAGGAGATTGATGGAGGCTAGGGCCACCACTGCGGGTCCAGCAAATGTTCCTCCACCAACCGTAGCACCCGATCTTCCTCCTCCCCCTCCTCCTCGCACGGATACTTTTGCTAAGACTTGTAAGGAATTCAAAGCTATGGGAGGGAAACCTTTTCAAGGATCTGAAACTTTTGTGGAGGCTAGAGATTGGCTTAAGGAGGTGGAAGAGTTGATAGATATCTTTGAGATGGAAGAAGGAAAGAAAGTCAAGTTGGCTGCTTGGTTAATGAAGGGAGAGGCCTCATTCTGGTGGGAGGTCACTAATGGAGAACGCCCCGTTGACTCTTGGGCGGATTTTAGGCAAAGATTTGTGGCAAAGTTTCTCTCAAGGGCGGAGGAAAACTTGTATATGGAAAGATTCTTGACTCTAAAGCAAGGAAATCTCTCGGTGAAGGAATATGTCAACAAGTTTAATCAATTGGCAAGGTTTGGCCTAGATATGGTGAATACACCGGAGAAGAAGGCTTTGAGGTTCGTGAAAGGCTTGAATGAACCAATGCATGGGTTGGCTATGACTCATATCCCGATGGGGGCCACCTTTGAGAAGTTAGTTGACATGGCACTCATGCATGAAGAAGAGAAGGGTCCCAATGCTAATAAGGCACCCGAGAAGAAGGGAGATCAAAAGAGACCTCAGCAACAACAACAAAACAAAGGTGGGAAAGGCAACGGTGGCAAGGACAAGAAGAAGAAGTGTTTCAATTGTGGGACACCTGGCCACCTAAGCAAGGATTGTCGCAAGAAGAAGAAGACTGGCTGCTTCCACTATGGCGAAGCAGGGCATCTAATAAAAGATTGTCCTAAGAAGGGGCAAAGGACGGGATCTACCTCGGGAGGTCAGGTGCAAGTTCTAATGGCACCAGCTCAGGCAGGGGGGCAAGTTCAGGCTCTCTCAGTTCCACCGGTTCAGCAGAGAGGTAGAACTATTTCCGTTGAAAGTCTGGTTTTTCTATTTGATCATCCTGTCCGTACATTGTTTGATTCAGGCGCATCGCATTCGTTTATCTCATCATCATTAGTTGAGTCACTGCACTTAGACACCAGTCTTGTAGATGATCCCTTGGTTGTTTCAAACCCAATTGGGGGCTCCACTTATTTGTCCATGATATGTTTGGGTTTGAAGATTTCTATACTTAGCATTGAGTTTAGATGTGATGCTTTTGTGTTGGGGTTCACGGGCTATGGGTTGATTTTGGGCATGGACTGGTTATCCAGTAATGGTGCCGTTCTTGATTGTGAAAGGAGAGTTGTTAGGCTTCTGACCCGTTTGGGTAACACTCTCGAGATCTCTTGTAATCCCATGGAATCTGTTTTGCTAAGTTATCTTGAATCGCTCGATGCTTCAGTCGAGAGTTTGCATTCTGTTAGAGTGGTCCGGGAATATCCGGATGTGTTTGAGGAGGTGAAGGGCTTACCTCCGAAGCGGGAGATTGACTTCCGAATATATCTGGTGGATAATGCTAAACCTGTATCTTTACCAGTGCGCCACATGGCTCCTCGTGAGAGGAGGGAACTCCATAAGCAAGTAGGGGAGTTGCTTGAGAAGGGGTTCATAAGACGAAGTATATCGGAGTGGGGTGCTCCAGTAGTATTTGCTACGAAGGCGGATGGGTCCCTCAGACTTTGTGTAGACTATAGAGAACTCAACAAACTCACAAAGAAGAATAGACACCTATTGCCGAGGATTGATGATCTTTTCGATCAGTTGGTTGGCGCTTCAGTATTTTCTCAGTTGGACTTAGCCACGGGGTTTCATCAGTTGAGGGTGGCTGAGGATAGCATAGACAAGACTGCCTTTAGAACTCCGGATGGTTTCTATGAGTGGTTGGTGATGCCATTTGGGTTGACGAACGCCCCTGCATATTTCGTTGATTTGATGAGTAGGGTGTTCAGGGAGTTCCTTAATAAATTCGTGGTGGTCTTTGTGGATGATATCTTAGTATTTTCTAAGAGTGAAGAAGAGCATGCCCTACATCTTGGGGAGGTGTTGAAGACTCTTCGAGCGCATAGCCTTAAGGCTAAATTCTCTAAATGTCACTTCTGGAGGAAGGAAGTGCGGTTCTTGGGGCACGTGGTCTCCAAGGAGGGGATAGCTGTGGATCCCGCGAAGGTAGTATCGATTCAGGATTGGAAGGTTCCAAAGAATGCTACCGAAGTAAGAAGTTTCTTGGGGTTGGCGGGTTACTATAGGAATTTTATCAAAGACTTCGCGAAGATATCAGCCCCATTAACCCGCTTAACGAAGAAGAATCTTGTTTTTGCATGGGACGTAGATTGTGATGATGCATTCCGACGGTTAAAGAGAGCTTTAACCACTACTCCAGTTTTAGTGTTGCCAGATGGGAGCAAGCCATTTGTTGTCTATACCGATGCTTGTGGGACAGGACTAGGCGCAGTCTTAATGCAAGAGGGAAGGGTGATAGCCTATGGTGGAAGGCAGTTGAGAGTGCATGAGAAAAATTACCCTACCCATGATCTAGAGTTGGCCGCTATTGTTTTTGCTCTTAAGATTTGGCGCCATTATCTTCTTGGTGAGAGATTCGAATTGTTCACTGACCACAAATCATTGAAGTACTTGTTTTCTCAGAAGGATTTGAACTTGAGACAGCAAAGATGGATGGAGTTCTTAGCATCCTATGATTTCGAGATAGCGTATACCCCTGGCAAGGGTAACGTGGTAGCGGACGCCTTGAGCAGAAAAAGGTTGTCCTTGAGTCCATTGTTTGTGGAACAGCGAAGCTTGGAATTTATCTCGATGTTTGATTTCAGATCTTCCATTGATTATGTACCCGGTTTGCTAGCTTCCTTGGAAGTTAGACCTACTCTTTTGGGGCGGATTGGAGAAGCACAGAGGGACGACCCACAGTTGGTTGAGTTGGTGGGGAAGCTCATAAGGGGGGAGTCGTCCAGCCATTTGAGTAGGTACACCCTAGACGATAGGGGGTGCTTGCGTAGAGACGGTAGACTTTGTGTACCGAAAGACGAGGGTTTGAGGAAGGTTATTCTTGATGATGCACACCGTTCTAGGATGACCATTCATCCCGGTGGGGACAAGATGTACCAAGACATGAAGAGGGTTTTCTTCTGGGCCGGTATGAAGAAAGATGTGGCCGAGTATGTCGCTCGATGCTTGGCGTGCCAACAAGTGAAGGCGGAACAAAAGAAACCAGGTGGGTTGCTTCACCCATTGGAAGTTCCGCAATGGAAGTGGGATAGCGTCTCGATGGATTTTATTGACGGGTTACCCAGATCAAGAAAGGGTAATACGGGAATTTGGGTGGTGGTAGACAGACTTACTAAGAGCGCCCATTTCATACCTGTGAAGAGCAAGAGGACCGCTCCATGGCTAGCTTCTGTATATCTTCGAGAGATAGTTCGATTGCATGGGGTACCCTCTAGCATAGTGAGTGATCGAGATCCTATCTTCACTAGCGAGTTCTGGAGAAGCTTGCAAGAAGCAGTGGGGACTCAATTGTGTCTGAGCACTGCATATCATCCTCAGACGGACGGCCAGACTGAGAGGGTGAATCGTGTTCTAGAAGACCTTTTGAGGCTTTGTATCTTAGATTTTGGAGGTACATGGGAAGAGCATCTTCCATTGGTGGAGTTCGCATATAATAACAGCTTTCAGTCCAGTATTGGTATGGCTCCTTTCGAAGCCCTTTATGGAAGGCCTTGTCGATCACCTGCATGTTGGTGGGAATCTACGGATAAGATCTTGCTTGGGCCTGATATGGTTAGAGAGACTTCTGAGAAAATTGACTTGATTCGAAGAAGGATGAAAGCAGCGCAAGATAGGCAAAAATCTTATGCGGACAAGAGAAGGACGGATCTTGAGTTTGAAGTTGGGGACATGGTCTTTGTCAAAGTGTCTCCATTACGAAATGTGGTTCGCTTTGGATCTGTTGGGAAGTTAGCACCAAGGTTCGTAGGGCCATTTCCCATTAAGGAAAGGATTGGACGGATGGCATATAGGGTGGAGTTGCCCGACAGACTTAGTGGTGTTCATGATGTATTCCATGTATCACATCTGAGGAAATGCTTACATGAGACCGCAGAGGTGGTAGAGCCGAGCTTGCTTAGAGATGTAGAGATAGAGCGTGATGCGACTATCCGACGGGCTCCTACTCGCATCCTTGGGTCAGAGACTAGGAAATTGAGGAATCGAGAGGTTCAACTAGTCAAAGTGCAATGGGGAGAAGATGAGAGCAACGCAACTTGGGAGACGAAAGCGAAGATGCGTTCATTATACCCATTTCTTTTTGAGGGTATGTCTTTACTTTCTCCTCTATCGTTATCTAGTACTTATCTTATCTTTAGTATCTTTGACATTTAGATAGGGTAAACCTATGGTTGAAACATGTGTTTGAGACATGTTATGGTTGATGGATGCAAGTGGATGCAAGTGTTTGCTAGTGGTTGCTCGTGGATGCATATACACACACTCTAGGCACTAGATCGGCTCAATCACTTCATATTGCATATTGCATAAAATTGTGTGTAGGAAGCTATATTAATGGATGTATAATGATTGTGTTATCATATGGATGATGCATTTTGGTGAATGATTGTGCACTCATGTAGATATTGTATGTGTCGATAGGGTTCTCTCGCATACATAATGGATGCATGGCACTATCATGGTTTGCATATATTCATACGTTAGATAGGGAACATATACACACACTTTTTGCATATGCTCATACATCATTAGAAACTGTTTAAGGACAATGGATGCCCGTGGTTGATGGTTTGAGTAGATGGTTGTTTGGATGGTGGGATATGCATTCTCCTTGGCTTAGAGATTTCGGGGACGAAATCCTTTAAGGAGGGGAGAATGTAACACCCCGTATTTTGGTTAATACTAAAATTCACTAATTACAGAATAAATAATCTCAGATGTGAGAATTGGGGGAAACGGGCTGCGTCATTGTGTTCGTCTCGGAAAAATACGCAAAATAGAGTCCGAGTTTTCGAAAATCGGAGTCCGTATGGCCCAGTTATGGCCCGATGAAGTTTGCAGAAAATTTGAAACTAAAAACAGATTTAAAATTCAAATCTCAGATTATAAAATGGAGCAAGTGGGGTCAGGCGGGAAAAATCCCGCCCTACCCATGTCGACAGGGCTGTCGACAGGCCTGTCGACAGGGGGTGTCGACTTGCCTGTCGACTTGCCTGTCGACAGGGTCGCGGCGTCCAGTGAACCTGGGTGCACCAGGTTGCACCAGGTTGGGTTCTAGGCTGGCTTGGAGGGCTGGTTCTAGAGAGTTCCGAAATCTAAGGGTCCTAATCTAATCTAGGGTTAATCTAAGGGCCTAAAACACTCACCTAATCCTATAAATAAGACCCTAACCCTACCCTAATTCATTCATAATTAAATCTAGTAACTAAACTATGGCAAATTGAAACTTGAGAGAGCCTCCATCAAAATTAGAGAAGGGATAGCATTCCAAATCAACTTCTAGCCTCTTAATCTTCTTCATTAGTTTGCTAATTTTGTTTTGGTGAGCTTCTATCCCCTTAATAATCAATTGTTAAATTGATTAAGATAGGATATGATGATGTATGGTTATGTTTGTGGATCAATGTGTTTATGCAAGCTTAATATTGTATATGTTATGTGTTTTGCAAGTTATATGCTCTATGTCATGCAAGTTTAGTGTATGTGTTCATGACATTTTTATGCAAGTTTAATGTTATATCTTTATGCAAGTTTGGTGCTATGTTTCATGATGATTATGATGCAAAACACTAAGTTGGACATTGATCTATTATGCAACATGTTATGCATGCATATGAAGTTATGTGAATAAATATGCAAGTTATGTGTATGTTTAAATGCAAGATTAACATGTTATGCATGCATATGAAGTTATGTGAATAAATATGCAAGTTATGTGTATGTTTAAATGCAAGATTAACATGTTATGCATGCATATGAAGTTATGTGAATGATTATGCAAGTTATGTGTATGCTTAAATGCAAGATTAACATGTTATGCATGCTTATGAAGTTATGTGAATGATTATGCAAGTTAGGTGTATGCTCAAATGCAAGATTAACATGTTATGCATGCTTATGAAGTCATGTGAATAATTATGCAAGTTATGTGTATGCTTAAATGCAAGTTGGGTTAATATATGCTCATATATGCAAGTTGACACCCTCTTAACCCATGACAAAGAATATGCTAATATTTGGTTTAACCCATGATATTTGTGATGGATCTTCCCTTTATGAGAACGATTTACGTGGGGAACGATGGGGTTAATAAATATGTTAATTAAAAGTATGGTTGGGTATGATTAAGCATACCATAAAAATAAATTAACATAAGTGGGAATTTACCTATTGAGTTAGGTCTACCCCATGGGAATTTACCTATTGAGTTAGGTCTACCCATGTTATGAAAAAACTTGATATTAATTAGGGATAATTAATATGGGGTGATTAATTAGGTGTAATTAATCGACTAAGACACGAGGTTGGACTCAGTTGTAGCGTAAAACTGCCCGGACCCAACCGGCTTAACCAGTTGCTACAAATGTTAGCCCAATGTGAGAGGTCTTAGGCACAAACTAAATACGTGATTAATGTAAAGACACGAGGTTAGACTCGGTTATGACATAAGGCTGCCCGGACCCAACCGGCTTAACCAGCGGTCATAAAAGATAGTCTAATGTGAGAGGTCTTTATGAGGATCACGGTCTTAATTAATTAAGAAACACTTAACCAGATAAGCATGTAGTAGAGCATGAGGGGTTAAGTGGGTGCCTTGGGTGGCATGTGGAAATCTAGTGGGTTGCCTTGGGTGGCAATAGAAAATACGATTAGAATACTTAACCAAGTGGAAACATGTAATTAAACATGATTAAAGGGTTAAGTGGGATACACTAGATAAGTAACAAGCTTAGGTGGGTAGCTTGTAGGGGCCCATTTCAACCAATATCCCAAACGTATCTTTGTGGGCTCGACTCTAGTCGGGTGACGGGACACGCATATTGGGCTTGACTATAAGAGGCCAAAACGGGGTAGCGGTGGCAACGCGAGTCCAACGGGTTTCATATGCGTGTGTGGACCCGGGCTGGTAGATAAGTCGTTGTTGCATCGTGTAGATATAAGCCGTGCACCGTGGATAGTATTGGGTTGCCACTTTAGGGGGAGTGATACACCCCACTGTGGGTCCAGCACGGGTATCTACGTTAGGGAGCCGATCGCTTGGGGTAGTGGGGTACACCTAGTGGAGATAGGGGCAGACGGCACCTATGTAGTCAGCTAGGAGTACATGAAACTACTAGTTATATCTTTCTTTAAGTCCTTGGGTGGGATCAACCTTTAAGTAGGAATGACTGGTGGGGTGCAGTTAGTAATTATCCTTGGGTGGGTAGATGCGTCTTTACGGTTATCTTAGTTCATCCTATGTTGTTGGCTACTTAGTGTAGTCATTATCCCCAAAGGTACCGTACCGAGTTCATGTCATACCCTAATTACTTTAATAATTGTATTGTTAAGGTTATAGGGCTCACTCAGGCTTATGTCTGACCCCGTTGTTTTTATCTTTTTCCCCTCAGGTCCTCAGGTTGGGCCTAGTGCTAGTGGGCCTTGATCAGTTTGCTTTATCTATCTCTTGGAGTTTGGACCGTAGATGTAGAGCTCAGCTTCCTTTTTTTTATGGCTATCAGTTCATGTATTGGGATTATGTATTTTTATTTAGCAAGAATGGATATTTGTACTTAACTCTTGTTATGGTTTTGTGATGTAACCAGACATGTTTATTTCCGCTGTTATGAGATGATGTTTTAAATTTCAAGTATTACTTATATCTGTCTTGCTGTAATTTCTCTGTTCTATATTCACTAGAATACTCCGCCGATGTTATGGCATTCCCTTAGAGAGTGACCATAGCGGGTGTGGGGTGTTACATTTTGGGTTTGTCGTGAATGGTATCTTTAATAATACTGTTCTTAAACCCAATGGAGTTAAGAAAATTAGAAACTAACTGGAGATTAGCTGAGTTGAATAGTTTCCTGGGTATTGATCTGATGTTGGTTTCGGCCTTCGGGATTAATACTTAGGGAATTGTTCTCTTACTAATTTACGGTTAGAGGCTAATGAATGGAATGTGATTTTAGGTTTATAGTGAACCATGTTTTAAAGGACGTTAGTTCTTTAACCCAGTTAAAGAAAGGATATGTTTTTCCCAAGTTAAATAATCATTGATATTGATTTTTGGGAAGATTAAAACTAAGTGGAGTTTTAATGAATCTTTAATTAGATTGAAATGATCGAGAATGGAGTATCACCAATTTTTCTCCAAAGTGATAGTTAAATCTGTAATTAGATTTGAACATGAAATGGTAATTAATATTTACCGATAACACTATGGTGTTAGATATGGAGTATTACCAGTTTTGCTCCATGGGATGAATAGAATGGGATTGGGAAATTAAACAAATGATTACTTCAGTAAGGTGCGTTAATCCCAACTAGTTTGGAAAACCTTAATATGGTTTGAAATGATATCCAAAGGAAGATTAATGAATAAATGTAATAACCCGGAAAATCTGGGCCAGTTTAAAATTTTTATTTTGGCAATTTTAGCGAATTTTGAATATTTAAAATAGATTATTTTAAATAATATCGACGAGAAATTTATTTTGAATAGAATTCGACGTATATAATTATATACGTCGTCGTTAGAATATAAATATTTATATATAATTATAAATAGAATTGAAAATGGCGCGGTAGTTCGATAATTCGATTTCAAACTTCAATTGAATGTACCGGGTGCAAAACAATCCGGATTTTAGTGAAACCAAAAACATTAGGATCTAATTGAGAATATCTTTCCAACGAATCTGAAAGATCAAAATTTTGTAGCGAGAATCAAAAGATATGTCCAGTTGAAAATTCTGAATAGTCGCTATGGAATTCAGGCCCTTAAAAATGGACATTTTGCAAATGACCTCGGATTTCGACGAAACCAGTTTTGTTAGGTCCGTGTTGTCAAATTATTGCTAGATTCCAAATTTCATAATTTTTCGAATCAATATGTGAGCGTGGCAAAGGAAAACGCGTTTGACCAGTTTCAGTTGATTTTAATCGACTGGAAATTGGCCATTTTTCATACGGTCTCAGAATTCGACGAAACTAGTTTTGTTAGGACCGTATCGTCAATACGAAGCTAGAAAATATTTTTCGGGAATTTTTAGAGTTAGTATGTGACCCCGGTAATTTGAAATGTACGTTTAAAATTCAATATAGCGATTTAAGTGTAAATTTAACAGAAACTGATTCAAACAGTCGAATCAGCCTACGATACATATCCCATTGTGCTCGGAATGGGGGTAGAACGCTAGGGACGACAGGCGGTGGACCTCGTTTCGAGGTCGTATGTAAAAGTCAACTATTTGCAAATAAAATAATTAAAATAAAATAGAAAAAAAATAATAAACCCTTCCCTCTATAACCGTTCTGGCCCCCCCCCTCATATTTTCAATCGAAAGAAAAAGAAAGAAAAAAAAAACCAAATCGCTCAGGCGATTAACGCCGATCCCCCCCCCCCCCCGTAGCCATCGCCGCCGCCTTCGAGCCCCTCCGCCTCCCCTGCACCAGCGCCGCGACCCCAGCCCCATTGCCCCCTCCTCTCCGTTCGACGCCCAGAAACCCACGAACCCGCGAGCGCCAGGAAACACCCCCAAATCCACGAGATCCGCAACCGCGGCCATCCCCTGACGAGCCTCTAACCGCCGCGCCCTCCTTCCACCTCCCCGGCCGACCAACGACGCCTTAGGCCTCCTCCATTCAACAAACAACACCCCGCTTCTCCAATGGCCGATTTACTGTAGATGAATTGTGAGTTTTTTTCCTTTTTATGTTTATTTTTATTTAGTGTAAGTAGTTTTGAAAATCAGTTTTTTTTTTAGTAAAAGTAAATAATAGATTTTTACCAATAAAAATGAAATCTTTATATGTGTAGGGAATAAGGAAATATATGATCTTGTTTATAAAGAAAGGTGAGATTTTTAACACGATAAAAATTAGATTTTTAATAGGATAAAGATCGAATTTTTATATGTAAGAAGAGAAGATAAAGATCGAATTTTTATATGTTGAACTTCGATAGAAAAATAGGATTTTTATATATTGAACTTCGAAGTCAAAATATGATTTTTATATTTTTAAAGAATTAAAAATATGATCTTTATATTTTTAAAGTATTAAAAATATAGTCTTTACTATATAGATGATGTCAAAATATGATCTTTGCATAGTAGGAACTATAAAGAAGATATTTTGAGATGAGTAGTGAAGTAAAAATATAATTTTTATATAAGGAAGATAATCAAAATATGATTTTTATATTTTTAAAGTAGTAAAAATATAATCTTTACTATATAGAAGTGGTAAAAATATGATTTTTGGTTATGTAGAGAATTAAAAATATCATCTTTGTATATGTAGCGAAATAAAAATCTGATTTTTATTTTATATACGTTGAAGTAAAGTGATGATTTTTATAATGATGAAATCTTTATTTTTATAAAGGCGAAAACTTTATATGGAAAATAGCATGATAAAAATATAATTTTTATCTATATAACATAGTAATAAAAGAGTAGATTTTTATATATTGAATAGCGAAATAAAAATGTGGCTTTTATTTCAAAGACATCAAAATATAAAAATGTGATTTTTATATATATAGTGACTACGGACGACGAAAGCGGCAAAAGGCGAGAATGGCGAAGATTTCCTACCTATGAAGAGTCGTGACGTTTGGATAGCTATCGGTGAGAACTTCTCACTCTTCTATTTCTTCTCTAGTTATATATATATATACTAGGATGCAGACGGTGCTTAGTAGCACCCGACACAATCGTCCACAGACCATGGACTTGTTTGTTTGGCTGTGTTGTTAGTTAGATTGTTTGGGTTGATTTGAATAATTGGGTGAAATGAAATTGATTTGATTGATGTGTGAATGGCGTGGGCCTTCACTAGACCGGGGATAAGGCTAGGCCTCGTCCCGTTTCTAGTATCGTGCCGTTATGCCGCCGAAATTTTCTAAAATATGTTAGAAAAAAATAAAAATATCATTTTTATTGTGTAAATGAAATGAATAGAAATTCATGTGTTAAAATAAAATATATTATCATTAAAAATATAGTTTTAACGTGAAAGTGAATAAATAAATATTTATAAACAAATCGGCCGATTTGTTTATATACACTGATTTGACTGATATTGAATGGGTCGATAAATTTTACACATCGCCCAACTGCACAACTAAAAATCTGTGTTTGATTGTTTGAAACCCCACACGGGTGTTGGGATGAAATATGAATTTCACTCATCCTGATTGATTAAATATGTCGATCGATTGATTGACAGGCTGTTATAAGCGTAAGATATCTATATTTGATGCTTATACAGTGTAGTGCACTTTGGTTGATGGTTGATTGTTTATTATTGCTATCATATACATGTGTTGTATGGAATCCATATAATTAACGTTATATGGTGATTGATTGGGCCTCATTCCAATCGGGAAAGTAATGAATATTATAAAATAAAATTCATGTGTTGAATATAAAAATAGTGATGTGTTGACAGTACTCATGTGTTGAGATTAGTCGTGTGTTGAAATAAATATAGATTCATGTGTTGAATGGGATAATATTCATTTGTTGGATAGAATAAAGAAGTTTTGAAAATATAAAGTCGTGTTGATTAGATTGACGCCATTTTGACGTAAACGATATTTATATCGATTTTATTCATTTCGAAATGAATTGAATTGAAAACGATTTCGAAATGAATTGAATTGAAAACGATTTCGAAATGAATTGAATTGAAAACGATTTGAATTGAAAGCGAATTCGAAATGAATTGAATTGAAAACGATTTCGAAATGAATTGAATTGAAAACGATTTCGAAATGAATTGAATTGAAAACGATTTCGAAATGAATTAAATTGAAAACGATTTCGAAATGAATTGAATTGAAAACGATTTCGAAATGAATTGAATTGAAAACGATTTCGAAATGAATTGAATTGAAAACGATTTCGAAATGAATAGAATTGAAAACGATTTCGAAATGAATTGAATTGAAAGCGAATTCGAAATGAATTGAATTGAAAACGATTTCGAAATGAATTGAATTGAAAGCGAATTCGAAATGAATTGAATTGAAAGCGAATTCGAAATGAATTGAATTGAAAGCGAATTCGAAATGAATTCAAATTGAATTGAATAGAAATGAATTTTAAAACGAATTTATAAAGAAGAATTCAATTTTGATTTGAATTGAAATGGAAGTTGAAATTGTTTTGAACGAATGTAGAACTATTTATAAAATTCGTTTTAAAAGGAAATCGACGAAATATATATAATATATATATATATATTATATATATAATGGCCTGAATAGAACGCGCCGCGCCGCGGCAGTTCGTGAATTTCGACCATTTATTTCAAACGGACATTGCGGGAGATCCGACCGTCAGATTCTCCTAAAACCGGAACCGTTGGGTTCGTATCGAAAAGAGCTTTCCAATGAATATTAGAAATTTGAAATCTAACGGTTGGATTTGGAGTTATGTCCAAATCAAATTCGAAAAAGGTCGCTGTAAGTGCAGTTCGATGGCCGTTGTTGGAAATCGACTGTACGGGCCTTGGTAAAATTATTAAAAATATCTATAATTTGTGTAAAATCATAATATATGGATTGGAAAGAGTTGAGCTGGAAAATTCCACATTTGAAAAGATAAAAATAGATTTTTATCGAAATAAACTAGTTTTGAACTAGAATTAAAAATCAATTTATTTTTGAAATAAATAAATTGAATTTGAAAGTGATTTTAAAAATAATCAACACTCCCAATACGTGGATTGGACTGGAGTTGAATCGAAATTATCTTCGGGATATTTCGATGATTGGATTTCGTGACTATACAAATATTGTTAGGGGGATTTGAAAGATATATTTTATATCGTTATTTCCAATACGATATATGTTGGTTTCAGAATTTGATATTGAATGTAAGCCGATATATTTTCTATTCAGAGCCTTGTATTTAATATCAAATGTGATTTGGGTTTATCGTGAATCGTGTTTTAGGAGACATTGGTTCTTTAACCCAGTTAAAGGCAAGATATCGATTTTTGAGAAGATTAAAACTAAGTGGAGTTTTAATGAATCTTTAATTAGATTGAAAAGTGAATTGATTATTTAAATTATCAAATCTGAAAGGTGATCGAGAATGGAGTATCACCAGTTCGGCTCCAAAGCGATAGTTAAATCTTTAATTAGATTTGAACGTGAAATGGTAATTAATTTTACCGATAACACAGTGGTGTTAGATGTGGAGTATTACCAGTTTTCTCCATGGGATATATAGGTTGGGATTGGGAAATAAAATAATAATTACTTCGGTGTGGTTCGCTAATCCCGACTAGTTTGGAAAACCATAATATGGTTTGAAATGATATCCAAAGGAAGATTAAAGAATAAATTTAGAAGAATTTATCTTGGATAAAATTAATGGGAACCTTTCCCTAAGAATGTGATTTTGTGAATAAAATAATATTCTGAATTGGAATGAGGCGTTTGTTGTGTTTGTGTAACATTCGTTTATTAAATACGTGGGTTATTCAGAAAGGTCGGGTTTATACCCATTCTGAATAACCGATTCGACGAGATGTCGAAGATGAAGACGGTGGTTGAAGACCGGAAGTCTTCACATCGTTTGGGTGATTACTGATGATCTTGATTGGGCTGTACACCCAGGATGAGGGAATCAGTTGGTGATCGTCCAGACGTACCTGGAGATGGATGGATATGCGAGGAAAGTGCCTCCGGTTTCGTTCAGACCCAGAACGAACTTGTAAATGGATTGTGTGTCCGACATTGTATTCCTTTATATCGTATTTGTTGATCTCTGCTAAATATATATCTGTTTGGCGGCGGAGAATTTATTCTCTTGCTTAACGCCCTTCTCTGAGACATATGAGCTCAGAGGTTATATATTGGCAGAAATCAGTGGTACGATATGGATTGATAGTGTGGCATACTGAGATGCAGTGATCCAGACTTTTGTTGAAAAGCAAAGTTTGGTGGTTGATGATCAAAGTGCAGCTGATATAGCATGGCTTTGTGTATAGCGTTGATCCGCGAGCCTCACAGCCCGGGATGGTGGTAAACTGATGGTTTGATCAGTATACATTTTTAGTGTAGTGGATTCGGTCGACCGATATTGAGCTTCGTGCTCGGAGGGATAGAGTAAGCGGTGTTTTCTCTTGCTGGGACGTAAGCCGCGGTGATACTTGAGTCCCAAAAAGTGCGGATGTGCATAGCGGTGTTTTCTCTCGCTGAGACGTAAGCCGCGGTGATTTGTACTACGCGATCGATCTTTCGAATCAGGAGCCACCATGATGGAAATCCAATTTCCAATACGTGTATTTCGGCTTTATTTGTAGAGCCTAGTATGGCGACATAGTGGGATGGGGCACTCATGCCGTCTATGATTTATATTTATGATTGAAATTGTTTTTGACACTATACACTTATTATAGTATCAAATGATTTGTTTTAAACGTATCAAGCATGTTTGGCTGTTATAAGGTAAAACCCTATCCTCCGGCTTGCGTTGCATTGTGTGATGGGACCTGGGTCTTATAATAGCTTCATTTTTCGAAAAAGCATTGCGCTGTTTATTCTATGCACTAGTATTCTTGGGAGGAAACCCGTTCCGTGTTATACGGCGTGGTCCCTTGAATTACTCTCTTTTAAAGTAAAGTTTTAAATAACTGTTTTAGTTCTCACACCAGTCACATGACTGACTTGGAGTTTATTGTTTTAACCTAAACTCTGGGTGCCCTTATTTTCGACACGGGCAGCTAGTAGTTTTGGTTTTGCAGATTTATATTCACAGGATCCTGGTTTACAGCTGGAATGATATCCGGAAAGCTTTGTATCCGTATATCTCTTCTAGTTGTGTATTATATTATTTTCCGCTGCTATGTACTTAAATGTAATTTAAATCTCTGATATTTCTGTGTAATATTCTTTTATACTCTGTATATTCTTGTAATCTGATGCATTGTTGTAATATACAATGAAATGTTCTTCTGTTTGTGTTCTGATTTGTCTTGCCCTCACAGTAATTCGTTCTTTCTCATCTCTTCGGAGACCGGGGAAGTTTCGGGTCGCTTCATTTGGTATCAGAGCTTTGGTTTACAGAGCTCGAGAACAAGACACATTAGAACCATACGAAAGAATTCATCAGATATTGGATTAGCAATATCCAATTAGAATGACTCGTTAGAGATAGGATCAGTAGTATCCTAGAACGAGTTTGAAGAGTATATTTTTCAAATGAAAGCAATTTTGTTTTGAAAATTTAAATCTCTTTATACATATTTAATTATTTATTTATTTTGAATATGGACAATCAAGTATATATAGATTTCGCGTATACGCGTCATGAACGTATATTCGAAGTTTTAATATACTTGATAGATATGGAATCATACTCTAGTGGCCCGAAGATG
Organism: Allium sativum; assembly: GCA_030737875.1. Classification (NCBI taxonomy): domain Eukaryota; kingdom Viridiplantae; phylum Streptophyta; class Magnoliopsida; order Asparagales; family Amaryllidaceae; genus Allium; species Allium sativum. The sequence continues at coordinate 287,275,185 of CM060909.1, forward strand.
ATTCTGATGGTTGAGTACTCGTCGTCAGAATTTATATTCGAGTGACGAAGGTGTGATATCTATATATTTCCATTAGACTGGTGTGAGAACCAAAACTTATCTATATAGCTAGAATACATTGTTGTGAATTGGCATCAAAAACAAGAATTTCTGTATATATATCAAAATTATGAATTTGAAACTCTAATTCACTAATTGATTGATGTTTGTGTTGCTTGTTTAATTGTTTGCTAATTTTGAACCATTTAGCCCAATCGAATCAAATATTGAACTATATTGAAAATTGGTCGCATTTTCTTGTATATACATGTACTTACATTGAACAGGTCATAGCAAGGAGGCTAGAGCCAGAGAATAAAATTTGTTTGCCCGACAAATAGGTACATGTTTACTACAGAATTTACTGTTTTGTTTGGGTGATGATGATTTTATGAGCCTATTGGCTAGCCGCTTGGCTTTTTCTTTTTCTTTTTGAGATCTGAAGGACCGGGGAAGCTATTTGAAATTCCCCGATGCTCCCATTGTAGGGGAGGTTATGGCGAAATTTTTCGAAAATTTAGGGTGTTAGCCAAATTTTTGAAGTTTTGAAATTTCTCAGAAACTGAAAAGTTGGAGAATGCAAGCCAGATTGAACGTAGAGCTGATTAATCAAACCACTTTCGACTTTGTTGCTTTTCGGGGACGAAAAGTTTTAAGTGGGGGAGATTGTAATAACCCGGAAAATCTAGGCCAGTTTAAAATTTTTATTTTGGCAATTTTAGCGAATTTTGAATATTTAAAATAGATTATTTTAAATAATATCGACGAGAAATTTATTTTGAATAGAATTCGACGTATATAGTTATATACGTCGTCGTTAGAATATAAATATTTATATATAATTATAAATAGAATTGAAAATGGCGCGGTAGTTCGATAATTCGATTTCAAACTTCAATTGAATGTACCGGGTGCAAAACAATCCGGATTTTAGTGAAACCAAAAACATTAGGATCTAATTGAGAATATCTTTCCAACGAATCTGAAAGATCAAAATTTTGTAGCGAGAATCAAAAGATATGTCCAGTTGAAAATTCTGAATAGTCGCTATGGAATTCAGGCCCTTAAAAATGGACATTTTGCAAATGACCTCGGATTTCGACGAAACCAGTTTTGTTAGGTCCGTGTTGTCAAATTATTGCTAGATTCCAAATTTCATAATTTTTCGAATCAATATGTGAGCGTGGCAAAGGAAAACGCGTTTGACCAGTTTCAGTTGATTTTAATCGACTGGAAATTGGCCATTTTTCATACGGTCTCAGAATTCGACGAAACTAGTTTTGTTAGGACCGTATCGTCAATACGAAGCTAGAAAATATTTTTCGGGAATTTTTAGAGTTAGTATGTGACCCCGGTAATTTGAAATGTACGTTTAAAATTCAATATAGCGATTTAAGTGTAAATTTAACAGAAACTGATTCAAACAGTCGAATCAGCCTACGATACATATCCCATTGTGCTCGGAATGGGGGTAGAACGCTAGGGACGACAAGCGGTGGACCTCGTTTCGAGGTCGTATGTAAAAGTCAACTATTTGCAAATAAAATAATTAAAATAAAATAGAAAAAAAATAATAAACCCTTCCCTCTATAACCGTTCTGGCCCCCCCTCATATTTTCAATCGAAAGAAAAAGAAAGAAAAAAAAACCAAATCGCTCAGGCGATTAACGCCGATCGCCCCCCCCCCCCCCGTAGCCATCGCCGCCGCCTTCGAGCCCCTCCGCCTCCCCTGCACCAGCGCCGCGACCCCAGCCCCATTGCCCCCTCCTCTCCGTTCGACGCCCAGAAACCCACGAACCCGCGAGCGCCAGGAAACACCCCCAAATCCACGAGATCCGCAACCGCGGCCATCCCCTGACGAGCCTCTGACCGCCGCACCCTCCTTCCACCTCCCCGGCCGACCAACGACGCCTTAGGCCTCCTCCATTCAACAAACAACACCCCGCTTCTCCAATGGCCGATTTACTGTAGATGAATTGTGAGTTTTTTTCTTTTTTTTCCTTTTTATGTTTATTTTTATTTAGTGTAAGTAGTTTTGAAAATCAGTTTTTTTTTTAGTAAAAGTAAATAATAGATTTTTACCAATAAAAATGAAATCTTTATATGTGTAGGGAATAAGGAAATATATGATCTTGTTTATAAAGAAAGGTGAGATTTTTAACACGATAAAAATTAGATTTTTAATAGGATAAAGATCGAATTTTTATATGTAAGAAGAGAAGATAAAGATCGAATTTTTATATGTTGAACTTCGATAGAAAAATAGGATTTTTATATATTGAACTTCGAAGTCAAAATATGATTTTTATATTTTTAAAGAATTAAAAATATGATCTTTATATTTTTAAAGTATTAAAAATATAGTCTTTACTATATAGATGATGTCAAAATATGATCTTTGCATAGTAGGAACTATAAAGAAGATATTTTGAGATGAGTAGTGAAGTAAAAATATAATTTTTATATAAGGAAGATAATCAAAATATGATTTTTATATTTTTAAAGTAGTAAAAATATAATCTTTACTATATAGAAGTGGTAAAAATATGATTTTTGGTTATGTAGAGAATTAAAAATATCATCTTTGTATATGTAGCGAAATAAAAATCTGATTTTTATTTTATATACGTTGAAGTAAAGTGATGATTTTTATAATGATGAAATCTTTATTTTTATAAAGGCGAAAACTTTATATGGAAAATAGCGTGATAAAAATATAATTTTTATCTATATAACATAGTAATAAAAGAGTAGATTTTTATATATTGAATAGCGAAATAAAAATGTGGCTTTTATTTCAAAGACATCAAAATATAAAAATGTGATTTTTATATATATAGTGACTACGGACGACGAAAGCGGCAAAAGGCGAGAATGGCGAAGATTTCCTACCTATGAAGAGTCGTGACGTTTGGATAGCTATCGGTGAGAACTTCTCACTCTTCTATTTCTTCTCTAGTTATATATATATATACTAGGATGCAGACGGTGCTTAGTAGCACCCGACACAATCGTCCACAGACCATGGACTTGTTTGTTTGGCTGTGTTGTTAGTTAGATTGTTTGGGTTGATTTGAATAATTGGGTGAAATGAAATTGATTTGATTGATGTGTGAATGGCGTGGGCCTTCACTAGACCGGGGATAAGGCTAGGCCTCGTCCCGTTTCTAGTATCGTGCCGTTATGCCGCCGAAATTTTCTAAAATATGTTAGAAAAAAATAAAAATATCATTTTTATTGTGTAAATGAAATGAATAGAAATTCATGTGTTAAAATAAAATATATTATCATTAAAAATATAGTTTTAACGTGAAAGTGAATAAATAAATATTTATAAACAAATCGGCCGATTTGTTTATATACACTGATTTGACTGATATTGAATGGGTCGATAAATTTTACACATCGCCCAACTGCACAACTAAAAATCTGTGTTTGATTGTTTGAAACCCCACACGGGTGTTGGGATGAAATATGAATTTCACTCATCCTGATTGATTAAATATGTCGATCGATTGATTGACAGGCTGTTATAAGCGTAAGATATCTATATTTGATGCTTATACAGTGTAGTGCACTTTGGTTGATGGTTGATTGTTTATTATTGCTATCATATACATGTGTTGTATGGAATCCATATAATTAACGTTATATGGTGATTGATTGGGCCTCATTCCAATCGGGAAAGTAATGAATATTATAAAAGAAAATTCATGTGTTGAATATAAAAATAGTGATGTGTTGACAGTACTCATGTGTTGAGATTAGTCGTGTGTTGAAATAAATATAGATTCATGTGTTGAATGGGATAATATTCATTTGTTGGATAGAATAAAGAAGTTTTGAAAATATAAAGTCGTGTTGATTAGATTGACGCCATTTTGACGTAAACGATATTTATATCGATTTTATTCATTTCGAAATGAATTGAATTGAAAACGATTTCGAAATGAATTGAATTGAAAACGATTTCGAAATGAATTGAATTGAAAACGATTTGAATTGAAAGCGAATTCGAAATGAATTGAATTGAAAGCGAATTCGAAATGAATTGAATTGAAAACGATTTCGAAATGAATTAAATTGAAAACGATTTCGAAATGAATTGAATTGAAAACGATTTCGAAATGAATTGAATTGAAAACGATTTCGAAATGAATTGAATTGAAAACGATTTCGAAATGAATAGAATTGAAAACGATTTCGAAATGAATTGAATTGAAAGCGAATTCGAAATGAATTGAATTGAAAACGATTTCGAAATGAATTGAATTGAAAGCGAATTCGAAATGAATTGAATTGAAAGCGAATTCGAAATGAATTGAATTGAAAGCGAATTCGAAATGAATTCAAATTGAATTGAATAGAAATGAATTTTAAAACGAATTTATAAAGAAGAATTCAATTTTGATTTGAATTGAAATGGAAGTTGAAATTGTTTTGAACGAATGTAGAACTATTTATAAAATTCGTTTTAAAAGGAAATCGACGAAATATATATAATATATATATTATATATATATATAATGGCCTGAATAGAACGCGCCGCGCCGCGGCAGTTCGTGAATTTCGACCATTTATTTCAAACGGACATTGCGGGAGATCCGACCGTCGGATTCTCCTAAAACCGGAACCGTTGGGTTCGTATCGAAAAGAGCTTTCCAATGAATATTAGAAATTTGAAATCTAACAGTTGGATTTGGAGTTATGTCCAAATCAAATTCGAAAAAGGTCGCTGTAAGTGCAGTTCGATGGCCGTTGTTGGAAATCGACTGTACGGGCCTTGGTAAAATTATTAAAAATATCTATAATTTGTGTAAAATCATAATATATGGATTGGAAAGAGTTGAGCTGGAAAATTCCACATTTGAAAAGATAAAAATAGATTTTTATCGAAATAAACTAGTTTTGAACTAGAATTAAAAATCAATTTATTTTTGAAATAAATAAATTGAATTTGAAAGTGATTTTAAAAATAATCAACACTCCCAATACGTGGATTGGACTGGAGTTGAATCGAAATTATCTTCGGGATATTTCGATGATTGGATTTCGTGACTATACAAATATTGTTAGGGGGATTTGAAAGATATATTTTATATCGTTATTTCCAATACGATATATGTTGGTTTCAGAATTTGATATTGAATGTAAGCCGATATATTTTCTATTCAGAGCCTTGTATTTAATATCAAATGTGATTTGGGTTTATCGTGAATCGTGTTTTAGGAGACATTGGTTCTTTAACCCAGTTAAAGGCAAGATATCGATTTTTGAGAAGATTAAAACTAAGTGGAGTTTTAATGAATCTTTAATTAGATTGAAAAGTGAATTGATTATTTAAATTATCAAATCTGAAAGGTGATCGAGAATGGAGTATCACCAGTTTGGCTCCAAAGCGATAGTTAAATCTTTAATTAGATTTGAACGTGAAATGGTAATTAATTTTACCGATAACACAGTGGTGTTAGATGTGGAGTATTACCAGTTTTCTCCATGGGATATATAGGTTGGGATTGGGAAATAAAATAATAATTACTTCGGTGTGGTTCGCTAATCCCGACTAGTTTGGAAAACCATAATATGGTTTGAAATGATATCCAAAGGAAGATTAAAGAATAAATTTAGAAGAATTTATCTTGGATAAAATTAATGGGAACCTTTCCCTAAGAATGTGATTTTGTGAATAAAATAATATTCTGAATTGGAATGAGGCGTTTGTTGTGTTTGTGTAACATTCGTTTATTAAATACGTGGGTTATTCAGAAAGGCCGGGTTTATACCCATTTTGAATAACCGATTCGACGAGATGTCGAAGATGAAGACGGTGGTTGAAGACCGGAAGTCTTCACATCGTTTGGGTGATTACTGATGATCTTGATTGGGCTGTACACCCAGGATGAGGGAATCAGTTGGTGATCGTCCAGACGTACCTGGAGATGGATGGATATGCGAGGAAAGTGCCTCCGGTTTCGTTCAGACCCAGAACGAACTTGTAAATGGATTGTGTGTCCGACATTGTATTCCTTTATATCGTATTTGTTGATCTCTGCTAAATATATATCTGTTTGGCGGCGGAGAATTTATTCTCTTGCTTAACGCCCTTCTCTGAGACATATGAGCTCAGAGGTTATATATTGGCAGAAATCAGTGGTACGATATGGATTGATAGTGTGGCATACTGAGATGCAGTGATCCAGACTTTTGTTGAAAAGCAAAGTTTGGTGGTTGATGATCAAAGTGCAGCTGATATAGCATGGCTTTGTGTATAGCGTTGATCCGCGAGCCTCACAGCCCGGGATGGTGGTAAACTGATGGTTTGATCAGTATACATTTTTAGTGTAGTGGATTCGGTCGACCGATATTGAGCTTCGTGCTCGGAGGGATAGAGTAAGCGGTGTTTTCTCTTGCTGGGACGTAAGCCGCGGTGATACTTGAGTCCCAAAAAGTGCGGATGTGCATAGCGGTGTTTTCTCTCGCTGAGACGTAAGCCGCGGTGATTTGTACTACGCGATCGATCTTTCGAATCAGGAGCCACCATGATGGAAATCCAATTTCCAATACGTGTATTTCGGCTTTATTTGTAGAGCCTAGTATGGCGACATAGTGGGATGGGGCACTCATGCCGTCTATGATTTATATTTATGATTGAAATTGTTTTTGACACTATACACTTATTATAGTATCAAATGATTTGTTTTAAACGTATCAAGCATGTTTGGCTGTTATAAGGTAAAACCCTATCCTCCGGCTTGCGTTGCATTGTGTGATGGGACCTGGGTCTTATAATAGCTTCATTTTTCGAAAAAGCATTGCGCTGTTTATTCTATGCACTAGTATTCTTGGGAGGAAACCCGTTCCGTGTTATACGGCGTGGTCCCTTGAATTACTCTCTTTTAAAGTAAAGTTTTAAATAACTGTTTTAGTTCTCACACCAGTCACATGACTGACCTGGAGTTTATTGTTTTAACCTAAACTCTGGGTGCCCTTATTTTCGACACGGGCAGCTAGTAGTTTTGGTTTTGCAGATTTATATTCACAGGATCCTGGTTTACAGCTGGAATGATATCCGGAAAGCTTTGTATCCGTATATCTCTTCTAGTTGTGTATTATATTATTTTCCGCTGCTATGTACTTAAATGTAATTTAAATCTCTGATATTTCTGTGTAATATTCTTTTATACTCTGTATATTCTTGTAATCTGATGCATTGTTGTAATATACAATGAAATGTTCTTCAGTTTGTGTTCTGATTTGTCTTGCCCTCACAGTAATTCGTTCTTTCTCATCTCTTCGGAGACCGGGGAAGTTTCGGGTCGCTTCAATAAATTTTAAAGAATTTATCTTCGATAAAATTAATGGGAACCTTTCCCTAAAAATGTGAATATTTGAATAAAAGAATATTCTGGATTGCAATGAGGCGTATGTTGTGTTTGTGTAGCACTTGTTTATAATATATGCGAGTTATTCTGAAAGGCCGGGTTTATACCCATTCTGAATAACCGGTACGACGATAAGTCGAAGATGTCGTTTGAATGATTACTGATAGGGGTGAGCAAAAAACCGAAATAAAACTGAAACCGATAAAAACCAAACCGAAAAAAACAAAACCAAAAAAACCGAAACCAAAAATCAAAAAACCGAACCGTACTAATATTTCGGTTTCGGTTTTTGGTCCATACTGAATCGAACCGAATTATAAAATATTGCACATTAACTCTTGCTGCATGTTGTTTAAATTTATAATATTTTTTGTTTAAACCGGTTTTAAAACCGAAACCGAACTGATAAAAACCGAAACCGAGGTTTTGAAACCGAAACCAATGCTTTGGTTACTGTTTCAGTTATCGATTTTTAAAACCGAGGTTCTTCGGTTCCGGTTCCGGTTTTACCTCAAAACCGAACCGAACAAAGCTTTGCTCACCCCTAATTACTGATGTCTTGATTGAGCTGTACACCCAAGACGAGGTAATAAGTGGTGATTGTCCAGACGTACTTAGAGATCGACCGGATATGCGAGGACCTCTCTCCTATATTGGACATATGGGATGAGGAATAAGGTGCCTCCGGTTTCGTTCAGACCCAGAACGAACTTGTAAATGGACTGTGTGTCTGACAATGGACTTCATTCTGTGTGATTGATAGACATCAGTTGCATAACGTGAATTTCCTGTGTGGCATGCTGAGATGCAAATGATCAAGGCTTCTGTTGAAAAGCAGAGTCTTGTGGTTGATGATCAAAGCACGGCTTTAATATAGCATAGCTTTGTGTAGCGTTAATTTGCGAGCCTCATACACTGGTGTGAACCAGAAACGGGAGAGGACCTCAGGGAGGACATGCGTTTTTTTCTAGCTAGCAGTGGTGTCAGTGTTTACAAGCCCTGATATTTTACTTATGTGGATGATGAAAAGCGAGGCGCCTCGGTTATATCGGTCACTAGGTGCCGATGGATGGTTTGGTCGGTATATGACCAGTTTACGCCCCATAGGGCGGGGAAACGCATTGCTCAGGCATTTTAATCTACTCTATGTGGACCGACCCTGACGATCCAAGGCTTGCCTACGCGCTTGCCTGAGGCTTGGGCTAGAGAGTCTCGAAGCGGTAAGGACCATCCCTTGCCTTGGTTCACAGATGAAATCCAACTTCCAATACGACATCATGCGGTTTTAATTGTAGAACTAGTATGGCGACATAGTAGCATGGGATGCTATGTCGTCTATGATTGATACGTTTATATTTGAAATTGATTTCTTCACTTATAGTAATAATAAAAGATTAAATTTCACGTATCAAGCATTATTTGGTTATTATAAGGTAAAACTCTATCCTCCGGCTTGCGTTGCATTGTGTGATGGGACCTGGGTCTTATAATAGCTTCATTGTTCTTTATTTAGCATTGCGCTGTTTGTTTTATGCACTGGTATTCTTGGGAGGAAACCCGTTCCGTGTTAAACGGCGTGGTCCCTTAATTTACCTAACTTTAAAATCAAATTAAAAACTGTTTTAGTTCTCACACCAGTCACATGACTGACCTGGAGTTTGTTGTTTTAACCTAAACTCTGGGTGCCCCTATTTTCCACACGGGCAGCTAGTAGTTGGGTTTTGCAAATATTATATTCCCAGGATCCCGGTTTATAGCTGAAGGGATATTCGGAAAGCTATGTATCCGTGTTTTTCTTTCAGTTGTGTTTTGTATTATTTTTCCACTGCTATGTAATGTATTTTAATCTCTGATATTTTTCTGATGTATAATATGTATTCATACACTGATAATTCTTGTATTCGGATGGAATTGTTGTAATAAACAATGAAATGTTCTTCTGTTTGCGTTCTGTTTGTCGTGTTCTCAACTCAATCCGTTCTTTCCTTTACGTGGAAGTTCGGGTCGCTTTGAAAACTATTGTAATATCAGATGAATTTGATATCAAAATGTTTTGGGTTATCGTAAGGTAAAAACCATTCATGTTTATGTGTGGATCGGTCTTACGATTATCTTTCTTTCTCAAAGGTTTTCTAAAGTTAAATCAAACCGTTCTCATAAGAGAAAAAACTCGTTCCATCATTTCCTTGTTTCCAAACTATTTTTAAAATTGTTTACTCACATCAATCCCCTGACTGACCCAGAGTTTATTTTTCTGTGTTTTCCTAAACTCTTAGGTATTCAAAACAATTGTTATAAGTAGACAAGTGATCCAGGTAATATATGAGACCCTTTTGGAGTATTTTGGACTGGAATTTAGGAACCAACTTAGTAACTATATTTATATCTATATTTATATCTAAGTATCCAGTTTGTATGATGTATTGAGCCAGTATCATGTAAGATGTATTCTGATGATGTACTATGATGTAATAGACTCTGATATGTAATATGTTATGTGATATTATATTTTGCTAAATTCCGTTGTGAGATTCTGATGTTGTTAGTTCCTTTCTCTATCTATTTCTATTTTCTTAAATAATGAAATGACTTACGAAGTCATCGAAAGTCGCGTCGTTACACTTATTTCTATTACATTAGTTGCTTTATATATAGGCTTTGGAGCTAGTGATTAAACTTATCCAATGATGTGAGACTAAAAAGTAAAATATAAAAACATATTCACTCATATATTACAACATTATATTACCGTTTACGAATATAATTACCATATATAAAAGAATACCTAAGAATATGCTTTTATATTACTTTTCACGAATGCAATTAAGAATTATCGAGAAATTTAATATGAAATAAACTAAATAAAACTGAAATCTATTGAATTTTTTATATGCTTTTTGGTGCAACAATTAAAGTATAAATAAAAGTCCATTGGTTGACTAGCATCATTGTACGGTAGCGTTAACCATAACTTCATGTTCTCTTTTCACGTTCATTGAGCAATTTCATCTACTACCGTTTTCTTTTCTTTTCTTCAAATACTAAAATCATTTTACTATTGTTTTCTTTCCTTTTTTCGCCTTCGTAGCATCGGAAGCAACCCAATGTTTTGACTACATCGAATAACAACCAACACTTAATAACTCAAACTCAATCAATCATGCACAAGGTTATCTCAATCCTTGAAGTAAACCAAACTATGATTCTTCACTACAACTAGCTTAGTGAATTCAACACAAATAGAAGTCTAAAGCATTCAACTGCACGCCACTTAGCTGCAAAAGCTAGAACAAAATTTTGGTTTTACAACATGAATGACACTTTGATCAAGCAAAGCTTTTTTTTGTGTCTCGTGAAATCGAAACCGTGACCTTAGAACATCAAACTGAGGCACCTTAGAACATCGATCTGAGGCACCTATGCTTCAAGTCCTTGACCAAAAGCCCGAACATAGCACCACCTAACAAGGTTCAAAACAAAAACTTACACCCTAAGATGTCCTCTCATAAATTAATGATCCCAACTCTGATCTTTTCCTTGGTCAAGGATATGAAAAACATGAACTCAACTTCAAAGCCTAAACAAGACAAATGAACAGCACAAAAATAGTAAAAGGGTGAAATATTACACAAAGCCAGGTTCAAAGCAGCTATCTAACTAAACACAGTTAAATACACGCATTGGGTATCATCCGATGTTCATCTCAAGCTTCCAATTCTGTAGCCTCATTCCTCCAAGCTAAAACCACTAGTAATAAAATAAAGAGAAGAGAAGAACAAATAGAAAATTTAACTGGCCACAGAGCGATCAATGGCATAGACATAAGTGTACATTAGCATACATGCAAGGCACGATTTTTTATCAAAACCATGCCAGCATAAGTGCATAGTTCAGATCATCCCTTGTCTGCATCAGATATTCATTTCACCAGCATTATTTATGAATTTACGTAGTCTGCAAAGTCTGAGATTCTTGCTTCCTTCTCTTTGTATACTTGGTATTCCCATTTTGTGCAAATTGGAAGAAAAGTTGACTGAGAAGACTGAACACTTTGGGTCTAAGCTTGTTGCGTACCAGACGAAGTCTTAAACCACAAAGTTCTTCCTAAAACGGTATTCGCATGAACAGCTACATAAGCATCGTTCAATCTACAGATGATAACAAATCAAAAATCATGTTAAGCTGATAAATTGTTGAATTGTAATATGACAGCAGTTAAGGATTTACGTGTCCACGTTGGGTATGGCTAGTGGATCATAGAGTTCTTCTTTATTTTCCACAGTTGAAACTACCCCGGTCATTGCATTCATATCTTGCGCAGCTTCAACCTACATATATTTTAAATTGAAATTGGTCCAAAATAGCATTCTTCATAAAAACATGTGAATTCGATGGATTATTTATCTTTTGCGATATAACTAAGCATACAAGTACATATTGTAACTTCTAACACAAAGATAGCATGTGTTGCAATACACAATAATGCACCCAATCCAAAATGCAATTCATAGGGATCCATTGAGTAATTTTTAATGTTATAAAACATTAAAAAAGTCCACGGGTTACAACAGCAATTTTTGCTATCAGAAAAATATAAAAAATTGTTGCTATATGCAAAAAGCCATGGGGAACTAAACTGAAAATTATTCTCCATTTAAATCCCCCAACATTAAATTACGTAAAAAGCTACTGCAAGGAGCCTTTTAATTTTGGAGAATTGTTGAAGGGGTTTCTGCTCGTTCTAAATTAAAAAAGAAATTCAAATAAACTATTAGGTATTCAACTATGCCTCGCCGAAAATCTGGAGGTCGATCAGCAGCTCGTGCTTCTCCACACTTTGCTTCTACGAGGAATCCCAGTCGACAAGCTCCTGCTCCAGTTCAGTCAGGAGGCAGATCTCTCCTTGGAGAAATCGGATCCGCCATTGCCGAAGGTATGGCTTTCAGCACTGGTGCTGAATTGGCATGTAGAGCGGTTGATGCTATCACGGGACCTCGTATTATTCAACATGAAACAGTTGTTTCTAAAGCTAATGATGGAGTTGTTTCTCCCATGAGTAAAACCACAAGCAGTAGCAGTGCAGATTCATGCAGTAATCATTCTAAAGCTTTCCAAGATTGTATCAATGATTACGCGAGCGACATCAGCAAATGCCAGTGTTACCTAGACATGCTGAACAAATGCCGCAAGGAATATGGTGCTGCTGCTGCTGCTCTTTGAATTATGTCCCCAACTCTATAGGGGAGCTGTTATGAATTATTTACGATTAATTCGAAAGCCATTTCAATTTTAAAATAACGTTGAAACAGTAACAACATTTATGATGCTGTAATCTGTTAGTCTACCATGTTCAGAACTGTTGCCATTATGTTGAATAAATACTCACTTGTAGAGAGAGAGAGAGAGAGGGAGAGGGGGAGGGGGAGGGGGGAGGGGGGGAGGGGGGGAGGGAGAGGGGGAGAGAGGGAGAGAGGGAGAGAGAGAGAGAGAGAGAGAGAGAGAGAGAGAGAGTGTGTGTGTCTGTGTGTGTGTGTGTGAGTTATACGAGAGAGAGAGAGAGAGAGAGGGAGGGAGGGAGGGAGGGAGGGAGCGCTCTGTAAACATCAAATTCAGCAGTAAAGCTATTAAATCCTCAAAGTGGACGTCTGCTATTTAATGTCGAATAGCAGACGTCCACTTTGAGGATTTAATAGCTTTACTGCTGAATTTGATGTTTACAGAGTTCGGACCGTCAAAATCCGTAGTACACTACAGAGGTTGAAAATACAATGAGCTAAAAGATCAAAATTTCTACAAGATAACTTGTATTTGTAGGCAAAGGTGACCTCTGATCGGCTGACCAAGTCGTACAAAGGTGGACCCCTGAATCGACATTGATCCGGATCGATATCCGACTCATTGTTGAATCGGATTCCGCCACTTGGCGCATGAGCCATCTGCCATGCCTAGGTATTAATTCTGAAGTTAGGTTGTGTCATTGCATTGGCATTTGACGAATGTGTAGTGATCTTATTTGAAGTTGAACCGGTTGTGATGTGTGTTTCGGTTTGTACCCGATCCGGATTCCTGGCACCTGCAATTTGTGTTCTGAACGTGTTGTCTGGCTACTCTGCTGAGTTTTTTTAATTGTTGTTTTATAGCCTTGTCTGTACTTGATATCTGGGCCTTCGTATTATCGTTATGGGTTGTTAACCTCAATAATCAACAAGTGCACTTGTTTAAACGATCCAAAGTAGCCGGGTCAAAAGATCGAATTACACTTGCCTCCCAATATACGTTTTGTTGCAAACACGACATGCTTTGAATCAAGTCAAACCAGTGCCATCGGAAAGGGCTCTACTTTGTCTTCAGAATAGTCGCTATCCTTACAAAAATTTCCTTAGAGAAAAGTCATCTCTTTGAGTTGTTATTATGCTTAATTGATCTAAAAATATAAATACAAGATTGCACTTCGTCAGCACCTATTTACGCTTGGTTTAATTGAGTTGAGTAGTTGGGTCAGTAGGCTTTGGCAACATGAACTATATCTTTTTCTGGAGTCCACACGTAATCGCTCAATTTCTATCGAGTCAAGAAATCGAATGTCGAGTGAATTCACGGACGCTCATAGTCATACATTCATGTACACACTTTGGTCGCCGACTCCTAAATACGTTCGGACGTGAATAGGTCGTTACCCGGTAGTATCATACACGTTCACGCAAATGTGTGCACGTAAACGCATGCTCGCATTGGTATGACTTTTTTTATGGTTCTGAATCTGTATCGATCCAGGCACTTTACTTTGAGTCAAGGTAGAAAAAAATCAGAAAGTTGATCCAACCCAGCTGTTAATAATACACACATACGCACGCGCACACACGCACACACACGCACACACACGAGCGTAGCACGTGGATCGTTGTTTCTGAAATATTGTGTATTTTACATATGTTTGCACGTGAATTGTACGAATGTTGCATAATTTATAAACTCGCTGAAGAAAAAGTAGTAGAAACACTAAACTGTACAAAAAATTCAAAAGTAATTGTTATAAAATATTCTTTAACTATTTTGTCTTTTAACGGATATAAGTACATATATGTAAACAACATTTTTAGTATAAGTTCTCGATTTTTCAATGAAGATAACACACGCTTCGAGAGTAAATTGATTTTTAAAAAGTTATATATGTTAAACATACGTAGGAGAAATGATTTTTTTGAAGTATTTAACTATGTTTTTGTGATTAAATCATGTGTAATCAGTTTGACTTTAAGTCCTAATTTGGGAAATTAAAAAAAAAAAACTGTTGGGTTGATTTTTTTTTTATGTTATCAATAATTAAAGAGCAAAAATGTATAGGATGTCTAATTGTCAGATCATATATATATATAGAAGTAAAGTTAAGTTTGGTAATATATGTGTGATGCGTATTAATTTTTTATCAAAAAAATATGGTTGCTTTATTCTATATTTAAGTGATAGTAACATCTGTTAGGAGGCATTTGTGAAATTTACGTTGATAGCAAAAAAGTGTAACACCAAAGCTAATACATTTAAGTTTTAATGGCATAGGCCATGCAGTGCATTTAAATATCATAAATGACTAATGCTTCAAAAATGCAAGAATATATAGGTAGTAGAAAAATACATGATTCGTAAATGTAAATTGATGTACAGGTTCGGATCAACTTAAATAAGTTGCTGCTTTTTTTGCTTCTCGAAACCGAAAAACATATCAGTTTGGTTAGAAGTCAAAAAGCGACTTACATAAGTCAATCCAAACAAGCCAATGCTTGTTAATGAGCCCTATGTTTGTTACAATGATGAAATTGTCCCCAAATTCTAAATCAAAATTCAAGAAGGATTAATTTGACTATGAGATTAAATTAGTTATGAATACTATGTCATGCATTTAACCTATTATGTCATGCGTTTGACCTAAATTTCAGTAAACGAACTTGTAAAGCATATTAGGAAAATGAGCAAACAAAACAATGCATGCATAGCGATGATTAACTTTTGCAAAAGCAACTTCATGGAAGAAGTTGTGTATTATTTTATTTTTATTTTTAGAAGATTAATTTGTTTATTTTTGTGGTTGATTAATAAGCATGAGTTGTAAGAAGTCATAAAGTGAATCAATCATAGACCTAGGGGAGAATAATACGTTTCGGTCGAATTAAATAAATCATACACTTCTTATATTACTCGCTAATCATAACAGCAAAGAGACCCAGTTAAGAATTTAATAATTTGTTACTTGAAATTTTAATGTATAATAATTCTCTGTAAATAATTTTCAAAAAACGTCAATAGATTCAAAAACTGTGTGGCCTAGTAGAAAAGTAAAATCTTAAAATAGCCTTTATTTGTGAAGATAATGGAAGTATTAACATATAACATCAAGGTATTAGTATATCGGTTATTGGCTTGAAAAGGTCATTCACCAATCAAAGACCAACAAATAATTTACTGAAATGTGATTGTTAAAAAAATTATTTGAATATCGAAAATGCAACTAAGAAGTTTGAAAGAAATCAAATACCTACTTATGCATGTTGATGTTCTCTCTATGCAACTGGTTCTGATTCCATGTTCAATTACACATTTCGACACTTCTCTTGTGCTTCCCACCCCAACCCCTCCCCCTAACCCCCAAAAAAATAGTAGTAACTATGAATATCCACAAGTGAATTTGCAAAATAAAAAATGTTGGAAAACAGTTTTCTTCGACTGCAAGTCCTCCAAGATATAAGTATCCTTTTGCTTTGTATTATTACATATTACACATCATTTCTTCTTGACTACGTAAATATTGCATGCATCTGAGATCCTTTAATCTAATTCTCTATCACGAAAATTTGACCTCCACAATTAGTCAGCAAAGTGATGCATCAATGAGCGAATAATATATTAACTGCCAACTTACATTACAATTAAGTTATTGAAAATCAACCAATGAACTTGATTGAAGGGGAAAATGATGGCATAAGCGATATAAGAAATTATGTGAGAACTGATAACAAGCAATATGGTCATCGCAAAAATAACTGAAAATAATATAAACTTAGTTGGGTCGATCGTATGACAATTACCTGCTGTGGGTATTGACCATATCCAGCATAAGCACCGTATGCATATAAAGATGGATCCTGTACAGCAGCATATCCGTAGGGATCATAGCCATAACCATAATAAGCTGCCCACTGGGTAGGATCAACCAGTGAACCCCATGCGCCAGATTGGTCCTGCGAATTGATTTTAATAAACTAGCTGAGCAATTTTCTATATACCTATCTCCATACAACTAGTGTTTTAATTTGAAATTGAAAGTGACTGCCATAAACTTATCTTATTACGGTTAAGTCTAGCTATGCCACAAACATAAACCTATATGGTAAGAGAAGAACTAATACTATAAACACCACTCAAAACTTTCACATGATTAAATTCAAGAGAGCTGCAAGCCTTGCTGGTGCTATATACTAATCTAGGTTACAAGCAAGCATAAATTCACATTTTAACATCTTCATGAGATGATTTCCCAATTACATTCATCTGCCCTCATTATTGTTTTGATTTTGGAATTTGTAAAATGCAAGCCAAAAGGAATAAAATGATTAGACAAATCAAGAAACTAACCAATGACATTGGAATGAACTACTTCTCTTATCTAAGTCACATGGTCATCATAGATTCAGAAGTACCTTGTTGCTTGTTCTACCCCACGACACCCTGACAGTTTGCTGACCTATCATGGTTCCATTCATCCTTTGAATCGCTTCTTCAGCAGATGCCCTGTTGAAAGAAATCACCATCAAATAATAAAACAACTACAACAAATACAAAGCCAGATAAAAGCAATTATAACATTATTCCAAGAATTCCAGGAAAAAAACAGATCGGGCATAAGTTAAAATCAAAAAATATGTGTATCTTTAAGAATTGGAGGACTACGATTTGCTTTGAAATCATAAAAATTGGGTTGAATAAAAAGTAATACATCCATTTTATGTACCATGGTAACATATGCTATGATCACAACAAAACCAACTATGTATCACCTACTCAATAATAAGATGCATCCCATCAATAAGTACAGGAACATTGACCATGTGACAAGAGAACTTAAATCGGCATTGGACAATCTCAAAATAATATGAAGGTATACTAGCCAAATACCTGTCCCTAAACTGTACAAATGCACATGCTTTCGCCGGGTGGACTTTAGCATATGTGATTTCTCCAAATGGTGAAAAATAGGGTCTTAACTCATCTTCGGTGAGATTTGGGTCAATGCCACCAACAAAAATCTGCAATGAGGAAGATCAATAGAATTAAGGAGCGATTGGATAGATAAATACTGGGATAAACTAAAAAATGGTTCATACCGTTGTATTTGTAATATCATTATCTTGCGCAGCTGCAGGCACCTGTGCGACAGCATAAGTTGATCCTGGATATGTAGCTGCCACAGGGAAAAGTAAAATCAAAAACAAAAAGAAAAACAACCCAAAACACTAATATCCCCTTGGTTCAAAGCTACCATATTGAAGAAATTAATAGGTATTTCATAAAATAATCAGCAAATCAGTGTTTCATTATCCATTCAAGGCTCAAAAATCCGTTTTTTGTCTGTTCTGGTCATCGGAAATTTTCAATATTCCGAAACCATTCGGAAAACTCCAAAAAAACTATTTTAAAGATTTGCGCTTTTCGGTACGTTTTTATAATACATCGTAAATATCCGATATTAACATAAATTTATAGTGCTGCTTTATGATTTCATCAAAAATATTCAATATCAACACAAATTTGTGGTACATTTTTCAAATTACGCACAAGAAACATGCTTTGGAAAAAAGACGAACATGTAATAATTTTAATTTAAGGAATAACTATTATTTTGAGCTTCATATGAACCATAGTTGTTATTGTCTTCACAATTTAAGCATCATACTTTGCATCAATTTGCATAATAAACTGAAATAAAACAAACAAAATTAAACTACATTAAGTTAAGAAAATCAGCCCAAAGCAACAAACTATACTGAATTAATACACACTGATCAAATATCATTCCTAAATATACAAATGAAAACAAAATTGAAGCTCAATAAAGCAGGGCCTACTCTCATACCGACACTAAAATATATCGTTGCAGGTAACCCTAATCAATAAATAAACATATGTTTGTCTTCCAAACAAAATCTCACATTTCTCTCTACTTGATGCTGCCCCTCCCCCTACCTGTTTCTTCCACTCTCTTTTCAGGTACATATGAATCTAGATCATTTTTTCTTTTTTATTCTTTTTAAAGTTTGCTTTTGGAAATGGTTCTACGAGCAAATTCCAGCTTGTTCATTATAGGAACCGACACAGACGGTTGGAATTCCAGCATGCTGGCTGGAATTCCGCACCATGGTTTCACTGTATTTGTGCCAGGTTGTTTACATAGTACAAACATCATTTCATGCATTCACTTTATCTTACCTCTATGATTAGTACAATTCTTTTTAAAAAATGCACTTTGCATTACATTTGCTAGCAAATTCGATGGACCCCACTAATACCCATAAAATTTACTCTGAATTTTGTACCTACTTTAATGCATAAGCACTCCAACTGTAATGAGCATAAAAGAATGTTTTGATGGACTAACTGAACAAACTTGGTTAAGCTCCTTTTACTTGTTATACCTTCAGTTTTTGCAGATAGGATACTGATTACCCAAGATCCAAAATAAATAACTCACTGATCACTTGCATCTTTTTTGTCAAATGTTTGGTGTAACGAACAGAATAAGGGTATATGTACAGTATGATGTAAAAGAGTGTTATAGACCATGCCGTAGGAAAATATTCATCTTGATACACAAATAGGTCTAGGAAATTTGCATTTTCAAATCACCTTTATCTTCTGCTCTTATTCTTGTTAATCAAAGATCTGCTAGGAAAAAAATTCTAACCCTAGAAAGTTCTCTAATTCTCCGGGAAAGCCAAACAGAAAACATCTGCACAATATTACCACATTTAATATCTTTCTACATACATTAGTGTGATTTTGTCAAAAAGCCACACAATAATGACGTGGTATCGGTGTAACATAAAAAAAAAAAAATCAACTTGAGCACAAAATCATACAAAAATGATAAGCATTCAATAATTGAGGAATTAAAATGTGAGCCAAAGTGTTGTAAGTATTAAGCACTGTATGCAGGCTATGTTTTATGTACAGTACTACGGATAGATAAGTACCAACTACATGAATCCAAATAACAATTGTACTGGGCAATGGATTATCATTTTGAATCAAGAAATCGAATCGAGAAGAAGCGGGCAATAACAGGATATATAAATTATATAGCTTCTTATGGTTATAATTATCCGCTAATGATACAAAATACAGACATTAGAGTACTGCTTATTATCACAAAATCAAATATATGAAATTCTCTGAATACTTCTATATACAGAAAACGATTGTTGAATATGAATTTGTTCTCAACAAAACAAAGAAACGCTGATTAACTCAAAATCAATTGACAGTGTACTATCTTTCTGACAACCAACTTCAACAGCATCAGACAATCAATTATTATCACAAAGCCAGATGGCAATTTGTAAAGTAATCTAATCGTGTTAATCTCACGACAAGGCACTACTATCTAAACACAAAAATTCATCATCATATGTCAAATATATTATGCGTACAGAAAAGGCAATCACCTTTAACAACAGCAGCAGGATATGGTTGCAACCCAACACCAACCCCCGGTCTCTTTGCAGTTGCAGCACTTATCCTCATTGGCCTACTCGAGCAATAAACACCATTCATCTCTGACATTGCTCTATTCTTCTCCATCTCATCCCCAAACTTCACAAACCCATACCCCTTTGATCTCCCGGTAGCCACATCAGTCACAACCTTGGCCCCCCTCACGCTAGGGTACTGAACCCTAAATGTCTCCTGCAACATATAATCCGTCACATCAGGGGCCAAATCCCCAACAAATATAGAGTGGTCAGGACCCGCATCAGCCCTCTTCTCGCCGAGTCCAAATGAGGCCCAGTTGAGACGGAAGGGCTGCTCCGTCCCGGGCATGGGGATACCGTTGTAAGATTGAAGGATGCGTTCGGCAGCTGCATGAGAAGTGAATTCGATAAAGCCGTAGCCCTCGGGGTGCCCCGTGATCTTGTTGCGGATGATCTTGATGGAGATAAGTTCGCCAGTGTGGGCGAAGCAACCAGTCAGGTACGACTCGTCGGCCCAGTATTGAAGATCACCGATCCAGAGGGTGCGGACCTCTTCTAGGGTGGTGGGTTGTTGGTGTTGATTTTGCTGTGGTTGTGCCTGTTGATGATAGGTTACCGGCGGAGGAGCGGCCGTTGGCCATTGGGCCTGCATTCTTGTAATAATTTACAAGATGGTGAATTTAGGGTTTGGACCTGTGCTGCTTATTTTCGCAGATTTGAAGAGGAGTCCCAAGCAAACCGTGCTTCATCTAGTTTATTTGACATTTAAATAGAGCATTATAAAAAGGACTTCATATTTGATTAAAAATAAATTAGTTTTTTTTAATATATAAATTAAAATTCCGATATTAACCTCTATAATCCTCATTAATAAAAAACATAATACTTAAACATTAATTCATACTTACAATTTAACGCTGCACGTAAAAATATAAAAGAGTATTTATCTATTAATCTATTAAATAATAGTAAAGCAGAACCTTTTAAAGCTCTCTCATTGATTTGGAGTTTTCTCTCTTGTCCTTAATTCGCTATAGGTTTTTTATTTTTTAAATTGGTTATAACTTTACACTTATTTGTTATTTCTCTTATATTATATTACTTTTTTTGTCATTATACATTTTGATATAGACATTTCAAAATTTAAACAATTATTTATTAATAGTTAACTTCTAACATTTTACATAAGTCCACGTATTTAGATTAGTTATAAAATCCAAAGTTTAAGTAATTTAAATAAATTTAATTAGGTAATATTTCTTTGAAATACTAAAAGTGACAAAATTATGTTTTTATGGTATTAAATATTGACACTTCAACTTTTCTTTAATCATTAAAGTCTCTTTCAGTTCTTTTCTAACATTTTAAATTTTGTACCAGATTTTTACAATTAGTTACATAATATTAAAACTATTTAAATGATTTTAGCAAACTATTATTCATTGATTCGCCCAATAAATCACATCAAGTTTAACTAGATTCATATTGACAAAAATGAAAAAAAAAAAAACAAATGTATAAACTCGTTAATCACATAACATAAATTATACACAAAATTAACTATCATAAGCTCAAAGTTGAACTCATTACCTCAGTATATTTACTGTGTATTGCATTGTAATATTTATGTCAAATGCCTACATTTTAAAATTTATTTAGTCATATACAAAACACTTCACAATATCAGTTAACATTGTACGTCTAAGTCAATATGTTTTAATTAATTATGATATTTTGAATTTAATAAATTGTTGTTAATTCATCTAATTAACGCCAAGTATCATGTTTTAAAATGTACACCATGTTTATATTAACAAAAACTAGTGTGTAACATGCGCGTTGCATATGATAATATTATTAAAAAAAATATTTATTATTTTAATGTTAAAATGAGAAATTTGTTATGCAATATATGTAAATTTTGATGTGAAATATAAAAATTATTATTACTACTTATGCATAATTTATGTTTTATAGCTTACATAAATTATATGTATATGTATGTATTTGAAAAACATTTTTTAATCATTTTTGTTAATTTGAATATACTATACATTTAAAATGGATGTATGTTAATAATTTATTGGATGAATAAACAAATATTGTTTAATATAATTTTTTTAAATAATTTAAATGTAAAATTATGAACTTAGTTTAACTATGTAGCATAACCACAATAATTGAAAAGAAGTTTTTAAAAAATGGTATAAACTTATTGTGAAGTTATTAAAATTAGAAGAGAGTTTTGTGATATAATATATGATAAATTCTTGATATAAACGAATCATAATTGATTTACAGATTAACATGGTTGTTATTATTGATATATCTAATTTACATTATGTGATCTATGCATCTTATAGTAGAATGGAAAATTACCCTTTTTAATATATATATATATATATATATATATATAGAGAGAGAGAGAGAGAGGAGAGAGAGAAATTTTCAAAATATATATGTATAGAGAGAGAGAGAGTCAAATTAACGTATATTTTTAAGAGCTTTTAAAAAATAGACTAAATATTCACTAAAATTATTTAAATAATTAGAATTTAGGATTTCATGAGTGGTACGAACGTATGGATTTAAATATAAAATATCATGAAATAATTGAGGGAGTTCAATAAATAATTATAGAAATGTTAAAATGTAGGTATTTGAAGCTGAAATTGTCTTTTCAATTTGTGATAAATTTATCAAGATAAATGTATAATATATTAAATTTACTATTATTGTTTACATATATTATTTAAATTGTATGAATTATTTAACCTTGTATTTGAAAGAAAAACTAATTTTGTCTTCTTTGTTAATTTGAAGATGGTATAGATTTTAAAACATTATATCTAGCGTTAATAGAAGAGCTAACAACAATGTATTAATTGAATTTATTTGTAAATTCAAAATCAAAAAATTAATTTAAACATATTAAAAAAATGTAAATATTGTTAAGTGATAACGTAGAGTGTTTTGTAAATAACTAAACAAATTTTGAAACTTAAGCGCTCGACTTCAATACTAAAAATGCAATACAAGATAAATATATTTATGTAAATAAGTTAAACTATGAACTTGTGATTTTTATTTTTGGCAAGGCCAACCGGATTTTTTAGTGATCTGTAACACTTTTTTATTATAACCAATAATAAAAATACAGTATAGTACAAGTGATTGTGGTTACAATCGACAAAGTCGATTTATAAGGTGAACTTGTGATTTTTGTTATGTGTATAACTTATGATAGGTGATTGGCATGCCCATATATTTAAATTATTATTTTTCTCATTTTTGTTAATATGAGTATGATTATCCTTGATGTGATTTATTAGGTGAATCAATAAATAATAGTTTGCTAAAGTTAAACAAATAGTTTTAATATTACATGATTAGTTATAAAATATGGTAAATGTATAATATTAGAAAAGAATTAAGAGGACTTAAATGATTATAGAAAATTTGAAGTGTAAACATTTGGAGCCAAAACATACTTCCATTCTTTAGTGCTTAAAAGAAATTTTAGTTAATTAAATTTATCTGAATTACTTAAATTTTGGATTTCATGATTAATTTAAATAGTGTGGTGCTAAGGGCACCCCAATATGTTCTTCCAAATACCACGACTAAAAAATACCGCAAGAATTAGTATTACACTCTTCTTAATACCACACACTTAAGAAATAGGGGCTACCACACTGTTTTACCCTTGAAGCGACCTAGACTCGCCCTTACGGGAAAGCCCGGATTGAGTTGAGAACACGACAAATCAGAATGCAAACAGAAGAACATTTCATTGCTATTACAATAATTACATCAGAGTACAAGAATATAACAGAGTATGAATAAATTATATACATTTGATAAACATCAGAGAATTACAAATTACAATACGACGGAAAAATAATACAAAACACAATTGCAAGAAATACACGGATACAGAGCTTTCTGAATATATTTCCAGTCGTAAATCCAGGATCCTGTATAAATAGAAATATGCAAAACCAAAACTACTAGTTGCCCGTTTGGAAAATAGGGGCACCCAGAGTTTAGGTTAAAACAATAAACTCCATGTCAGTCAACCAAAAACAGTTATTAGCTTGGTTTTAAAGTTAGGTAAATCAAGGGACCACGTCGTATAACACGGAACGGGTTTAACCCCAAGAATACCAGTGCATATAACAAACAACGCAATGCTAAATAAAGAAAATGAAGCTATTATAAGACTCAAGTCCCATCACATAATGCAACGCAAGCCGGAGGATAGAGTTTTTACCTTATAATAGCCAAAAATGCTTGGTACGTGAAATTTCATATTTTATTATTACTATAAGTGAAGAAATCAACTTCAAATATAAATGTATCAATCATAGGCGGCGTAGGTACCTATATATTACGTCGCCATACTAGGCTCTACAATTAAAACCGAAAAGTCTCGTATTGGAAGTTGGATTTCCGTCTGTGAACCAAGGCAAGGGATCGTCCTTACCGCTTCGAGACACTCTAGCCTGTGCCTCAGGGTCAACCGCAACTGCACGTTGGATCGTCAAGGTCGGTCCACCTAAGTGCAAAGTGGATTAATAATCCCTGAACAATACGTTTCCCCGCCCTATGGGGCGTAAGTCTGGTCAGTATGTCAACCATGTCATCCATCGGCCCCGTAATGACCGATATATCCGAGGCACCGCGCTATCCATCATCCACATAAGTAAAAGTTTTTGGGCTCCATACCATGACACCACTCCTAGCCAGAAGGAAATGCATGTCCTTCCTGAAGTCCTCTCCTGTTTCTGGTTCACACCGGGGTGTGAGGCTCGCGAATTAACGCTACACAAAGCTATGCTATTTAAAGCCGTGCTTTGATCATAAACCACAAGACTCTGCTTTTCAACAGAAGCCTTGATCATTTGCATCTCAGCATGTCACACAGGCAATTCACGCCGTGCGACTGATGTCTATCGATATATAATCTCTGAGCTCGTACGTCTCAGGGAAGGGTGTTAAGCAAGAGAATAAATTCTCCGCCACCAAACAGATATATATTTAATTGAGATCAATCAACACAGAATAAAATCCAATGTCAGACACACATCCATTTATAAGTTCGTTCTGGATCTGAACGAAAACGTAGGCATCTTATTCCTCGTTCTATATGTCTAATACAGGAGAGAGGTCCTCGTATATTCAGTCGATCTCCAAGTACGTACGGACGATCACCACTTATTACCTTATCTTGGGTGTACAACCCAATCAAGACATCAGTAATCATCCAAACGATGTGAAGACCTCCGGTCTTCAACCATCGTCTTCATCACCGACTTATCGTCGAATCGGCTAGAATGGGTATAAATTCGGCCTTTTCAAATAACTTACGTTTATTATAAACAAGTGTTATAAAAACACAACATACGCCTCATTCCAATTCTGAATATTCTTTTATTTAAATATTCATATCCTTTGGGAAAGGTTCCCATTAATTTTATCAAAGATAAATTCTTTAAATTTATTCTTTAATCTTCCTTTGGATATTAATTCAAACAAAATTAAGGTTTATCCAAACTAATCGGGATTAGCGCTCCTTATCTAAGTAATCGTTTGTTTTATTCCCTAATCCCAACCTATACATCCCATGGAGCAAAACTGGGAATACTCCATATCCAACACCATGGTGTTATTGGTAAATTTAATTACCATTTCACGTTCAAATCTGTAACACCCCGTAATTCTGTAACACTAGGATTCAGAAATCAAGGCAGAATTAAATTTTAAAATCAAAATCAAGGGAAACGGGTTGCTCCATTGCGTTCATCTCGGAATTCTGCTTGAAAACGAGTCCGAGTTTGCGTAAATCGGAGTCCGTATGAAGAAGTTATGACTCTCCGAAGTTTCCGGAATTTTCAGAATCGAAAACAGCTCGAAATTCGAATTCAAACCCAGAAACGGGCTGGACGGGAAAATTCCCGCCCAGGACCCAGGTCGACTGGGGAGTCGACTGGGTAGTCGACCCCCCCCCCCATGACCAGGTCGACTGCCCAGTCGACATGGGTGTCGACCTGGGTGCAAAAACCCACTTTTGGGCCTGGGTGCATTCTGATGTACCTGGTCTCGTTTTCTGCCTAGATTCGTCCGCCTAATCCTATATAAACAGCCTCCTAGCCTCCTTCTCTATTCACAATTCTTCTCTAACCTTATGCTGCAAAGATTCATGGTGGACATGGATTCTTCTCCTCCTCTAAATTAAATAATAAATAAAATAATATGTAAAATAATTCAAGACGAGGAAATGCTGCTCAAGACTTTCAAAAGGAGATTCAAAACAAGCTAGGATTCAAGTGAAGATTCAAACGACTTCAACGACTGTTTTTCTACGAATCTAATATAATCTCTGTAAGTCGGTTACTTTTTAGATTTGAACGTTTTCTCTATTCGTGACATGAAATTAAAGGAATAAAAGAATATGCCAAATCTTTATATTCGAATCAGTGCTTATATCTTTGGACCTAATTAAAAATTGTTATGATTCGATGACCAATAAGACTGTGACTATGAAACTATGGACCTTAAAACCATATGCCTCTTTGACTATGAACATTGCCTATGACTATGAACATTTCCTATGACCGTGACTCATAACTATGAGAATTATTTCCTTTGACTATGAACACAAGCCTATGCCTTTGATTAGGAAACATAAACTATTGCCTATGACATAACAAGGACAACTGTGACTAAACACCTATGATTCATGACTAGGAAAGTGTTGCTTAAGTTTTGTAACTGTGAAATTGGGTCTAAACCTGATTATCTATTCTGTCTATTCTTGATTTTCTTTGGTTTTTGATCTTGGGAATTTACCTATTAAGTTAGGTCAACCCATGTTCTTGAACCTACATCGTTATTCAACCCTTTTTATGTCATTTTCAGATCTATAGGCCTTCGACGTTTTAGATCAATTTATTTCAGTGTAATTCGTTAGGTCTGTAATTAGTAAATTATCATTTTATGCCAGTTATTATGACTATCTTTTTCATAGCATCTTTGGTTCATTCCTTTTTTATCTACGAATCTAGATTTATCTATAATCTAGATTGAATCACGATTATACGAACGATGGGAATACGATTTGGGCAAAATATGAAATTTACTAAAACGTAGTTATAAACTTGGAAATTAGCATAAATTGGGAACATGTATTATGGCATGTTTATAAAAATGCAAATTGGATAAATTTGACATGAATTATAGGATGTGTAATTTGAATCTAGTATTGACTTGTAAATCTAGCATTTACATGAACTGTGAACTAGAATAATAAGTCTAGTTTGACATGAACTGTAATTAGAATGTTAAATCAGAATTGGATTAGCTAATTTGGCATAATAAGTATATTGGCATAAATTTGAAATTGACCATAATTGTGAGTAATTGTCATGTTTAGCAAAATCATGGTTAGTAACACTTAATTTGGTATAGTTTACATACCAAAAAGCATAAATATGATATAGAGGGGAAAATGGGCCATAATAATAAAGGTTGACAATTTACATTAAAAGAGTTATTATGAAATAAGTAAATTAGGAATAATTTACTTATAGAATTTGTCCTAAATGAGAAAATGTAAATTTAGACAAATTAAAGGTTTATTAACGACATTTCTTTTAATAACACACTAGAAAGTTCTAGGGTGACAGAGAGGATAGTGTCTAGGCTTGGGTTTGGAAAATACAAGTTTCCTGCTCTCCCTGGCTATCCCTAACTGATCCGACGGACGGGATGGTTACTTTCAAAACCTGATTTGAAAATTAATCAAAACCCTTTTGAACTTAGAAAACACGAATATGCCTAACCCAAGGTTAGACTGAGTTGCGATGTAAATCTGCCCGGAACCAACCGGCACATCCAGTAATCGCAACAATATTTGTCTAATGTGAGTGGTCGCGGCTTTAATTTATTTAGTTAAGGCTAGAACAAGAATGGTAGGGTTAAGTTAAGTAAGACACTTAACCAATTCAACATGATAACTAAACCGATGGGTGGGGTTAGGTTCATACAGACACTTAACACAGTTAAGCTAGAATGGGAGGGTTAAGTCCATAGGAACACTTAACCAAACTTAACATCGTAACAAGACAAGATTTGTAGGGGTTAAGTAACTGAGAAAACACTTATCCCAAATTAACATGTTAACTAGACTAGAAGGTGGGGTTAAGTAAAGTTAATACACTTAGCCAAATTAACATGTTAACTAGACTAGAGGTTGGGGCTAAGAAAAATTTACCAAATTGATATGTTAGCTGGACTAGACCGTAGGGTTAAGTAAACTTGAACACTTAACCATCAGATTGTGATAATGGAATAGGGTTAAGTCTAAAACATGAAGGGACAATACTTAACCATTAATAAAATGTTAGTTAAAAACAGATGGACAAGGTTAAGTTAAAAAGGAACACTTAACCGATACAGGATGAATGGGTAGGGTTAAGTAATAAGAAATACTTAACCAATATAACTTGGTTTGTGGTAGGGTTAAGTCAACATGAATTACTGATAACACTTAACCAGTTTAACAGGATAAATGAAGAGGGTTAAGTTAGCTTGAATTGACTAATGATGCTTAACCAATCCAAATTGACGAGAAAGAGAACTAAGTAGTAAACCTTAGTTAAAAGGAGCTAAGTAGTAAACCTTAGTTAAGAAAACAACGATTCTGGAAACTAAGTGGTAAACCTTAGTTAGCAAAACTAAGTAGTAATTCTTAATATAACACGGGAAGGAGCGAACGTCCGTCTGAGTAAAAAGAAGGCTCCAACGAATTGGGTTACGAAGCCCGAGGCTTCGAGGGGACGTGAGGGTACTCTTGGTATCCCTCTGTGAGGCTGCAGATGATCCTCCTGGGCTCACAGAGGTTAAGGTCTGCGTTAGAAGAACCAGGGGTATGCCTTGGTTGCAATATATGGCAACCTAAAGACTAGGATGGACCAACGTGATTCGGTGAGAAAACGGTAGCCCTGTGATAGCAACTCGTCGTCTACCATCCATCTTGAGTCAATCGAGATACGTGAAGCGGAAAGGCGGAGAACTCCAAAAGACCATATACTTGCTATTTAGTTATGGGTGAGGATGGCCATAGGTTAGTGGGGCATAGGGGGCCTGCGTATAGTTCTCATTTTTCAAGGTGTGCCTTTCATTAGTTGAGGGAGGGGTCGAGTGGGACCATAGCCACTGGAATAAAAACAGACCTTAGCATCTGCATCGGCAGATATCTGAAAGCTCCCGGCCGAGTTCTGTGATTCTTGATTTGCCCTGCCACAGGACTCGGGCCGCACATTACATGACATGTGCATCTAGACAAGCGATAACGATTCGCGATACATGCGTGGGGAAGTCTAGGAACATATACCACTCTAGGTAGTGTGTCCTAGACATGGGGGCATCGTTCGACAGGTAGCATAATCCCTAGTTGGGCTAGGTGGCATAAACCCTGAATCCGAGAAGCGTTCAGCAGATAGCGTAAACTCTAGTTGAATCTAGAAAGCACTTGATAGAAAACCCTAGATTAGATCTAGGTAATAAATAATAAATGTATGCCTGAAGGCAATGGAAACTACAGGGATTGGGATCACGTTATCGTTACTAGTTGGGACACTAGTTAGGTGGTGCAGAGATATAGAAACCAGTATAACAAGGAAATAGCAAAGCGGCGAAAGTATTAGAGCATATCCAGTTTATCTTATCTTAGCATATCTTGTGTTAATCTTGTCTAATCTTGCTGACCCTATCATCATGGTGTTATCTTGTATTCAGTTAATTCATGTCGTTTTGTTTTTCCATGTTCACATGATAGAAGTAACTGAACTTACTCAGGCTTTATGTCTGACTCTGTTTTTCTTTCGTCTTCCTTTCTTCCGTTCCCCCCCTAGGTAGTAAAGGGAGGGAATAGTATAGCTCAGGTTAAGTTGGACTGTCACTCTTTCCCAGCTTCAAGATTTGTCGAAGTTTTGCTTGGATTCTTCTTTCACATGCTATGGCTGGCTCTTGCTACATTGGGGAATATAAATGTTGTTTTATGCTTCTTCATTTTGTAGGACAGATGATACTCTGATATTGTAAAGAAATCGTTGTACAAACTATTTTATCAATAAAGCAAAGTTTTATTTTCCGCTGTTTTAATTTTTTTGTCTGTCTTGTAATTCATCTGCATCTTTTACCTTAAAATGCTCCACAGAACTTAGTGCATTCCCTTTGTGAGTGACACTAACGGATGTGGGGTGTTACACGTGGTATCAGAGCTGAAGGTTACCAGATCAGATAAAGGATTTGAAAATTTATTTTCAAAACGGTTTTAAAAGAAGCATTTTCAAGAGAAAAGATTTGTTTTAAAGGCATATTCCCCAAAGCCATACGCACTATCTTCTCTTCCTCTGTTTGAATTCTTGTCTCCTTCTTTCTTGAGTCTCTGGGGCTCCTGGCTTTCTGGGAGGAAACCTCATCGATGGGCGAAGTCGTGCCTGGCTTCCATCCATAGCCGTAGTTGTTTCACCTACGACCAGTTTTCTTTCAAGCTTAGTAGGGTTTTCTGTACGATGGAGGCAGCTTTCGAGAGATTTGTCAACATGATTACACACGAAAGAGGATGAGGAGTTTGGCTAAGGAGCACAACCCAAGGATGAGGAATTCATGGATGTAGATTTAGCTCACAAAGAAGGAAGGAATTATAAAACCTAAGACAAGAGGAAGTATCTTTACTAAGGTGTAATAGGGCATGTAATTAAGGGCAAAGGACAAGATTTTCAGAAGGGCAAGTACCTACTTTCGCCACCAAGCGTACCTAGGAGAAAGGTAGCAAAGTTCTGTTGGAAGAGTCTAGTTTTGTTGTTCGTACTCTTTCCTTTGGTTTTAGCGCTTCACATTTGTCCATATCCACTTCCATAGTTGAGTCTCTGCACCTTAGTACTTGTATAGTAGAAAGATCCCACTAGAGTCTCAAATCCAATTGGTGGTCCGACCAGTTTATTTTTGGTTAGTAGGGATTTGAGAATAGCTATCGAGTTTGCTTATATCATCTCACGTAGATCGTCTAAATTCGGAGGAGATATTCCTTGGGTGCTTGTCTGATATTGGTTTAGGCCTTTGGGGCTTGTACTTGAGGAATGTCGAGTTCGACTAGGATGGTTTGCGTGAGAGATGAATAACTGTGGCAGGCACTCTAAAAAGTACGTAGTGACCTTTCGACCCTTATAGTTATGGCATGGTGGATAAGAGGGAGGCCTCTAATCATCTTAGTACATACACTTGGTACCGTGGTTGACATCTGTTTATTTTGGAAATGGAGGTCAGAAACTTCACAATCGTGAAGTTAAATTAGTTAAGATACAGTGGAGTAAAGCTCAAGAAGGCTAAATACTAGCATCATATCCTTTTCCTTAAGGGTGCATCCTTGATTTCTTTTTTTTTGTAGGAGCTTTACGCATAATTATTTCTCTCTTTCCAAAGTATATCCTCTAGGTCGTATCTTCGATCCTTAGGTAGAAACTCCTTTGGATGTAAACATGTATTTGAAACATGTTATGGTTGATGGTTGCGAGTGGTTGCTAATGGTTGCTCGTGAATGCATATACATACGTATTAGGCACTAGATCAGTTCGGACGCTTTCATATTGCATTTACAGATATGTATTTGTTTGTAAGTTGAACTTGATATGTTATCATATGGATGTTGCATATGGATGAATGGCTATGCACACATGTAGTATTTACATAACTAGGGATGCTTGCATACATGATTGGATGCATGGCACTGACATGATTCGCATTAAGGAGGCCAACTGAATCAGTAGACCGCCTGATTTTGCATTAGATAAAGACATATACACACACTATGCATATGAACATGAAAGCATTAGAAATCTTATAAGGACAATGAATGCCTGTGATTGAATGGTTGATTAGATGGATGACGGAATGGTAGGACACATTCTTCCTAACTTGAAAATTTCGGGGACGAAATCCTTTTAAGTGGGGAAGAATGTAACACCCCGTAATTCTGTAACACTAGGATTCACAAATCAAGGCAGAATTAAATTTTAAAATCAAAATCAAGGGAAACGGGTTGCGCCATTGTGTTCGTCTCGGAATTCTGCTTGAAAACGAGTCCGAGTTTGCGTAAATCGGAGTCCGTATGAAGAAGTTATGACTCTCCGAAGTTTCAGGAATTTTCAGAATCGAAAACAGCTCGAAATTGGAATTCAAACCCAGAAGCGGGCTGGGCGGGAAAATTCCCGCCTAGGACCCAGGTCGACTGGGGAGTCGACCCTCCCCCCTGATCAGGTCGACTTCCCAGTCGACATGGGTGTTGACCTGGGTGCAAAAACCCACTTTTGGGCCTAGGTGCATTCTGATGTACCTGGTCTCGTTTTCTGCCTAGATTCGTCCACCTAATCCTATATAAACAGCCTCCTAGCCTCCTTCTTTATTCACAATTCTTCTCTAACCTTATGCTGCAAAGATTCATGGTGGACATGGCTTCTTCTCCTCCTCTAAATTAAATAATAAATAAAATAATATGTAAAATAAATCAAGACGAGGAAATGCTGCTCAAGACTTTCAAGAGGAGATTCAAAACAAGCTAGGATTCAAGTGAAGATTCAAACGACTTCAACGACTGTTTTTCTACGAATCTAATATAATCTCTGTAAGTCGGTTACTTTTAAGATTTGAACGTTTTCTCTATTCGTGACATGAAATTAAAGGAATAAAAGAATATGCCAAATCTTTCTATTCGAATCAGTGCTTATATCTTTGGACCTAATTAAGAACTGTTATGATTCGATGACCAATAAGACTGTGACTATGAAACTATGGACCTTAAAACCATATGCCTCTTTGACTATGAACATTGCCTATGACTATGAACATTGCCTATGACTGTGACTCATGACTATGAGAATTATTTCCTTTGACTGAACACAAGCCTATGCCTTTGATTAGGAAACATAAACTATTGCCTATGACATAACAAGGACAACTGTGACTAAACACCTATGATTCATGACTAGGAAAGTGTTGCTTAAGTTTTATGATTGTGAAATTGGGTCTAAACCTGATTATCTATTCTGTCTATTCTTGATTTTCTTTGGTTTTTGATCTTGGGAATTTACCTATTAAGTTAGGTCTACCCATGTTCTTGAACCTACATCGTTATTCAACCCTTTTTATGTCATTTTCAGATCTTTAGGCCTTCGACGTTTTAGATCAATTTATTTCAGTGTAATTCGTTAGGTCTGTAATTAGTAAATTATCATTTTATGCCAGTTATTATGACTATCTTTTTCATAGCATCTTTGGTTCATTCCCTTTTTATCTACGAATCTAGATTTATCTATAATCTAGATTGAATCACGATTATACGAACGATAGGAATACGATTTGGACAAAATATGAAATTTACTAAAACGTAGTTATAAACTTGGAAATTGGCATAAATTGGGAACATGTATTATGGCATGTTTATAAAAATGCAAATTGGATAAATTTGACATGAATTATAGGATGTGTAATTTGAATCTAGTATTGACTTGTAAATCTAGCATTTACATGAACTGTGAACTAGAATAATAAGTCTAGTTTGACATGAACTGTAATTAGAATGTAAAATCAGAATTGGATTAGCTAATTTGGCATAATAAGTATATTGGCATAAATTTGAAATTGGCCATAATTGTGAGTAATTGTCATGTTTAGCAAAATCATGGTTAGTGACACTTAATTTGGTATAGTTTACATACCAAAAAGCATAAATATGATATAGAGGGGAAAATGGGCCATAATAATAAAGGTTGACAATTTACATTAAAAGAGTAATTATGAAATAAGTAAATTAGGAATAATTTACTTATAGAATTTGTCCTAAATGAGAAAATGTAAATTTAGACAAATTAAAGGTTTATTAACGACATCTCTTTTAATAACACACCAGAAAGTTCTAGGGTGACAGAGTGGATAGTGTCTAGGCTTGGATTTGGAAAATACAAGTTTCCTGCTCTCCCTGGCTATCCCTAACTGATCCGACGGACGGGATGGTTACTTTCAAAACCTGATTTGAAAATTAATCAAAACCCTTTTGAACTTAGAAAACATGAATATGCCTAACCCGAGGTTAGACTGAGTTGCGATGTAAATCTGCCCGGAACCAACCGGCACATCCAGTAATCGCAACAATATCTGTCTAATGTGAGTGGTCGCGGCTTTAATTTATTAAGTTAAGGCTAGAACAAGAATGGTAGGGTTAAGTTAACTAAGACACTTAACCAATTCAACATGATAACTAAACCGATGGGTGGGGTTAGGTTTATACAGACACTTAACACAGTTAAGCTAGAATGGGAGGGTTAAGTCCATAGGAACACTTAACCAAACTTAACATCGTAACAAGACAAGATTTGTAGGGGTTAAGTAACTAAGAAAACACTTATCCCAAATTAACATGTTAACTAGACTAGAAGGTGGGGTTAAGTAAAGTTAATACACTTAGCCAAATTAACATGTTAACTAGACTAGAGGTTTGGGCTAAGAAAAATTTAATACACTTAGCTAAATTGATATGTTAGCTGGACTAGACCGTAGGGTTAAGTAAACTTGAACACTTAACCATCAGATTGTGGTAAAGGAATAGGGTTAAGTCTAAAACATGAAGGGACAATACTTAACCATTAATAAAATGTTAGTTAAAAACAGATAGGCAAGGTTAAGTTAAAAAGGAACACTTAACCGATACAGGATGAATAGGTAGGGTTAAGTAATAAGAAATACTTAACCAATATAACTTGGTTTGTGGTAGGGTTAAGTCAACATGAATTACTGATAATACTTAACTAGTTTAACAGGATAAATGAAGAGGGTTAAGTTAGCTTGAATTGACTAATGACGCTTAACCAATCCAAATTGACGAGAAAGAGAACTAAGTAGTAAACCTTAGTTAAAAGGAGCTAAGTAGTAAGCCTTAGTTAAGAAAACAACGATTCTGGAAACTAAGTGGTAAACCTTAGTTAGCAAAACTAAGTAGTAATTCTTAGTATAACACGGGAAGGAGCGAACGTCCGTCTGAGTAAAAAGAAGGCTCCAACGAATTGGGTTACGAAGTCCGAGGCTTCGAGGGGACATGAGGGTACTCTTGGTATCCCTCTGTGAGGCTGCAGATGATCCTCCTGGGCTCACAGAGGTTAAGGTCTGCGTTAGAAGAACCAGGGGTATGCCTTGGTTGCAATATATGGCAACCTAAAGACTAGGATGGACCAGCGTGATTCGGCGAGAAAACGGTAGCCCTGTGATAGCAACTCGTCGTCTACCATCCATCTTGAGTCAATCGAGATACGTGAAGCGGAAAGGCGGAGAACTCCAAAAGACCATATACTTGCTATCTAGTTATGGGTGAGGATGGCCATAGGTTAGTGGGGCATAGGGGGCCTGCGTATAGTTCTCATTTTTCAAGGTGTGCCTTTCATTAGTTGAGGGAGGGGTTGAGTGGGACCATAGCCACTGGAATAAAAACAGACCTTAGCATGTGCATCAGCATATATTTGAAAGCTTCCGACCGAGTTCTGTGATTCTTGATTTGCCCTGCCACAGGACTCGGGCCGCACATTACAGGACATGTGCATCTAGACAAGCGATAACGATTCGCGATACATGCGTGGGGAAGTCTAGGAACATATACCACTCTAGGTAGTGTGTCCTAGACTTGGGGGCATCATTCGACAGGTAGCATAATCCCTAGATGGACTAGGTGGCATAAACCCTGAATCCGAGAAGCGTTCAGCAGATAGCGTAAACTCTAGTTGAATCTAGAAAGCTCTTGATAGAAAACCCTAGATTAGATCTAGGTAATAAATAATAAATGTATGCCTGAAGGCAATGGAAACTATAGGGAATGGGATCACGTTATCGTTACTAGTTGGGACACTAGTTAGGCAGTGCAGAGATATAGAAACCAGTATAACAAGGAAATAGCAAAGCGGCGAAAGTATTAGAGCATATCCAGTTTATCTTATCTTAGCATATCTTGTGTTAATCTTGTCTAATCTTGCTGACCCTATCATCATGGTGTTATCTTGTATTCAGTTAATTCATGTCGTTTTGTTTTTCCATGTTCACATGCTAGAAGTAACTGAACTTACTCAGGCTTTATGTCTGACTCTGTTTTTCTTTCGTCTTCTTTTCTTCCGTTCCACCCCTCCAGGTAGTAAAGGGAGGGAATAGTATAGCTCAGGTTAAGTTGGACTGTCACTCTTTCCCAGCTTGAAGATTTGTCGAAGTTTTGCTTGGATTCTTCTTTCACATGCTATGGCTGGGTATCGCTACATTGGGGAATATAAATGTTGTTTTATGCTTCTTCATTTTGTAGGACAGATGATACTCTGATATTGTAAAGAAATCGTTGTACAAACTATTTTATCAATAAAGCAAAGTTTTATTTTCCGCTGTTTTAATTTTTTTGTCTGTCTTGTAATTCATTTGCATCTTTTACCTTAAAATGCTCCACAGAACTTAGTGCATTCCCTTTGTGAGTGACACTAACGGATGTGGGGTGTTACAAAATCTAATTAAAGATTTAACTATCGCTTGGAGCAAAACTGGTGATACTCCACTCTCGATCATTTCCCAAATTTGATAATTTAAATTATCACATTCGCATTTCAATCTAATTAAAGACTCATTAAAACTCCACTTGGTTTTAATATTTCCAAAAATCAATATTAATGATTATTTAACTTTGAAAAATCAAACATGCCGCATCGACAATCTATACCGTACTATTGATTTCTGCCTATATATAACCTATAAGCACTTACGTCTTAAAGAAGGGTATTAACCAAGAGAATAAATTCTCCACTACCAAAGAGATATATATTTAGCAAAGATCAACCATACAGTTCAAAATACAATGTTAGTCATGTAATCCTGTCTTTAACTGGGTTAAAGAAATAACGTCATTTAAAACACAATTCACGATAAACCCAAATCACATTCCATTAATTATGGAATCTTCACGGAAAACAAATCAATATCAATATCAATATCAATTTCTGTATCCGACTAATAATATAAATGGAACAGCGGTAAAAGCCTTTTAAATTCCATATATATATTAACAGTCTTCCTCCACA
Source organism: Allium sativum (assembly GCA_030737875.1). Lineage (NCBI taxonomy): Eukaryota > Viridiplantae > Streptophyta > Magnoliopsida > Asparagales > Amaryllidaceae > Allium > Allium sativum. Next base: position 287,312,505 of record CM060909.1, read on the forward strand.
GAAGCTCACTTCGATTATTATCAAATCGAATTCCATTCAATTCCAACTTGATCTATTAAATTGTAAAACTTTATTTTGGAAAATTTCCATTAAATCTTAATAAAAAGATGTATAAATTCCAAATCACATTTCACTGTTAATTGGGTTAAAGAACGAATGTCGTTTAAAACACAATTCACGATAAACCCAAAAATCCAATTTCAATTCAATTCCAATTAAATATTAATTAATTGGCGAACTTCGCTTTATCTCAATTACAAGATTTATTCTTTCCTCAACTGGGTTTAAGAACAGTGTTAATAAAGACACCATACACGACAAACCTAAAATTCGATTTGATATTAAATACAAGGCTCTGAGTAGAAATTATATCAGCTTATATTTAATATCAAATTCTGAAACCAACGAATATCGTATTGGAAATAACGATATAAATATATCTTCCAAATTTCCATTACAATATCCGCATAATCACGAAATCCAACATCGAGATATTTCGAAGATGATTTCCATTCGAATCCACTCCAATTCATATATTGGAAATTCTGGTTATATTAAAACCCATTGTCAATCCAATTTGTTTATTTAAAAATAATTGGATTATAATTATAATTAATAACTAGTTCATTTCGATAAAAATATATTTTTATCTTTCCAAATAAGGAATTTTTCATCCCAATTCTTTCCAAATCATTTATTATGATTTTACATAAATTATTAATATTTTTAATAATTTTATTAAGGCCCTTTCAGTCGATTTCCATAAAGGTCATCGAACTGCACTTACAACGACCTTTTTCAAATTTGATTTGGACATAATTCCAAATCCAACCGTTAGATTTCAAATCTTTTATATTCGTTGGAAAGCTCTTTTCGATACGAACCCGACGGTTCCGGTTTTAGGAGAATCCGACGGTCGGATCTCCCGTAATATCAATTCGAAGTCAATGGTCGAAATTCGCGAACGGCCGTGGCGCGGCGCGTTTTATTCAGGCCATTAAATATATAATATGTATATTATATATATTTCGTCGATTTCCATTTAAAACGTATTTTATAAATTCGTTTTAAACGATTTTAACTTCATTTTCAATTTTAAATCAAAATTGAATACTCCTTATCATTATATTATTTAAATGATAATATTTTCAAAAATATCAGATTTTGAAATAATTTCTTTTTCGATATTCATTATAAAAATGAATAAAATCGATATAAATATTGTTCGCGTCAAAATGGCGCATATCTAATCAACACGGCTTCATATCTTTCATTATTTTCGTATCCATCCCAAATCGGACATGAAAATCATATTTTGATCCACTACCGAATATTATTTTAAAATATTAGTTATTTTTAAATATTCATTATTCGTCATTTTAGAATGTTCGTTAATTTAAAATATTCGTTCTTTCCGAATTGGAATCAAACACAGTCAATTACCGAATAATTTTATTTATATGGATTTCATACAACCCATGTATACAATAATAATGATACACAATCAACTATCAGCCAGAGTGCACTACATTACTGTATAAGCATCAAATATAAATAATTAACGCTTATAATAGTCCTTCAATCAATCGATTGACATACAACTAAACAATTGGGATTAGTGTCTGTCAAATATCATCCCAATACCGGTGTGGGGTTTAAATCAACACACACTGATTTTATTTGTGCAGTTGGGTGATGTGTAAAATATATCGTCCCAATCAATATCAATCAAATGAGTGTTTATAAACAAATCATCCGATTTGTAAACGAATATTTATTCTCATTCATATACACGTTAAAAATTATATTTTTAACGATAAAATATTTATTTCAACACATGAATATTTTATACATTTCATTTATACAATAAAAATGGTATTTTTATTGTACTAACATATTTTAGAAAATTTTTGCAGCATAACGGCGTGATACTAGAACCGGAATAAGGTCTAGCCTTATCCCTCGCCTAATACTGGCTCGCGCCATACACATACCAATTCCAATCAATTCGATTCACATCCCAAAGCAAATTCAAACAAATGAATCAATCAAAACAAACAACCAAACATCCATGGTTTCAAACAAAGGTGTCAGGTGCAACTAAGTCCCGTCTGCATTCTATTATATATTTAACTGTAAACAAAACTAGATTGATAAGTTCTCACCTTTGGGATCCACTCCGCCAGTTTTATTTCTGAATAGCTTGGATTTGTCCGAAATTCCAATGCAACCATTTTCACGTTGTTCACAGTAAAAATCACATTTTTAATATGATGCTTATATATTTAAAAATCGCATTTTCATACCTTTCTATCTATATTAAAAATCATGTTTTTATTTCGCTATTCATATAATAAAAATCATATTTTTATATTGCTACGCATATATAAACATTATATTTTTACAATGTTACTTCATATATAAAAATTATATTTTTACAACGCTACTCAAACAATAAAAATCATATTTTTATCTTACCATTTAAACAATAAAAATCATATTTTTATCTTGCTTTAATATATATAAAAATCCAATTTTTATTCGCTATTCATACATATAAAAATCAAATATTTTTTATTCGCTATTCATATATATAAAAATAAAAAAATTATTCGCTATTCATATATATATAAAATCAAATTTTTATTCGCGATTCATATATATATAAATCAAATTTTTTATTCGCTATTCGTATATATAAAAATCAAATTTTTATTCGTTATTCATATATATAAAAATCAAATTTTTTATTTGATATTCATATATAAAAATCAAATTTTTATTCGCTATTCATATATATATAAATCATTTTTTTATTCGCTATTCATATATACAAAAATCATATTTTTCTAACAATGTTTAGATAATAAAAATCATATTTTTCTTACGATGTTTATATAATATAAATCATATTTTTATAACGATGTTTACATTATAAAAATCATATTTTTATAACGCTACATACATAAACAAAATCATATTTTTATGACGCTACATACATAATAAAAATCATATTTTTATCACCATGTAATTTATATAAAAATCTAGCTTTTATTCACATGAAATCAATTTTTTTTATTCACATGAATACTATATAAAAAATCAAACTTTTATTCATATGAATAAATAAAAATAAAAACTAAAAACTTACGGTGGAAAAGGGGATGGCGGCTCAGGGCGTTGGAGGTCAGGGGGAGGCTCAGGGGGCGGTGGGCGTGGGAGGCAGCGGCGGTCAGATCTGAAAAGGGGGCGATGGTTTTATGTGGAGGAAGGGGCTAGGGTTTCTCGCAAGGGGGCGCTAGAGAGAGATGAGGAGGTAGGAAGAGGTGGCGGCGGGGCTCTGGTGGTGCGACGGCGTCGACGTCGGAGTGGCTGGAGGGAGAACGACGGGGCTGCGCGGTTTCCTCTTTTTTTTTTAATTTGGTTTTTTGTAATGAATGGTGGAAGTAAAGGAGAAGGGGGGTTTTGAGTTTTATACTAATTTATTTTCCTTTTAATTCTAAAAAGGTTGACTTTCCATTCGAACTCCAAACGAGACCAAACGACTGTCGTCCCTACCTAATTACCCCCATTCCGAATGCAATGGGATATGTCCGGTAAGCCAATTCGACTGTTACTATCAGTTTTCATCAAAATATAAATTAATATAACATGCTAAATTGATTAAAATGTACATTTTAATCTACCGGGACCACATACTGACTCCAAAAAAATAAATCTAGCTATGCTTTGATGATACGGTCCTAACAAAACTAATTTCATCGAATTTGGAGACCATTTAAGAAACGTCATTTTTCAGTCGATTAAATTCAAATGAAATTGACAAAACACGTTTTCTTTTGCCATGCTCACATATTAATTCCAAAAATTATGAATTTTGAAATCTAGCAATAATTTGACATTCCGGATCCAACAAAAGTGGTTTCGTCGAAAACGGAGGACGTTTGCAAAATGGCTATTTTTAAGGGCTATATATTATATTAAATTCCATAGCAACTATTCTGAATTTTAAACTGGACATAACTTTTTATTCCCGTTATGAAATCTAGATTTTTCACATTCATTGGAAAGATAATTTTAAATAGATTCAAATATTTCTTGTTTTACTGAAATCCGATTTATTTTGAATCATGTACATTCATTTGAAATGAAATTGAAATTTCAAACTATCGCGCCATTTCAGGCTCGTTATATAATTAAAATAAATTTATTTGTTCTAACTTCGTTTAAAATAATTTTTTAGTCATTATTATTTAAAACAAATCATTTTAAATATTAAAAATACATTAAAATAGCTAAAATAAAAAATTTAAATTGGTTCTGATTTTCCGGGTTGTTACAATCTCCCCCACTTAAAATCTTTTCGTCCTCGAAAAGGAATGGAGCTGAAAGTTGTTTAACTAACCAACTCAATTTTCATTCTGGCTTTCATTCTTCAACTTTTTAGTTTCTAAGAATTTTCCAATTTTTCAAAAATTTGGCTAACACCCTAAATTTTCGATTTTTTTTGCCATAACCTCCTTTGTATGGTGAGACCTTTAAAACCGCAACTAGCCTCACAGGGCCCTCACCAATCCAAAAGATAAAGAAAAAGCCAAGCGGCTAGCCAATTGGCTCATAAAATCATCCAAACCCAAGAAATATAGTAAACATGTACCTATTTGTCTGGCATACAATTTTATTCCTCTTCTTAGCTTCCCTGCTATGACCAGTATTTCATTATATACGCATGTACATATACGCAATTTCAACAAATTTCCAATTCAATTCAACTTTTGATTCAATTTGGCTAAATTTACCATTTATTCTCTTATTGGTTCAACATTTTAATCAATCAAACTAATTATCATACAACACAATCAGCAATCAATTTGTTGATTATCTTTTCAAACATATAACTTTAATATATATGTGTGTGTGTGTGTGTGTGCAAAATCATGTTTTTGATGCCAATTCACAACAATAACCCTATTTAGTTTTGGTTCTCATACCAGCCAAGTGGAAATATATAGATATCACAATTTCGAAACTCGAACATAGAATCTGATGATGATATATCAATCATCGGAATCATCTCCGGACGACTAGAGTGTGATTCTATATCTTTCCAATATATTTGAGGCTTCGAATACATGTTAATTACGTGTATATTCAAAATCTCCATATACTCGATTGTCCAAAATCAATCTAAAATAAATATTCAAATATGTATAATATAATATAAATTTTCAAAACAAAATTTGTTTTCATTTTTATTTTAAAAATAACACTCTTCAGACTCATTCTAGGATGCTACTGATCCCATCGCTAACGAGTCATTCCCATTGGATATTACTAATCCAATCTCTGATGAATTCTTTCGTTTGGTTCTAATGTGCCTTGTTTTCGAGCTCTGTAAACCAAAGCTCTTATACCAACTGAAGAGACCCAAAATCACCCTTCAGGAAAGCCCGGATTGAGTTGAGAACACGAAAAATCAGAATGCAAACAGAAGAACATTTCATTGCTATTAAAACAATTACATCAGAGTACAAGAATATAACAGAGTATGAATAAATTATATACATTTGATAAACATTAGAGGTTTACAAATTACAATGCAGCGGAAAAATAGTACAAAACACAACTGCAAGAAATACACGGATACAGAGCTTTCCGAATATATTTCCAGCCGTAAATCCAGGATCCTGTATAGAAATTTGCAAAACCAAAACTACTAGCTACCTGTGTGGAAAATAGGGGCACCCAAAGTTTAGGTTAAAACAATAAACTCCAAGTCAGTCATGTGACTGGTGTGAGAACTAAAAACATGTAACGACACGGATTTCACCTGGACTTAATCGATCGCTAAATCGACCAAGACCGTTCGAATCTCGCATACGCTAACTTTGGACATACAACACATTAGAACAAATAACAGAAGACTTTTACAAAACATTATAATAATGTTACATCAGAGTACAGAATAACATAGTACATCGAATATAATACAGCGGAAGATAATTTATAATGAATTTAATACAGTGCAACAGAAATAGATAAACTAACATAGTGGAAACTATCAATGCTCTGGACGCCGCTTTAAGCTTCGATCCAGAATCCTGCTCAATAAATACATATCTGCAAAACAAGCCACTTGACTTCCCATGTGGAAAATAAGGGCACCCGAGTTTGCAAGTGAAACAAACTACGAGTCAGTCATGGGACTGGTATGAGAAATCTTACTTAACTTAATAAGGCTAATCATAGGACCACGCCGCTAACGCGGAATGGGTTTACTCCATTGAATTGCCAGTGCATAAAATAAATAAATCTTTTATTCAAAACAACGCAATGCTTTTTAGAAAATGAAATCATTATAAGACTCAAGTCCCATCATATAATGCAAAGCAAACCGGAGGATAGAGTTTTGCCTTATAATGATCAAACATGCTTGATATGTATAAAATAATATTTAATATTATTATCAGTGTCTAGTCAGTTTTAAAATACTTTCAAAATAAATGTATCAATCCTAGACGGCATAATAACCTATCCTACTATGTCACCATATATAGGTTTATAGTCAAATCTGTAATGTCGTATTGGAAATTGGGTTTCCATCATGAGTCAAGACTAGAGATGATCTCCTTACCGATTTGAGACACTCTAGCAAATGTCCCAAGATTCGGATGTTGGCGAACCCTTGGATCCTGCAAGGCTGGTCCACAAATACTTTAGTGGATTAGTTATGCCTGAACACACGCTTCCCGGTCCTATTGGACCTATCAATTGGCCACTATCGACCAATATATCCGAGGCGCCTCATAATCCATCATCCACATAAGTAAAAATGTCTTGGCTCCATACCATGACACCACTTCTAGCTAGAAAGAAACATGTGCACTTCCTGAGTCCCTTATCCCGTTTTTGACTCCTACCGGGGTGTAAGGCTCACGAAGTAACGCTATACACAAAGTTATGCCTAAATAGGCCGTGCTTTGATCATCAACCACAAGGCTCTGCTTTTCAACAAAAGCTTTGATCATTTGCATCTCTTGGCATGCTACATTGACAATCCACGTCATGCGACCGATAACTATCAATATAAAAACTCTGAGCTCGTGCATCTCAGAGAAGGGTGTTAAGTAAGAGAATAAATTCTCCGCCACCAAACAGATATATATTAAGTAGAAATCGATTCATGTAGATTGAAATCCAATGTCATACACACATCCATTTACATGTCCATTATGGGTCTGAACGAAATCGAAGACATCTTATTCCTCATCCCGTATGTCCAATACGGAAGAGGGGTGCTCGCTTATCCAGAAATCAACAAGTACGTCCGGACAACTACCACTGTAACCCTTTCAAGGCAGCAACTCCAATCAAAGGTATCAGTAGTTGTCCATTCGATGTGAAGATCGCTAGTTTTCAAACACCGTCTTCATTATCTTTGATTTAAATCGTCGTATAATTATTTGAAATGAGATCGAACTTGGTCTTTTCAAATAATTCTCAAATATGTATAATTTAAATCATTTCATATCGTTAATATTATTTTATAACGATTTATCGCTATTTTTATTTATATAAAAATAGCCCAATTTAATGTAACGACGATTCAGGTCAATAGGCGGCCCTGGCGCTGTTTTTACCCAAATTTGATTTACACATTTCTCGAAATCTAACCGTTGGATTTTAACAAATTTTATATCATTGGAAAGATCTTCCCAAAGAGGACCTAGCGGTTCCATTTTTGGGAAAATCTTACGGTCTGATCTTTCGGTATAATTGTTTAAAGTTACGATTCCAAAATGCGAACTACCGCGCGCGATTCGTTTAATTTTAATTTATATTTATATATATATATAATTATATAATTATATATAAATACAAACATTCGACGATTCCACTAACATGTTTAACATGCCAAATAAAAGAATGTTTCATTTTGCATAACCATTTAAATGTTTCTAATGATACATAGAAAGGGATATTGTATTTGCAAACAAATTCCTATATTTTCTAACAACAAATAAATATAGATTTTTGTTTGCATACATTTCCAATAAATTCTAATGTCAAATAAAAAGAGAAGTTTTATTTGCATACATTTCTATATGCTTCTAATGTCAAATAAATATGTAATTTTATTTGCATACATTTCCAATATTTTCTAATGTTAAATAAAAAGAGAAGTTTTATTTGCATACATTTCTACATGTTTCTAATGTCAATTAAATATATAATTTATTTGCATACTTCACTACATGATTCTAATCTCAAATAAAAATGTATTTTATTTGTATACATCACTACATACTACATGATTCTAATGTCAAGTAAAAATGTATTTTTATTTGCATACATTTTCTACATTTCTAATGACAAGTAGAAAAATTTATTTGCTACATGTTCTAGTGTCAAATAAAAGAATAATTAAATTTACAAGTCATTTCCTATGTCGCTAATGATAAATAAAAAGATAATTTTGATTCGTATACAATTTCAATGTATAACATGACAAATAAAAATGTCTATTTTAATTTGTATACAGTTCTAATGTGTAACATGACAATAAAAATGTCTCCTTTAATTTGTATACAATTTTAAGGTATAACATGTAACATAAAAATAACTCTTTCAAAATGTATACAATTCTAATGTATAACATGTAACATAAAAATGACTCTTTTAAAATGTATACAATTCTAATGTATAACATGACAAATAAAAATGATAATTCTATATCTTAACACAACTAATAGAAATGATATTCTAATGTTGCAAACAAATTCCTTCATTAATATGACAAATAAAAATAATATTTTTATTTGTTTGCAGTTCCTACTTTAACATGTAACGTAAAAATGATATTTTTATTTGTTTGCAGTTCCTACTTTAACATGTAACATAAAAATGATATTTTTATGTGTTTTACAATTCCTACATTAGAATGTAACATAACAAATAAAAATGTCATTTTCATTTGTATACAAATCTAATTTTAACAATAAATGATATTTTTATTTTGTCGATCATTCCATTTCAACCAAAATGAATAAAAATGATTCTTTTATTTTGTTGACAATTTCATTTCAACAAGATGAATAAAAATGTCAACTTATTTTGTTGACAATTCTATTTCAACAAAATGATTAAAAATGGTTCTTATATTTTGTTGACAATTCTATTTCGACAAAATGATTAAAAATGATGACTTATTTTGTTGACAATTCTATTTCAACAAAATGATTAAAGTTATAACTTATTTTGTTGACAATTTCATTTCAATAAAATGATTAAAAATGATAACTTATTTTGTTGACAATTCTATTAGAACAAAATGATTAAAACTGACTCTCGTATTTTGTTGGCAATTCGATTTCAACAAAATGAATAAAAATGATGACTTATTTTATTGACAATTCTATTTCAACAAAGTGATTAAAAGTAATAACTTATTTTGTTGACAATTTTATTTCAATAAAATGATTAAAAATGACTCTTGTATTTTGTTGACAATTCTATTTCAACAAAATGAATAAAAATGATAACTTATTTTGTTGACAATTGTATTTCAATAAAATGATTAAAAGTGATAACTTATTTTGTTGACAATTTCATTTCAATAAAATGATTAAAAGTGATAACTTATTTTGTTGACAATTTCATTTCAACAAAATGATTAAAAATGATAACTTAATTTGTTGATAATTCTATTTCAACAAAATGATTAAAAACGACTCTTGTATTTTGTTGACAATTCTATTTCAACAAAATGAATAAAAATGATAACTTATTTTGTTGACAATTCTATTTCAACGAAATGATTAAAAGCGATAACTTATTTTGTTGACAATTTCATTTCAACAAAATGATTAAAAATGATAACTTATTTTGTTGACAATTCTATTTCAACAAAATGATTAAAAATGACTCTTGTATTTGTTAACAATTCTATTTGAACAAAATTAATAAAAATGATAACTTATTTTGTTGACAATTCTATTTCAACAAATTTATTAAAAGTGATAACTTATTTTGTTGACAATTTCATTTCAACAAAATGATTAAAAATGACAACTTATTTTGTTGACAATTCTATTTCAACAAAATGATTAAATATGACTCTTGTATTTTATTGACAATTCTATTTCAAAAAAATGAATAAAAATGATAACTTATTTTATTGACAATTCTATTTTAACAAAATAATTAAAAGTGATAACTTATTTTGTTGACAATTTCATTTCAACAAAATGGTTAAAAATGATAACTTATTTATTGACAATTCTATTTTAACAAAATGATTAAAAACGACTCTTGTATTTTGTTGACAATTCTATTTCAACAAAATGAATAAAAATGATGACTTATTTTATTGATAATTCTATTTCAACAAAATGATTAAAAATGATGATAACTTATTTTGTTGACAATTTCATTTCAACAAAATGATTAAAAATTATAACTTATTTTGTTGACAATTCTATTTCAACAAAATGAATAATAGTGATTCTTTTATTTTGTTGACAATTCTATTTTAACAAAATGAAAAAAAATGATAACTTTGTTTTATCGACAATTCTATTTCAACAAAACAATTAAAATGATAACTTTGTTTTGTCGACAATTCTATAATTCTAATACATCAAAAATGAAATTTTATTTTGTTGATTCTAATTTCAACAAAAGTGACAATTTTATATTATCAATTCTAATTTCAACAAAAATGACAATTTTATATCAGTTTTAATTTTAACAAAATAACAATTTATATTGTCAATTCTAATTTCAACAAAAATGACAATTTTATATTATCAATTCTAATTTCAACAAAAATGACAATTTTATATTGTCAATTCCAATTTCAACAAAAATGACAATTTTATATCAATTCTAATTCAAGAAAATGATTATTTTGTTTTTGACACTTTATATATCAACAAATATATTAATTTTTGTTTTGACAATTTTATTTCAACAAAAATGTTAATTTTTGTTTTGAAAATTTTATTTCAACAAAAATGGTAATTTTTGTTTAGACAATTTTATTTCAACAAAAATGCTAATTTTTGTTTAGACAATTTCATTTCAACAGAAATGTTATTTTTTGTTCTGAAAATTTTATTTCAACAAAAATGTTAATTTTTGTTTTGACAATTTTATTTGAACAAAAATGTTATTTTTGTTTTGACTATTTTATTTCAACAAATATGTTAACTTTGTTTTGACTATTTTATTTTAACACAATAATCCATCAAATCAACAGACCAACATAACAGCATCAATCAACCCCAAATCAAATCACATATAACAACAAATTGAATTTAACAGCGGATTGGTAAAGATTTCCAAACACAATCATAATTAATTAATTTTAATTATTTAGAAAAAAGAATTCTCACTATGCTTCAAATTCTGTACAATTCAGAATTAAATTTTCCCAAAATTCTGATTTGCTCCAAATTCGTTCTAGTCTGTTCCGAAATGTAGGTCTCGAATTTACGATCACAACGGTTCTGAAATTGTCCAATTCTTTCTTCCTTTATCTAAACACAGGCCGTCGACTTCCTCCTTTTGTTCGAACTTAAGTCTTGAGTTTTCGATCCAATCACTCAATTTCGCGATGACCCAACACCACTGCATCGAAGAGGAGAGGGAGGCACACCACAATAATGTCAAAAGGAGGAGGGAATTTTATAGTGAGGATCAAAAGAAATGAAGGGATGAAGTTAGGAGCTTTCTGACCATTGAAGAAAAGGGGAGGCGGCTACTGTAGAATGGTATTAGGGGAGTTTAGGACATTTTATAGTGGAGCTAATTTATTATTATTATTCCTTTATTTAATTAATATTTTTATTTATTATTTATGAGGTCTGAAGATTGTAAATATAAAGAGAAGAGAGAACAAAAGGGGGAATAAAGGGATGGTTTCGTATCTAAAAATGAATTTGAATGATAAATAGAAGAGGAGAGAGTAGAGAATAAATGCACAAGTTATTTTCCCCATATGCCTCTTTGTATTTACAAACAAATTAAATGCTTGATTTATTTTATCTAATTGTTTAAGTTGTGCAACATTTTAAATTTCAAAACACACAATATTAAATATCATAATTTAAGGAACTTATTTAGTTGCAAAAAAGAATAAATAGAAGAGAAATATACATACACATATAGTTGATTTATAGGAAAAGAAAAAAATGTTGGAAAAAAAGGGAAAAGAGAAAACGGGAATGTAATTAATGAATGGTTTACTGTCTCTAAAAATAACTGAATAAGAAAGCGTTACTTTATAATAAAGGAGAAGCTGTGTGAGGTAGAAATAGAAAAGAAAAGAAAAGGAGAAGAAGGAAATATGGTAAATATACAGGAAAGGGCAAATAAAATGAATGCATCAATCTTGATGGAGAGGAATGGTGCAGTTATCAAGGAAATAACAAATAGAGGAAGGCCCTAAAAATGGATGCAACTATTCATATTTCAAAATTAACTAATTAATGAAGGTTTGAACACGTAATCCATGTTTTGAATTCCTAAAAGTTACATTTTGAATTGACCGGGGAAATAATTAAGAGGATAGCCAAAGATATATATATATATATTATCAAAATTTATTTCATTTAGAACCTACACATTATTTTCAATATAATAAATAAATTTTATCAAAATTCCTAAGGCATTTTTTCCTTGGCATGTAGTTAAAAGATTGTTGGAATTTAAGGATAACATCCTTGCTATTAACATCTAATTAAGGAAATATTTTAAAGTTATTTTTTCCTCTTTGAATATTTAGAATGTGCATTTAACAAGCACCTACATGAGTTATATCAATCAACATTTAAATCTTAGGATTTAAGCTTTCCATCAATAAATGTAATCTTACAATCAACAAACTAAAATTTTAAATTAAAATATAAATTTAATTATTTAATCTTATATTTTAATTCAATCTTTCAAGAACAAATTAAATTAAACAAACTAGAAATTCAAGCATAAATCTCTACGTTCAAATCCTAATCCAAATTTACAATTTCAAATTGAATATCATAAATTGATTTACATAGTCAAATCAAAATTAACTATTTTGAGCATTCGTTCATGCAATTTTTCACAAGCAATTCAATCAATTATCCCAGCAATTATCTACAACGACCAAATAATTTCCAATTAAGATTTCATGCAATTATGAACTAATCAATCATAATACTAAAATATTATCAATATTTTATGTGATATTGATAAACTTGAAATCAAATGTTAATCATGAGTAAGAGACTTGCCTTTTGTAGATATGACGAAGACAAGCAATAAACATGGACAACGACTAATCCTAAGCAACAAATTTGAATTTGAGAATATATATATATATCCTTTTTTCTTTCTTTTTTTTAATTTGATAATTTAATTTAATAATGGAATTTTTAAATTCTGACGCATTTTCTAACAAAATTTCCTTAAAATAAATTTTTTAAATTGGTTCTGATTTTCCGGCTTGTTACAATCTCCCCCACTTAAAATCTTTTCGTCCTTGAAAAGGAACGAAGCTGAAAGTTGTTTTACTAACCAACTCAACTTTCATTTTTTTACTGTTTCAATAATTTTATTAATTGAACTAATAATCACACAACACAATCATCAATCAATTAGTTGATTAACTTTTCAAATATATAGAACTTTTATATATTCTAAAATCATATTTTCTAAGATCAGATTATATATATATATAATCACAAATGCATTAATTATAAACTTGTTACTCTCAACTCATTCTAAGGCGTTTCTAACCGCATCTCTAACGAGTTTCTCATTCTAGGATGCTACTAATCCTATCTCTAATGAGTATTCTTTTATAGGATATTTCTAATCCTACCTTTGATGAGTCTATTGTTCAGTTCTAACGAGTTGAACCCCCAAAGATTTGAATTAACCAAAGCTCCGATACCAGCTGTAACGACATGGATTTCGCCCGGACCTAATCGATCGCTAAATCGACCAAGACCATTCGAATCCCGCATACGCTAACTTTGGGCATACAACACATCAGAACAAATAACAGAAGACTTTTATAAAACATTATAACAGTGTTACATCAGAGTACATCGAATATAATACAGCCAAAGATAATTTACAATGAATTTAATACAGTTCAGTGGAAACAGATAAACTAGCACAACATAAACTATCAATGCTATGGATGCCGCTTTAAGTTTCGATCTAAAATCTGCTCAATAAATACATATCTGCAAAACAAGCCAACTGACTGCCATGTGGAAAATAAGGGCACCCGAGTTTGCAAGTGAAACAAACTAAGATTCAGTCATGGGACTGGTATGAGAAATCTTACTTAACTATCTAATAATAAGGCTAATCACAGGACTATGCCGTTAACGCGGAACGGGTTTACTCCATTGGATAACCAGTGCATAAAATAAATAAATCTTTTATTCAAAACAACGCAATGCTTTTTAGAAAATGAAATCATTATAAGACTCAAGTTGTAACACTCCACGTCCGTTAGTGTCACTCACAAAGGGAATGCACTAAGTTCTGTGGAGCATTTAGGGTAAAAGATGCAGATAAATTACAAGACAGACAGAAATTAAACAACGGAAAATAAAACTTTGCTTTATTGATAAAATAGTTTGTACAAAGATTTCTTTACAATATCAGAGTATCATCTGTCTTACAAAATAAAGAAGCATAAAAATACATTTATATTCCCCAATGTAGCAAGAACCATCCATAGCATCTGGAAAGAGAATCCAAGCAAAACTTCAACAAATCTTCAAGCTGGGAAAGAGTGACAGTCCAACTTAACCTGAGCTATACTACTCCCTCCTCTACTACCTGGGGGGGGGGGGGGGGGGGGACGGAAGAAAAGAAGACGAAAGAAAAACAGAGTCAGACATAAAGCCTGAGTAAGTTCAGTAACTTCTAGCATGTGAACATGGAAAAACAAACGACATGAATTAACTGAATACAAGATAACACCAAGATGATAGGGTCAGCAAGATTAGACAAGATAATCACCAGGTGTGCTAAGATATGCTCTAATGCTTTCGCCGCTTCGCTATTTCCTTGTTATACTGGTTTCTATATCTCTGCACCGCCTAACTAGTGTCCCAACTAGTAACGATAACGTGGTCCCAATCCCTGTATTTTCCATCGCCTTCAGGCATCCATTTATTTATTTGTTACCTGGATTTAATCTAGGGTTTTCTACCAAGTATTTTCTAGATTCAACTAGAATTTACGCTGCCTATTGAACGCTTCTCGGATTCAGGATTTATGCCACCTAGTTCAACTAGGAATTACGCTACCTGACGAATGATGCCCCCAAGTCTAGGACACACTACCTAGAGTGGTATATGTTCCTATACTTCCCCACGCATGTATCGCGAATCGTTATCGCTTGTCTAGATGCACATGTCCTGTAATGTGCGGTCCGAGTCCTGTGACAGGGCAAATCAAGGAATACAGAACTCGGTCGTGAGCTTTTAGATATCTGCCGATGCAGATGCTAAGGTCTGTTTTTATTTCAGTGGCTATGGTCCCACTTGACCCCTCCCTCAACTAATGAAAGGCACACCTTGAAAAATGAGAACTATACGCCGGCCCCGGTGCCCCTACTATCCTATGGCCATCCTCACCCATAACTAGATAGCAAGTATATGGTCTTTTGGAGTTCTCCGCCTTTCCGTCTCGCGTATCTCGATTGACTGAAGATGGATGGTAGACGACGAGTTGCTATCACAAGGCTACCGTTTTCTCGCCGAATCACGCCGGTCCATCCTAGTCTTTAGGTTGCCATATATTGCAACCAAGGCATACCCCTGGTTCTTCTATGCAGACCTTAACCTCTGTGAGCCCAGGAGGATCATCTGCAGCCTCACAGAGGGATACCAAGAGTACCCTCACATCCCCTCGAAGCCTCGGGCTTCGTAACCCAATTCGTTGGAGCCTCCTTTTTACTCAGACGGACATTCGCTCCTACCTGTGTTATACTAAGAATTACTACTAAGATTTACTTAGTTTCCAGAATCGTTGTTTTCTTAAATAAGGTTTACTACTTAGTTCTCTTTCCCGTTAATTTGGATTGGTTAAGTGTCATTAGTCAATTCAAGCCAACTTAACCTTCTTCATTCATCCTGTTATACTGGTTAAGTGTTATCGGTAATTCATGTTGACTTAACCCCATCACAAACCAAGCTATATTGGTTAAGTATTTCTTATTACTTAACCCTACCCATTCACCCTGTATTGGTTAAGTGTTCCTTTTTAACCTAACCTTGCCCGTCTGTTTTAACTAACATGTTATTAATGGTTAAGTATTTTCCCTTCATGTTTAGACTTAAACCTATTCTTTTATTACAATCTAATGGTTAAGTGTTCACGTTTTCTTAACCCTACGGTCTAGCCCAGCTAACATATCAAATTGGCTAAGTGTATTAAACTTTACTTAACCCCAACCTCTAGTCTAGTTAACATGTAAATTTGGCTAAGTGTATTAGCTTTACTTAACCCCTATAAGTCTCGTTTTGCTACCTTGAGTTTGGTTAAGTGTCTCTACGGACTTAGCCCACCCATTCTAGCTTAATTGTGTTAAGTTGGATAAGTGTTCCTATGGACTTAACCCTCCCATTCTAGCTTAACTGTGTTAAGTGTCAGTCTAAACCTAACCCCACCCATTAGTCTAGTTATCGTGTTGAACTGGTCAAGTGTCTTAGTTAACCTAACCCTACCATTCTTGTTCTAGCTTTAACTAAATAAATTAAAGCCGCTACCACTCACATTAGACAGGTATTGTTGCGACTACTGGATGTGCCGGTTGGTTCCGGGCAGGTTTACATCGCAACTCAGTCTAACCTCGGGCTAGGCATATTCATGTTTTCTAAGTTCAAAGGGTTTCAATTTATTTTCAAATCAAGTTTTGAAAGTAACCATCCCGTTCGTCGGATCAGTTAGGGATAGCCAGGGAGAGCAGGAAACTTGTATTTTCCAAACCCAAGCCTAGACACTATCCTCTCTGTCACCCTAGAACTTTCTGGTGTGTCATTAAAAGAGATGTCGTTAATAAACCTTTAGTTTGTCTAAATTTGAATTTCCTCATTCAGGCCAAATTCTATAAGTAAATTATTTCTAATTTACTTATTTCCTAATTACTCTTTTAATGTAAATTGTCTACATTCATTCTTATGGCCCATTTCCCCTTCTAAATCATATTTATGCTTTTCGGTATGTGGACTATACCAACTTAAGTGTCACTAACCCTGATTTTGCTAAACCTGCCAATTACTCCCAATTATGGCCAATTTTACCTTTATGCCAATATACTTGCCGTGCCAAACTAGCTAATCCAATTCCGATTTAACATTCTAATTCTAGACTTATTACTCTAGTTCACTATTCATGTAAATGCTAGATTTATACGTCAATATTAGATTCAAATTACACATCTTATAGTTCATGTCAAATTTATCCAATTTGCATTTCTATGAATATGCCATAATACATGTTCCCAATTTATGCCAATTTCCAAGTTAAACTACGTTTTTGGTAAATTTCATATTTTGCCCAAACCGCATTCCCACCGTTCGTATAATCGTGATTCAATCTAGATTATAACTAAAGCTAGGTTCGTAGAAAATAGGGAATGAACCAAAGATGCTATGCAAAAGATAGACATACTAACTGGCATAAAAAGGGTTGAATAACGACGTCGGTTCAAGAACATGGGTAGACCTAACTTAATAGGTAAATTCCCAAGGTCTAAAACCAAGAATAGAAAGAATAGAGACGTAGGTTCAAGAACATGGGTAGACCTAACTTAATAGGTAAATTCCCAAGGTCTAAAACCAAAGATAACCAAGAATAGACAGAACAGATGATCGGGTTTAGACCCAATTTCATAGTCACAAAACTTAAGCAACACTTTCCTAGTCATGAATCACAGGTGTTTAATCACAGATGTCCTTGTTATGTCATAGGCAATAGTTTATATTTCCTAATCAAAGGCATAGGCTTAGTCAAGGAAATAATCCTCATAGTCACAGTCACAGTCACAGTCATAGGCAATGTTCATAGTCATAGGCAATGTCCATAGTCATAGGCAATGTTCATAGTCATAGGCAATGTTCATAGTCATAGGCAAATGTTCATAGTCATAGGCATATGGTTTTAAGGTCCATAGTTTAATAGTCACGGTCTTATTTGTCCTCGAATCATAACAGTTCTTAATTAGGTTCAAGAGTATAGGCACTGATTCGAATAGAGAGAGAGAGATTTGGCATATTCTTTTATTCCTTTAATTTCATGTCACGAACAAAGAAAACATTCAAATCTAGAAATAACTGACTTACAGAGATTTAGATTAGAAAAGAAAGATGGTGTTGCTATGATTCGTAGAAAATCAGTCGTTGAAGTCGTTTGAACCTTCTCTTGAATCCTAGCTTGAATCTCTTCTTCTTGAAAGTCTTTTGAGCAGCATCTCCTCGTCTTGATTTATTTTATATATTATTCTATTTATTATTTAATTAAGAGGAGGAGAAGAAGCCATGTTCACTAAGAATCTTTGCAGCATAAGTGTAGAGAAGAATTGTGAATAGAGAAGGAGACTAGGGCTGTTTATATAGTGTTAGGCGGGCGAATCTGGTCAGAATGGCGTCTAGAAACAGAAGAACTAGGTGCAGAAAATAGTAAAAAAGCAGGGGGGTCGACCCCCAAGTCGACTACCCAGTTGACCTGGGTGACCCAGGTCGACTACCCAGTCGACCTGGGTGTCTTGGGCGGGAAAATTCCCGCCCAGCCCATCCTGGGTCCGATTTGAATTTTGAACTTGACCTGTTTTGAATTTTGAACTTCGCTGAATCTTCCGGAGGCCATATCTCCCTCATACGGACTCCGATTTACGCAAACTCGGACTCGTTTTCATGCAGAATTCCGAGACGAACACAATGGCGCAGTCCGTTTCCCTTGATTTTGAATTTAACTTTTAATTATGCCTTGATTTGTGAATCTTAGCGTTACAGAATCACGGGGTGTTACATTCTCCCCTACTTAAAAGGATTTCGTCCCCGAAATCTTCAAGTTAGGAAGAATGTGTCCTATCATCCAATCACCCATCTACTCAACCATCCAATCACAGGCATCCATTGTCCTTAAAAGATTTCTAATGCTTTCATGTTCATATGCATAGTGTGTGTACATGTCTTTATCTAATGCAAGATCAGGCGGTCTACTGATTCAGTTGACCTCCTTAATGCAAATCATGTCAGTGCCATGCGTCCAATCATGTATGCAAGCATCCCTAGTTATGTAAATACTACATGCGTGCACAGCCATTTATCCATATGCAACATCCATATGCTAACATATCAAGTTCAACTTACAAACAAATACATATTTGTAAATGAAATATGCAAGCATCCGAAATTGATCTAGTGCCTAATACGTATGCATATACATACACGAGCAACCATTAGCAACCACCAATCATAACATGTTTCAAATACATGTTTACATCCATTGGCTTCTACCTAAGGATCGAAGATACGACCTAGAGGATATACTTTGGAAAGAGAGAAACAATTATGTGCAAAGCTCCTAAACAAAGAAATCAAGGATGCACCCTTAAGGAAAAGGGTATGATGCTAGTATCTAGCCTTCTTGAGCTTTACTCCACTGTATCTTAACTAATTTAACTTCACGATTGTGAAGTTTCTGACTTCCATTTCCAAAGTAAACAGATGTCAATTACGGCACCAAGTATATGTACTAAGATGATTAGAGGTCTCCCTCTTATCCGTCATGCCATAACTATAAGGGTCGAAAGGTTACTACGTGCTCTTTAGAGTGCCTGCCACAACTATTCATCTCTCACGCAAACCATCCAAACCGAACTCGACATTCCTCAAGTACAAGCCCCAAAGGCCTAAACCAATATCAGACAAGCACCCAAGGAATATTTCCTCCGAATTTAGACGACCTACGTGAGATGATATAAGCAAACTCGACAGCTATCCTCAAATCCCTACTAACCAAAAATAAGCTGGTCGGACCACCAATTGGATTTGAGACTCTAGTGGGATCTTTCTACTATACAAATACTATGGTGCAGAGACTCAACTATGGGGAGTGAATATGAACAAATGCGAAGCGCTAAAACCGAAAGAGTATGAACATCAAGACTAGACTCTTTCAACAGAACTTTACTGCCTTTCTCCTAGGTACGTTTGGTGGTGGAAGTATGTACTTGCCCTTCTGAAAATCTTGTTCCTCGTTCTTGCCCTTGTCCTTAATTATATGCCCTATTATACCCTAGTAAAGATACTTCCTCTTGTCTTAGGTTTTATAATTTCTTCCTCCTTTGTGAACTAAATCTACATCCGTGAATTCCTCATCCTAGGGTTGTGCTCCCTAGACAAACTCCTCATCCCCTTCCATGTGTAGCCATGTTGACAAATATCTCGAAAGCTGCTTCCATCGTACAGAAAACCCTACTAGGCTTGAAAGAAAACTAACCGCAGGTGAAACTACTACGGTTATAGATGGAAGTCGGGCACTACTTCGCCCTTCGATGAGGTTACCTTCCAGAAAGCCAGAAGCCCCAGAGACTTAAGGAAGAAGGAGACAAGAATTCAAACAGAGGAAGAGAAGATAGTGCGTATGGCTTTGGGGAATATGCCTTTAAAACAAATCTTTTCTTTTGAAAATGCTTCTTTTAAAACTGTTTTGAAAATAAATTTTCAAATCCTTTATCTGATCTGGTAACCTTCAGCTCTGATACCACATGTAACACCCCACGTCCGTTAGTGACACTCACAAAGGGAATGCACTAAGTTCTGTGGAGCATTTAGGGTAAAAGATGCAGATAAATTACAAGACAAACAGAAATTAAACAGCGGAAAATAAAACTTTGCTTTATTGATAAAATAGTTTGTACAAAGATTTCTTTACAATATCAAAGTATCATTTGTCTTATAAAATAAAGAAGCATAAAAATACATTTATATTCCCCAATGTAGCAAGAACCAGCCATAGCATCTGGAAAGAGAACCCAAGCAAAACTTCAACAAATCTTCAAGCTGGGAAAGAGTGACAGTCCAACTTAACCTGAGCTATACTACTCCCTCCTCTACTACCTGGGGGGGAGGGGATGGAAGAAAAGAAGACGAAAGAAAAACAGAGTCAGACATAAAGCCTGAGTAAGTTCAGTAACTTCTAGCATGTGAACGTGGAAAAACAAACGACATGAATTAACTGAATACAAGATAACACCAAGATGATAGGGTCAGCAAGATTAGACAAGATAATCACAAGGTGTGCTAAGATAAGATAAACTGGATATGCTCTAATGCTTTCGCTGCTTCGCTATTTCCTTGTTATACTGGTTTCTATATCTCTGCACCGCCTAACTAGTGTCCCAACTAGTAACGATAACGTGGTCCCAATCCCTGTATTTTCCATCGCCTTCAGGCATCCATTTATTTATTTGTTACCTGGATTTAATCTAGGGTTTTCTACCAAGTATTTTATAGATTCAACTAGAATTTACGCTGCCTACTGAATGCTTCTCGGATTCAGGATTTATGCCACCTAGTTCAACTAGGAATTACGCTACCTGACGAATGATGCCCCCAAGTCTAGGACACACTACCTAGAGTGGTATATGTTCCTATACTTCCCCACGCATGTATCACGAATCATTATCGCTTGTCTAGATGCACATGTCCTGTAATGTGCGGTCCGAGTCCTGTGACAGGGCAAATCAAGGAATACAGAACTCGGTCGAGAGCTTTCAGATATCTTCCGATGCAGATGCCAAGGTCTGTTTTTATTTCAGTGGCTATGGTCCCACTTGACCCCTCCCTCAACTAATGAAAGGCACACCTTGAAAAATGAGAACTATACGCCGGCCCCGATGCCCCTACTATCCTATGGCCATCCTCACCCATAACTAGATAGCAAGTATATGGTCTTTTGGAGTTCTCCGCCTTTCCGCCTCACGTATCTCGATTGACTGAAGATGGATGGTAGACGACGAGTTGTTATCACAAGGCTACCGTTTTCTCGCCGAATCACGCCGGTCCATCCTAGTCTTTAGGTTGCCATATATTGCAACCAAGGCATACCCTTGGTTCTTCTATGCAGACCTTAACCTCTGTGAGCCCAGGAGGATCATCTGCAGCCTCACAGAGGGATACCAAGAGTACTCTCATGTCCCCTCGAAGCCTCGGGCTTCGTAACCCAATTCGTTGGAGCCTCCTTTTTACTTAGACGGACATTCGCTCCTACCTGTGTTATACTAAGAATTTCTACTAAGATTTACTTAGTTTCCAGAATCGTTGTTTTCTTAAATAAGGTTTACTACTTAGTTCTCTTTCCCGTTAATTTGGATTGGTTAAGTGTCATTAGTCAATTCAAGCCAACTTAACCTTCTTCATTCATCCTGTTATACTGGTTAAGTGTTATCGGTAATTCATGTTGACTTAACCCCATCACAAACCACGCTATATTGGTTAAGTATTTCTTATTACTTAACCCTACCCATTCACCCTGTATTGGTTAAGTGTTCCTTTTTAACCTAACCTTGCCCGTCTGTTTTAACTAACATGTTATTAATGGTTAAGTATTATCCCTTCATGTTTAGACTTAACCCTATTCTTTTATTACAATCTAATGGTTAAGTGTTCACGTTTACTTAATCCTACGGTCTAGCCCAGCTAACATATCAAATTGGCTAAGTGTATTAAACTTTACTTAACCCCAACCTCTAGTCTAGTTAACATGTAAATTTGGCTAAGTGTATTAGCTTTACTTAACCCCTATAAGTCTCGTTTTGCTACATTGAGTTTGGTTAAGTGTCTCTATGGACTTAGCCCACCCATTCTAGCTTAACTATGTTAAGTTGGATAAGTGTTCCTATGGACTTAACCCTCCCATTCTAGCTTAACTGTGTTAAGTGTCAGTCTGAACCTAACCCCACCCATTAGTCTAGTTATCGTGTTGAACTGGTCAAGTGTCTTAGTTAACTTAACCCTACCATTCTTGTTCTATCTTTAACTAAATAAATTAAATCCGCTACCACTCACATTAGGCAGGTATTGTTGCGACTACTGGATGTGCCGGTTGGTTCCGGGCAGGTTTACATCGCAACTCAGTCTAACCTCGGGCTAGGCATATTCATGTTTTCTAAGTTCAAAGGGTTTCAATTTATTTTCAAATCAAGTTTTGAAAGTAACCATCCCATTCGTCGGATCAGTTAGGGATAGCCAGGGAGAGCAAGAAACTTGTATTTTCCAAACCCAAGCCTAGACACAATCCTCTCTGTCACCCTAGAACTTTCTGGTGTGTCATTAAAAGAGATGTCGTTAATAAACCTTTAGTTTGTCTAAATTTGTATTTCCTTATTCAGGCCAAATTCTATAAGTAAATTATTTCTAATTTACTTATTTCCTAATTACTCTTTTAATGTAAATTGTCTACATTCATTCTTATGGCCCATTTCCCCTTCTAAATCATATTTATGCTTTTCGGTATGTGGACTATACCAACTTAAGTGTCACTAACCCTGATTTTGCTAAACCTTCCAATTACTCCCAATTATGGCCAATTTTACCTTTATGCCAATATACTTGCCGTGCCAAACTAGCTAATCCAATTCCGATTTAACATTCTAATTCTAGACTTATTACTCTAGTTCACTATTCATGTAAATGCTAGATTTATACGTCAATATTAGATTCAAATTACACATCTTATAGTTCATGTCGAATTTATCCAATTTGCATTTCTATGAACATGCCATAATACATGTTCCCAATTTATGCCAATTTCCAAGTTAAACTACGTTTTTGGTAAATTTCATATTTTGCCCAAACCGCATTCCCACCGTTCGTATAATCGTGATTCAATCTAGATTATAACTAAAGCTAGGTTCGTAGAAAATAGGGAATGAACCAAAGATGCTATGCAAAAGATAGACATACTAACAAGCATAAAAAGGGTTGAATAACGACGTCGGTTCAAGAACATGGGTAGACCTAACTTAATAGGTAAATTCCCAAGGTCTAAAACCAAGAATAGACAGAATAGAGATGTAGGTTCAAGAACATGGGTAGACCTAACTTAATAGGTAAATTCCCAAGGTCTAAAACCAAAGATAACCAAGAATAGACAGAACAGATGATCGGGTTTAGACCCAATTTCATAGTCACAAAACTTAAGCAACACTTTCCTAGTCATGAATCACAGGTGTTTAATCACAGATGTCCTTGTTATGTCATAGGCAATAGTTTATATTTCCTAATCAAAGGCATAGGCTTAGTCAAGGAAATAATCCTCATAGTCACAGTCACAGTCATAGGCAATGTTCATAGTCATAGGCAATGTCCATAGTCATAGGCAATGTTCATAGTCATAGGCAAATGTTCATAGTCATAGGCATATGGTTTTAAGGTTCATAGTTTCATAGTCACGGTCTTATTTGTCCTCGAATCATAACAGTTCTAAATTAGGTTCAAGAGTATAGGCACTGATTCGAATAGAGAGAGAGATTTGGCATATTCTTTTATTCCTTTAATTTTATGTCACGAACAAAGAAAACATTCAAATCTAGAAATAACTGACTTACATAGATTTAGATTAAAAAAGAAAGATGGCGTTGCTATGATTCATAGAAAATCAGTCGTTGAAGTCGTTTGAACCTTCTCTTGAATCCTAGCTTGAATCTCTTCTTCTTGAAAGTCTTTTGAGCAGCATCTCCTCATCTTGATTTATTTTATATATTATTCTATTTATTATTTAATTAAGAGGAGGAGAAGAAGCCATGTTCACTAAGAATCTTTGCAGCATAAGTGTAGAGAAGAATTGTGAATAGAGAAGGAGACTAGGGATGTTTATATAGTGTTAGGCGGGCGAATCTGGTCAGAATGGCGTCTAGATACAGAAGAACGAACTAGGTGCAGAAAACAGTAAAAAAGCAGGGGGGGTCGACCCCCAGGTCGACTACCCAGTTGACCTGGGTGACCCAGGTCGACAACCCAGTCGACCTGGGTACCCCGGGTTGACTACCCAGTCGACCTGGGTGTCTTGGGCGGGAAAATTCCCGCCCAGCCCATCCTGGGTCCGATTTGAATTTTGAACTTGACCTGTTTTGAATTTTGAACTACGCTGAATCTTCCGGAGGCCATATCTCCCTCATACGGACTCCGATTTACGTAAAATCAGACTCGTTTTCATGCAGAATTCCGAGACGAACGCAATGGCGCAGCCCGTTTCCCTTGATTTTGAATTTAACTTTTAATTATGCCTTGATTTGTGAATCTTAGCGTTACAGAATCATGGGGTGTTACATTCTCCCCTACTTAAAAGGATTTCGTCCCCGAAATCTTCAAGTTAGGAAGAATGTGTCCTACCATCCAATCACCCATCTACTCAACCATCCAATCACAGGCATCCATTGTCCTTAAAAGATTTCTAATGCTTTCATGTTCATATGCATAGTGTGTGTACATGTCTTTATCTAATGCAAGATCAGGCGGTCTACTGATTCAGTTGACCTCCTTAATGCAAATCATGTCAGTGCCATGCGTCCAATCATGTATGCAAGCATCCCTAGTTATGTAAATACTACATGCGTGCACAACCATTTATCCATATGCAACATCCATATGCTAACATATCAAGTTCAACTTACAAACAAATACATATTTGTAAATGAAATATGCAAGCATCCGAAATTGATCTAGTGCCTAATACGTATGCATATGCATACACGAGCAACCATTAGCAACCACCAATCATAACATGTTTCAAATACATGTTTACATCCATTGGCTTCTACCTAAGGATCGAAGATACGACCTAGAGGATATACTTTGGAAAGAGAGAAACAATTATGTGCAAAGCTCCTAAACAAAGAAATCAAGGATGCACCCTTAAGGAAAAGGGTATGATGCTAGTATCTAGCCTTCTTGAGCTTTACTCCACTGTATCTTAACTAATTTAACTTCACGATTGTGAAGTTTCTGACTTCCATTTCCAAAGTAAACAGATGTCAATTACGGCACCAAGTATATGTACTAAGATGATTAGAGGTCTCCCTCTTATCCATCATGCCATAACTATAAGGGTCGAAAGGTTACTACGTGCTCTTTAGAGTGCCTGCCACAACTATTCATCTCTCACGCAAACCATCCAAACCGAACTCGACATTCCTCAAGTACAAGCCCCAAAGGCCTAAACCAATATCAGACAAGCACCCAAGGAATATCTCCTCCGAATTTAGACGACCTACGTGAGATGATATAAGCAAACTCGACAGCTATCCTCAAATCCCTACTAACCAAAAATAAGCTGGTCGGACCACCAATTGGATTTGAGACTCTAGTGGGATCTTTCTACTATACAAATACTATGGTGCAGAGACTCAACTATGGGGAGTGAATATGAACAAATGCGAAGCGCTAAAACCGAAAGAGTACGAACATCAAGACTAGACTCTTTCAACAGAACTTTACTGCCTTTCTCCTAGGTACGTTTGGTGGTGGAAGTATGTACTTGCCCTTCTGAAAATCTTGTTCCTCGTTCTTGCCCTTGTCCTTAATTATATGCCCTATTATACCCTAGTAAAGATACTTCCTCTTGTCTTAGGTTTTATAATTTCTTCCTCCTTTGTGAACTAAATCTACATCCGTGAATTCCTCATCCTAGGGTTGTGCTCCCTAGACAAACTCCTCATCCCCTTCCATGTGTGGCCATGTTGACAAATATCTCGAAAGCTGCTTCCATCGTACAGAAAACCCTACTAGGCTTGAAAGAAAACTAACCGCAGGTGAAACTACTACGGTTATAGATGGAAGTCGGGCACTACTTCGCCCTTCGATGAGGTTACCTTCCAGAAAGCCAGAAGCCCCAGAGACTCAAGGAAGAAGGAGACAAGAATTCAAACAGAGGAAGAGAAGATAGTGCGTATGGCTTTGGGGAATATGCCTTTAAAACAAATCTTTTCTTTTGAAAATGCTTCTTTTAAAACTGTTTTGAAAATAAATTTTCAAATCCTTTATCTGATCTGGTAACCTTCAGCTCTGATACCACATGTAACACCCCACGTCCGTTAGTGTCACTCACAAAGGGAATGCACTAAGTTCTGTGGAGCATTTAGGGTAAAAGATGCAGATAAATTACAAGACAGACAGAAATTAAACAGCGGAAAATAAAACTTTGCTTTATTGATAAAATAGTTTGTACAAAGATTTCTTTACAATATCAAAGTATCATTTGTCTTACAAAATAAAGAAGCATAAAAATACATTTATATTCCCCAATGTAGCAAGAACCAGCCATAGCATCTGGAAAGAGAACCCAAGCAAAACTTCAACAAATCTTCAAGCTGGGAAAGAGTGACAGTCCAACTTAACCTGAGCTATACTACTCCCTCCTCTACTACCTGGGGGGGAGGGGATGGAAGAAAAGAAGACGAAAGAAAAACAGAGTCAGACATAAAGCCTGAGTAAGTTCAGTAACTTCTAGCATGTGAACGTGGAAAAACAAACGACATGAATTAACTGAATACAAGATAACACCAAGATGATAGGGTCAGCAAGATTAGACAAGATAATCACAAGGTGTGCTAAGATAAGATAAACTGGATATGCTCTAATGCTTTCGCTGCTTCGCTATTTCCTTGTTATACTGGTTTCTATATCTCTGCACCGCCTAACTAGTGTCCCAACTAGTAACGATAACGTGGTCCCAATCCCTGTATTTTCCATCGCCTTCAGGCATCCATTTATTTATTTGTTACCTGGATTTAATCTAGGGTTTTCTACCAAGTATTTTATAGATTCAACTAGAATTTACGCTGCCTACTGAATGCTTCTCGGATTCAGGATTTATGCCACCTAGTTCAACTAGGAATTACGCTACCTGGCGAATGATGCCCCCAAGTCTAGGACACACTACCTAGAGTGGTATATGTTCCTATACTTCCCCACGCATGTATCACGAATCATTATCGCTTATCTAGATGCACATGTCCTGTAATGTGCGGTCCGAGTCCTGTGACAGGGCAAATCAAGGAATACAGAACTCGGTCGGGAGCTTTCAGATATCTTCCGATGCAGATGCTAAGGTCTGTTTTTATTTCAGTGGCTATGGTCCCACTTGACCCCTCCCTCAACTAATGAAAGGCACACCTTGAAAAATGAGAACTATACGCCGGCCCCGATGCCCCTACTATCCTATGGCCATCCTCACCCATAACTAGATAGCAAGTATATGGTCTTTTGGAGTTCTCCGCCTTTCCGCCTCACGTATCTCGATTGACTGAAGATGGATGGTAGACGACGAGTTGTTATCACAAGGCTACCGTTTTCTCGCCGAATCACGCCGGTCCATCCTAGTCTTTAGGTTGCCATATATTGCAACCAAGGCATACCCCTGGTTCTTCTATGCAGACCTTAACCTCTGTGAGCCCAGGAGGATCATCTGCAGCCTCACAGAGGGATACCAAGAGTACTTTCATGTCCCCTCGAAGCCTCGGGCTTCGTAACCCAATTCGTTGGAGCCTACTTTTTACTTAGACGGACATTCGCTCCTACCTGTGTTATACTAAGAATTTCTACTAAGATTTACTTAGTTTCCAGAATCGTTGTTTTCTTAAATAAGGTTTACTACTTAGTTCTCTTTCCCGTTAATTTGGATTGGTTAAGTGTCATTAGTCAATTCAAGCCAACTTAACCTTCTTCATTCATCCTGTTATACTGGTTAAGTGTTATCGGTAATTCATGTTGACTTAACCCCATCACAAACCAAGCTATATTGGTTAAGTATTTCTTATTACTTAACCCTACCCATTCACCCTGTATTGGTTAAGTGTTCCTTTTTAACCTAACCTTGCCCGTCTGTTTTAACTAACATGTTATTAATGGTTAAGTATTATCCCTTCATGTTTAGACTTAACCCTATTCTTTTATTACAATCTAATGGTTAAGTGTTCACGTTTACTTAATCCTACGGTCTAGCCCAGCTAACATATCAAATTGGCTAAGTGTATTAAACTTTACTTAACCCCAAACTCTAGTCTAGTTAACATGTAAATTTGGCTAAGTGTATTAGCTTTACTTAACCCCTATAAGTCTCGTTTTGCTACATTGAGTTTGGTTAAGTGTCTCTATGGACTTAGCCCACCCATTCTAGCTTAACTATGTTAAGTTGGATAAGTGTTCCTATGGACTTAACCCTCCCATTCTAGCTTAACTGTGTTAAGTGTCAGTCTGAACCTAACCCCACCCATTAGTCTAGTTATCGTGTTGAACTGGTCAAGTGTCTTAGTTAACTTAACCCTACCATTCTTGTTCTATCTTTAACTAAATAAATTAAATCCGCTACCACTCACATTAGACAGGTATTGTTGCGACTACTGGATGTGCCGGTTGGTTCCGGGCAGGTTTACATCGCAACTCAGTCTAACCTCGGGCTAGGCATATTCATGTTTTCTAAGTTCAAAGGGTTTCAATTTATTTTCAAATCAAGTTTTGAAAGTAACCATCCCATTCGTCGGATCAGTTAGGGATAGCCAGGGAGAGCAAGAAACTTGTATTTTCCAAACCCAAGCCTAGACACTATCCTCTCTGTCACCCTAGAACTTTCTGGTGTGTCATTAAAAGAGATGTCGTTAATAAACCTTTAGTTTGTCTAAATTTGTATTTCCTTATTCAGGCCAAATTCTATAAGTAAATTATTTCTAATTTACTTATTTCCTAATTACTCTTTTAATGTAAATTGTCTACATTCATTCTTATGGCCCATTTCCCCTTCTAAATCATATTTATGCTTTTCGGTATGTGGACTATACCAACTTAAGTGTCACTAACCCTGATTTTGCTAAACCTGCCAATTACTCCCAATTATGGCCAATTTTACCTTTATGCCAATATACTTGCCGTGCCAAACTAGCTAATCCAATTCCGATTTAACATTCTAATTCTAGACTTATTACTCTAGTTCACTATTCATGTAAATGCTAGATTTATACGTCAATATTAGATTCAAATTACACATCTTATAGTTCATGTCGAATTTATCCAATTTGCATTTCTATGAACATGCCATAATACATGTTCCCAATTTATGCCAATTTCCAAGTTAAACTACGTTTTTGGTAAATTTCATATTTTGCCCAAACCGCATTCCCACCGTTCGTATAATCGTGATTCAATCTAGATTATAACTAAAGCTAGGTTCGTAGAAAATAGGGAATGAACCAAAGATGCTATGCAAAAGATAGACATACTAACAAGCATAAAAAGGGTTGAATAACGACGTCGGTTCAAGAACATGGGTAGACCTAACTTAATAGGTAAATTCCCAAGGTCTAAAACCAAGAATAGACAGAATAGAGATGTAGGTTCAAGAACATGGGTAGACCTAACTTAATAGGTAAATTCCCAAGGTCTAAAACCAAAGATAACCAAGAATAGACAGAACAGATGATCGGGTTTAGACCCAATTTCATAGTCACAAAACTTAAGCAACACTTTCCTAGTCATGAATCACAGGTGTTTAATCACAGATGTCCTTGTTATGTCATAGGCAATAGTTTATATTTCCTAATCAAAGGCATAGGCTTAGTCAAGGAAATAATCCTCATAGTCACAGTCACAGTCATAGGCAATGTTCATAGTCATAGGCAATGTCCATAGTCATAGGCAATGTTCATAGTCATAGGCAAATGTTCATAGTCATAGGCATATGGTTTTAAGGTTCATAGTTTCATAGTCACGGTCTTATTTGTCCTCGAATCATAACAGTTCTAAATTAGGTTC
Source organism: Allium sativum (assembly GCA_030737875.1). Classification (NCBI taxonomy): domain Eukaryota; kingdom Viridiplantae; phylum Streptophyta; class Magnoliopsida; order Asparagales; family Amaryllidaceae; genus Allium; species Allium sativum. The sequence continues at coordinate 287,343,326 of CM060909.1, forward strand.
AAGAGTATAGGCACTGATTCGAATAGAGAGAGAGATTTGGCATATTCTTTTATTCCTTTAATTTTATGTCACGAACAAAGAAAACATTCAAATCTAGAAATAACTGACTTACATAGATTTAGATTAAAAAAGAAAGATGGCGTTGCTATGATTCATAGAAAATCAGTCGTTGAAGTCGTTTGAACCTTCTCTTGAATCCTAGCTTGAATCTCTTCTTCTTGAAAGTCTTTTGAGCAGCATCTCCTCATCTTGATTTATTTTATATATTATTCTATTTATTATTTAATTAAGAGGAGGAGAAGAAGCCATGTTCACTAAGAATCTTTGCAGCATAAGTGTAGAGAAGAATTGTGAATAGAGAAGGAGACTAGGGATGTTTATATAGTGTTAGGCGGGCGAATCTGGTCAGAATGGCGTCTAGATACAGAAGAACGAACTAGGTGCAGAAAACAGTAAAAAAGCAGGGGGGGTCGACCCCCAGGTCGACTACCCAGTCGACCTGGGTGACCCAGGTCGACAACCCAGTCGACCTGGGTACCCCGGGTTGACTACCCAGTCGACCTGGGTGTCTTGGGCGGGAAAATTCCCGCCCAGCCCATCCTGGGTCCGATTTGAATTTTGAACTTGACCTGTTTTGAATTTTGAACTTCGCTGAATCTTCCGGAGGCCATATCTCCCTCATACGGACTCCGATTTACGTAAAATCGGACTCGTTTTCATGCAGAATTCCGAGACGAACGCAATGGCGCAGCCCGTTTCCCTTGATTTTGATTTTAACTTTTAATTTTGCCTTGATTTGTGAATCTTAGCATTACAGAATCACGGGGTGTTACACAAGTCCCATCATACAATGCAACGCAAATCGGAGGATAGAGTTTTACCTTATAATGATCAAACATGCTTGATACGTGTAAAATAATATTTAATATTATTATCAGTGTCTAGTCAGTTTTAAAATACTTTCAAAATAAATGTATCAATCCTAAACGGCATAGTACCTCATCCTACTATGTCGCCATATATAGGTTTACAATCCGTAATGTCGTATTGGAAATTAGGTTTCCATCATGAGTCAAGGCTAGGGATGATCTCCTTACCGATTCGAGACACCCTAGCAAATGTCCCAGGATTCGGACGCTCACGAACCCTTGAATCCTGCAGGGTCGGTCCACAAATTCTTTAGTGGATTAGTTATGCTTGAACACACGCTATCCGATCCTATTGGACCTATCAATTGGCCAATATCGACCAATATATTTGAGGTGCCTCATAATCCATCATCCACATAAGTAAAAATGTCTAGGCTCCATACCATGACACCACTTGTAGCTAGAAAGAAATGTGTGCACGCCCTACGTCCCTTATCCGTTTTTAACTCCTACCGGGTTGTGAGGCTCGCGGAGTAACGTTATACACAAAGTTATTCTTAAACAGGCCGTGCTTTGATCATCAACCACAAGGCTCTGCTTTTCAACAAAAGCTTTGATCATTTGCATCTTGGCATGCCACATTGACAATCCACGCCATGCGACCGATAACTATCAATATATAACCTCTGAGCTCGTGCGTCTCAGAGAAGGGTGTTAAGCAAGAGAATAAATTCTTCACCACCAAACAGATATATATTAAGTAGAAATCAATTCACATAGAATGAAATTCAATGTCAGACACACATCCATTTACAAATCCGTTCTGGGTCTGAACGAAATGGAGACACCTTATTCCTCGTCCCGTATGTCCAACACGGAAGAGAGATGCTCGCTTATCCAGACAACCAACAAGTACGTCCGGACAACTACCACTACAAACCTTTCAAGGCAGCAACTCCAATCAAAGGCATCAGTAGTTGTCCATTCGATGTGAAGATCGTCAGTCTTCAAACACCGTCTTCAATATCTTTGATTTAATTATTTGAAATGAGATTGAACTTGGTCTTTTCAAATAATTCTTGAATATGTATAATTTAAATCATTTCATATCGTTAATATTAATTTATAAAGATTTATCACTATTTTTATTTATATAAAACTAGCCCAATTTAATTTAACGACGCTTCGGGTCAATAGGTGGCCCTGACGCTATTTTTACCCAAATTTGATTTACACATTTCTCGAAATCTAACCGTTGAATTTTAACAAATTTTATATCTTGGAAAGATCTTCCCAAAGCGAACCTATTGGTTCCAGTTTTGAGAAAATCCGACGATCGGATCTTTCGGTATAATCGTTTAAAGTTACGATTCCGAAACGCGAACTACCGCACGCGATTCGTTTAATTTTAGTATATATATATATGTATTTATGTATAAATACAAATCAATCTAAGATTCCACTAACGTGTTTAACATGCCAAATAAAAAAATGTTTCATTTTGCATAACCATTTAAATGTTTCTAATGATACATAGAAAGGGATATTGTATTTGCAAACAAATTCCTATATTTTCTAATAACAAATAAATAGAGATTTTTGTTTGCAAACATTTCCAATATTTTCTAATGTCAAATAAAGAGAGAAGTTTTATTTGCATACATTTCTACATGTTTCTAATGTCAAATAAATATGTAATTTTATTTGCATACATTTCTAATATTTTCTAATGTCAAATAAAAAGAGAAGTTTTATTTGCATACATTTCTACATGTTTCTAATGCCAATTAAATATGTAATTTATTTGCATACTTCACTACATGATTCTAATGTCAAATAAAAATGTATTTTATTTGCATACTTCAGTACATGGTTCTAATGTCAAGTAAAAATGTATTTTTATTTGCATACATTTCCTACATTTCTAATGACAAGTAGAAAAATTTATTTGCTACATGTGCTAGTGTCGAATAAAAGAAGAATTAAATTTACAAGTTATTTTCTGTGTCGCTGATGATAAATAAAAAGATATTTTGATTCGTATACAATTTCAATATATAACATAACAAATAAAAATGTCTATTTTAATTTGTATACAGTTCTAATGTGTAACATGACAATAAAAATGTCTCCTTTAATTTGTATACAATTTTAAGGTATAACATGTAACATAAAAACGACTCTTTCAAAATGTATACAATTCTAATGTATAACCTGTAACATAAAAATGACTCTTTTAAAGTGTATACAATTCTAATGTATAACATGACAAATAAAAATGGTAATTATATTTCTTAACAAAGCCAATAGAAATGATATTCTATTGTTGTATACAAATTCCTTTATTAATATGACAAATAAAAATAATATTTTTATTTGTTTACAAATCTATTTTTAACATAACAAATAAAAATGATATTTTTATTTGTTTGCAGTTCCTACTTTAACATGCAACATAAAAATGATATTTTTACGTGTTTTACAATTCCTACATTAACATGTAACATAACAAATAAAAATGTCATTTTCATTTGCATACAAATCTAATTCTAACAATAAATGATATTTTTATTTTGTCGACCATTCTGTTTCAACCAAATGAATAAAAATGATTCTTTTATTTTGTTGACAATTCTATTTCAACAAAATGATAGAAAATGACAATTTATTTTGTTGACAATTCTATTTCAACAAAATGATTAAAAATGGTTCATGTATTTTATTGACAATTCTATTTCAACAAAATGATTAAAAATGATGACTTATTTTGTTGACAATTCTATTTCAACAAAACGATTAAAAGTGATAACTTATTTTATTGACATTTTCATTTCAACAAAATGATTAAAAATGATAACTTATTTTGTTGACAATTCTATTTCAACAAAGTGATTAAAAATGACTCTTATATTTTGTTGACAATTCTATTTCAACAAAATAAATAAAAATGATGACTTATTTTGTTGACAATTCTATTTCAACAAATTGATTAAAAGTGATAACTTATTTTGTTGACAATTCTATTTCAACAAAATGATTAAAAATGACTCTTGTATTTTGTTGACAATTCTATTTCAACAAAATGAATAAAAATGATAACTTATTTTGTTTACAATTCTATTTCAACAAAATGATTAAAAGTGATAACTTATTTTGTTGACAGTTTCGTTTCAACAAAATGATTAAAAATGATAACTTATTTTGTTGACAATTCTATTTCAACAAAAAATAACTCTTGTATTTTGTTGACAATTCTATTTCAACAAAATGAATAAAATTAATAACTTATTTTGTTGACAATTCTATTTCAACAAAATGATTAAAAGTGATAACTTATTTTGTTGACAATTTCATTTCAACAAAATGATTAAAAATGATAACTTTTTTGCTGACAATTCTATTTCAATAAAATGATTAAAAATGACTCTTGTATTTTATTGACAATTCTATTTCAACAAAATTAATAAAAATGATAACTTATTTTGTTGACAATTCTATTTCAACAAATGATTAAAAGTAATAACTTATTTTGTTGACAATTTCATTTCAACAAAATAATTAAAAATGGTAACTTATTTTGTTGATAATTCTACTTCAACAAAATGATTAAAAATGACTCTTGTATTTTGTTGATAATTCTATTTCAACAAAATAAATAAAAATGATAACTTATTTTGTTGACAATTCTATTTCAACAAAATGATTAAAAGTGATAACTTATTTTGTTGACAATTTCATTTCAACAAAATGATTAAAAATGATAACTTATTTTGTTGACAATTCCATTTCAACAAAATGATTAAAAATGACTCTTGTATTTTGTTGACAATTCTATTTCAACAAAATGATTAAAAATGATGATAACTAATTTTGTTGACAATTTCATTTCAACAAAATGTTTAAAAATGATAACTTATTCTGTTGACAATTCTATTTCAACAAAATGAATAAAAGTGATTCTTTTATTTTGTCGATAATTCTATTTTAACAAAATAAATAAAAATGATTTTTTATTTTGTTGACAATTCTATTTCAATAAAATGAATAAAAATGATAACTTTGTTTTATGGACAATTCTATTTCAACAAAACAATGAAAATGAAAACTTTGTTTTGTTAATTCTAATACATCAAAAATGACAATTTTATTTTGCCGATTCTAATTTCAACAAAAACGACAATTTTATATTGTCAATTCTAATTTCAACAAAAATGACAATTTTATATTGTCAATTCTAATTTCGACAAAAATGACAATTTTTATATTGTCAATTCTAATTTCGACAAAAATGATAATTTTATATTGTCAATTCCAATTTCGACAAAAATGACAATTTTATATCAATTCTAATTCAACAAAATGATAATTTTGTTTTTTGACACTTTATATTTCAACAAAGATGTTAATTTTTGTTTTGACAATTTTATTTCAACAAAAATGTTAATTTTTATTTTGACAATTTTATTTCAACAAAAATGTTAATTTTTGTTTAGACAATTTTATTTCAACAAAAATGTTAATTTTTGTTTAGACAATTTTATAAAAATGTTAATTTTTGTTTTGACAATTTCATTTCAAAAAAATGTTACTTTTTGTTTAGACAATTTCATTTCAACAAAAATGTTAATTTTTGTTTTGACTTGACTATTTTATTTCAACAAAAATGTTATTTTTGTTTTGACTATTTTATTTCAACAAACATGTTATTTTTGTTTTGTCCATTTTTTCCAACACAATAATCCATCAAATCAACAGACCAACATAACAGCATCAATCAACTCCAAATCAAATCACGTACAACAACAAATTGAATTTAACAGCGGATTGGTAAAGATTTCCAAACACAATCATAATTAATTTTAATTATTAAAAAAAAAGAATTCTCATAGTGCTTCAAATTTTGTACGATTCAGAATTGAATTTTCCCCAAATTCTGATTTGCTCCAAATTCGTTCTAGTCATTTCTGAAATGTAGATCTCGAATTTACGATCCCAACGGTTCTGAAATTGTCCAATTCTTTCTTCCTCTATCAGAACACAGGCCGTCGACTTCCTCCTTTTGTTCGAACTTAGGTCATGAGTTTTCGATCCAATCACTCAATTCCGCGATGATCCTACACCACTGCGTCGAAGAGGAGAGGGAGGCGCACCACAATAATGTCAATAGGAAGAGGGGATTTTATAGTAAGGATCAAGAAAAATTAAGGGATGAAGTTAGGAGCTTTCTGGCCATTGAAGAAAAGGGGCGGCGGCGGCTACTGTAGAATGGTATTAGGAGAGTTTAGGACATTTTATAGTGGAGCTAATTTATTATTATTATTTCTTTATTTAATTAATATTTTTATTTATTATTTATGAGGTCTGAAGATTGTAAATATAAAGAGAAGAGAGAACAAAGGGGGGGAATAAAGGGAATGGTTTCGTATCTAAAAATGAATTTGAATGATAAATAGAAGAGGAGAGAGAGTAGAGAATAAATGCACAAGTTATTTTCCCCATATGCCTCTTTGTATTTACAAACAAATTAAATGCTTGATTTATTTTATCTAATTGTTTAAGTTGTGCAACTTTTTAAATTTCAAAACATACAACATTAAATATCATAATTTAAGGAACCTATTTAGTTGCAAGAAAGAATAAATAGAAGAGAAATATATATATATATATATATATATACACACACACACATATAGTTGATTTAAAGGAAGAAAAAAATGTTGGAAAAAAGGGAAAAGAGAAAACGGGAATGTAATTAATGCATGGTTTATTGTCTCTAAAAATAACTGAATGGGAAAGCGTTACTGTATAATAAAGGAGAAGCTGCAGGAGGTAGAAATAGAAAAGAAAAGAAAAGGAGAAGAAGAAAATATGGTAAATATTCAGGAAAGGTCAAATAAAATGAATGCATCAATCTTGATGGAGAGGAATGGTGCATTTATTAAGGAAATAACAAATAGAGGAAGGCACTAAAAATGGATGCAACTATTCATATTTTGAAATTAACTAATTAATGAAGGTTTGAACACGTAATCCATGTTTTGAATTCCTAAAAGTTACATTTTGAATTGTCAGGGGAAATATTTAAGAGGATAGCCGAAGATATATATATATATATATATATATATATATATATACATACATACATACATATATGTGTGTGTGTGTATATATATATATATATTGTGTCAAAATTTATTTCACTTAGAACCTACACATTATTTTCAATATAATAAATAAATTTTATTAAAGTTCCTAAGGCATTTTTTCCTTGGCATGTAGTTAAAAGATTGTGGGAATTTAAGGATAACATCCTTGCTATTAACATCTAATTAAGAAAATATTTTAAAGTTATTTTTTCCTCTTTGTATATTTAGAATGTGCATTTAACAAGTGCCTACATGAGTTATATCAATCAACATTTAAATCTTAGGATTTAAGCTTTCCATCAATAAATGTAATCTTACAATCAAAACTTAAATTTTAAATTAAAATATAAATTTAATTATTTAATCTTATAATTTAATTCAATCTTTCAAGAACAAATTAAATTAAACAAACTAGAAATTCAAGTATAAATCTCTACGTTCAAATCCTAATCCAAACTTACAATTTCAAATTGAATATCATAAATTGATTTACACAGTCAAATCAAAATTAACTATTTTGAGCATTCGTTCATGCAATTATACATAAACAATTCAATCAATTATCCCAGGAATTATCCACAACAACCAAATAATTTTCAATTACGATTTCAAGCAATTATGAACTGATCAATCACAATATTAAAATATTATCAATATTTCATGTGATATTGATAAACTTGAAATCAAAAGTTAATCATGAGTGAGAGACTTGCCTTTTGTAGATATGACGAAGACAAGCAATAAACACGAACAATGACTAATCCTAAGCAGCAAATTTGAATTTGAGAAATATATATATATTTTTCCCTTTTTCTTTTTTTTTATTCAATAATTTAATTCAATAATGGAATTTTTAATTCTGACGCATTTTATAACAAAATTTCCTTAAAATAAATTTTTTAAAATTGGTTCTGATTTTCCAGGTTGTTACAAAACAGTTATTAGCTTGGTTTTAAAGTTAGGTAAATCAAGGGACCACGCCTTATAACACGGAACGGGTTTAACCCCAAGAATGTCAGTGCATATAACAAACAACACGATGCTAAATAAAGAAAATGAAGATATTATAACTTAGAAGACTCAAGTCCCGTCACACAATGCAACGCAAGCCGGAGGATAGAGTTTTTACCTTATAATAGCCAAAAATGCTTGGTACGTGAAATTTCATATTTTATTATTACTATAAGTGAAGAAATCAACTTCAAATATAAATGTAACAATCATAGGCGGCGTAGGTACCCATATTGTACGTTGCCATACTAGGCTCTACAATTAAAACTAAAAAGTCACATATTGGAAGTTGGATTTTCGTCTGTGAACTAAGGCAAAGGACCGTCCTTACCTCTTTGAGACACTCTAGCCCATGCCTCAGTGTTAGCCACAACTGCACCTTGGATCGTCAGGGCCGGTCCACCTAAGTGCAAAGTGGATTAACAGTCCCTGAACAATACGTTTCCCTGCCCTATGGGGCGTAAATCCGGTTAGGATGTCGACCATGTCATCCATCAGCCCTGTAGTGACCGATATATCCAAGGCGCCTCGCTATCCATCATCCACATAAGTAAAAATGTCTAGGCTCCATACCATGGCACCACTCCGAGCTATAAGGAAACACATGTCCTCCCTGAAGTTCTCTCCCGTTTTTGGTTCACACCAGGGTGTGAGGCTTGCATATTAACACTGCACAAAGCTATGTTATTTAAAGCCGTGCTTTGATCATAAACCATAAGACTCTGCTTTTCAACAGAAGCCTTGATCGTTTGCATCTCAGCATGCCACACAGGTAATTCACGCCGTGCGACTGATGCCTATCGATATATAATCTATGAGCTCGTACGTCTCAGAGAAAGGTGTTAAGCAAGAGAATAAATTCTCCATCACCAAATAGATATATATTTAATTGAGATCAATCAACATAGAATAAAATCCAATGTCAGACACACATCCATTTACAAGTTCATTCTGGATCTGAACGAAACCGGAGGCACCTTATTCCTCGTCCTATATGTCCAATACAGGAGAGAGGTCCTCGTATATCCGGTCAATCTCCAAGTACGTCTGGACGATCACCACTTATTACCTTGTCTTTGGTGTACGTCCCAATCAAGACATCAGTAATCATCCAAATGATGTGAAGACCTCCGGTCTTTAACTACCGTCTTCATCGTCGACTTATCGTCGAATCAGCTATTCGGAATGGATATAAACCCGGCCTTTCCAAATAAATTTCGTTTATTATAAACAAGTGCTATAAAAACACAACATACGCCTCATTCCAATTCTGAATATTCTTTTATTTAAATATTCATATCCTTTGGGAAAGGTTCCCATTAATTTTATCAAAGATAAATTCTTTAAATTTATTCTTTAATCTTCCTTTGGATATTAATTCAAACCAAATTGAGGTTTATCCAAACTAATCGGGATTAGCGCTCCTTACCGAAGTAATCATTTGTTTTATTTCCCAATCCCAACCTATTCATCCCATGGAGCAAAACTGACAATACTCCATATCCAACACCACGGTGTTATCGATAAATTTTATTACCATTTCACGTTCAAATCTAATTAAAGATTTAACTATCGCTTGGAGCAGAACTGGTGATACTGCACTCTCGATCATTTCCCAAATTTGATAATTTAAATTATCACATTCGCATTTCAATCTAATTAAAGATTCATTAAAACTCCACTTGGTTTTAGTCTTTCCAAAAATCAATATTAATGATTATTTAACTTTGGAAAATCGAACGTGCCACATCGACAATCTATACCATACTATTGATTTCTGCCTATATATAACATTTAAGCTCGTAGTCTTTTAAAAGGGTGTTAAGCAAGAGAATAAATTCTCCGCTACCAAACAGATATATATTTTGTAGAGATCAACCATACAGTTCGAAATACAATGTTAGACATGTAATCCTGTCTTTAACAGGGTTAAAGAACTAATGTCATTTAAAACACAGTTCACGATAAACCAAATCACATTCCATAAATGGAATCTTCACGGAAAACAGATCAATATATAACCGATATCAATTTCTGTATCCGACTAATAATATAAATGGAATAATGACAAAAGCCTATTAAATTCCATATATATTAACAGTCTTCCTCCATAGAAGCTCACTTCGATTATTATCAAATCGAATTCCATTCAATTCCAACTTTATATATTAAATTAGAAAACTTTACTTTGGAAAATTTCCATTAAATCTTAATAAAAAGATTTATAAATTCCAAATCACATTTCACTGTTAATTGGGTTAAAGAATGAATGTTGTTTAAAACACAGTTCACGATAAACCCAAAAATCCAATTTCAGTTCAATTCCAATTAAATATTAATTAATTGGTGAACTTCGCTAAATCATAATTACAAGATTTATTCTTTTCTCAACTGGGTTTAAGAACAGTGTTAATAAAGACATCATTCATGACAAACCCAAAATCCCATTTGATATTAAATACAAGGTTCTGAATAGAAATTATATCGGCTTATATTCAATATCAAATTCTGAAACCAACAAATATCGTATTGGAAATAACGATATAAATATATCTTCCAAATTTCCATAACAATATCCGTATAATCACGGAATCCAATATCGAAATAGTTTGAAGATTATTTCCATTCAAATCCACTCCAATTCATATATTGGAAATTCTGGTTATATTAAAACTCATTCTCAGTCCAATTTGTTTATTTAAAAATAATTGGATTATAATTCTAGTTAATAACTATTTCATTTCGATAAAAATATATTTTCAAATATGGAAATTTTCAACCCAATTCTTTCCAAATCATTAATTATGATTTTACAAAAATTATTAATAATTTTATTAAGGCTCTTTTAGTCGATTTCCATAAATGGTCATCGAACAGCACTTACAACGACCTTTTCCAAATTTGATTTGGACATAATTCCAAATAAAACTGTTAGATTTCAAATCTCTTATATTCGTTGGAAAGCTCTTTTCGATACGAACCCAACGGTTCCGATTTTAGGAGAATCTGACAGTAGGATCTCCCATAATATCAATTCGAAGTCAATGGTTGAAATTTGCGAACGGCCGTGGCGCGGCATGTGAAAACCCGTAACTTCCCCGATAAGGAAAGTCCGAATTACTTTGAGGACAAGCCAAATCGGAACGCAAACAGAAGAACATTTCATTGTTTATTACAACAATTCATCAGAATACAAGAATATACAGGGTATAAACAAATATAATACATCAGAGATTTAAATACATTACCGCAGCGGAAAAATAATACAAAGCACAACTGAAAACAGATACAAGGATACAGAGCTTTCCGGATATCGTCCCAGCTGTAAATCAGGATCCTGTGAATATAAATCTGCAAAACCAAAACTACTAGCTACCCATGCGGAAAATAGGGGCACCCAGAGTTTTGGTTAAAACAATAAACTCCAGGTCAGTCATGTGGCTAGTGTGAGAACTAAAACAGTTATTAATCTTTATTTTAAAGTTAGGTAAATCAAGGGACCACGCCGTATAACACGGAACGGGTTTCCTCCCAAGAACCCCAGTGCATAAAACAATAGTGCAATGCTAAATAAAGAACAATGAAGCTATTATAAGACCCAGGACCCATCACACAATGCAACACAAGCCGGAGAATAGGGTTTTACCTTATAATAGCCAAAGAATGCTTGATACGCTAAATTTCATGTTTTATTATTACTATAAGTGTATAGTGTCAAAACAATTTCAATCATAAGTATCAATCATAGACGGCATGAGTATAATATATCATGTCGCCAATACTAGGCTCTACAATCAAAATTGCAAAGTCACGTATTGGAAGTTGGATTTCCATCTGTGAACCAAGGCAAAAGATAGTCCTTACCGAATTCGAGACGCTCTAGCCCGCCCCTCAGGCAAGTACTCAGTCAAGCCTTTGGATCGTCAGGGTCGGTCCACCGATGTGGATTAAAATGCCTGAACACTGCGTTTCCCCACCCTATGGGGTGTCAATGAGTCCAATGACTCCATCGGCTCCACAAAGTCACCGATATATCCGAGGCGCTTCGCAACCCAACAACCGCATAAGTCAAACTCGTCAGGGCGTGTCAAACCACTGACGCCACTTCTAGCTAGAAGGAAACGCATGCCCTCCCTGATGTCCTCTCCCGTTTCTGGTTCACAACCGAGGTGTGAGGCTCGCGAATCAACGTTACACAATGCTATGCCATACGGGCCGTGCTTTGATCATCAACCACAAGACTTTGCTTTTCAACAAAAGCCTTGATCATTTGCCACTTAGGCATGCCACACATGCAATTCACTCTGTGCGATTGATATCCATCAATATATAACCTCTGAGCTCGTACGTCTCAGAGAAGGGCGTTAAGCAAGAGAATAAATTCTCAACCGCCAAACAGATGTATATTTAATAGAAATCAATCACACAGAATAAAATCCAATGTCAGACACACAGTCCATTTACAAGTTCGTTCTGGGTCTGAACGAAACCGGAGGCACCTTGTACCTCGCATATCCATCGATCTCCAAGTACGTCCGGACGATCACCAACTGATTTCCTCCTCTTGGGTGTATAGCCCAATCAAGATCATCAGTAATCACCCAAGCGATGTGAAGACCTCCGGTCTTCGACCACCGTCTTCATCCTTGACACATCGCGAATCAGTTATTCAGAATGGGTAAACCTGGTCTTTCTGAATAACCCGCGTATATAATAAACAAGTATTACACAAACACAACATACGCCTCATTCCAATTCAGAATATTCTTTTATTCAAATACTCTTATACTTTGGGAAAGGTTCCCATTAATTTTATCAAAGATAAATTCTTTAAATTTATTCTTTAATCTTCTTTTGAATATCAATTTAAACCAAATTATGGTTTATCCAAACTAGTCAAGATTAACGAACCTTACCGAAGTAATCATTTGTTTTAAATTTCCCAGTCCCAACTTATTCATCCCATGAAGTAAAACTGGTCATACTTTATATCTAACACCACGGTGTTATCGGTAAATTCAATTACCATTTCACATTCAAATCTAATTAAAGATTTAACTATCGCTTGGGGCAAAACTGGTGATACTCCATTCTCGATAATCTCAAATTCATTAAAACTCCACTTGGTTTTAATCTTCCCAAAAAATCATATTAATGATTGTTTAACTTGGGAAACCATATACTGTCTTTAACTGGGTTAAAGAACCAGTATCATTTAAAACACGGTTCGCGATAAACCCAAAATCACATTCCATTATTTATCGGGTTAAAGAACTAGTGTCATTTAAAACACCGTTCACGATAAATCCAAAAATCAATTCCAATTCAATCCCAATTAAATATCATTTAATTGGTATACTTCATTAAATCTAAATAAAAAGATTTAATCTTTTTCTCAACTGGATTTAATAACAGTGTTAATGAAGACACCATTCACGACAAACCCAAATCCGGTTTGATATTAAATACAAGGCTCTGAATAGAAAATATATCGGCTTATATTCAATATCAAATTCTACGACCAACAAATATCGTATTGGAAATAACGATATAAATATATCTTTCAAATTTCCATAACAATGTCTGTATAATCACGAAATCCAACATCGAAATATTCCAAAGACAATTTCGATTCACATCCATTCCAATTCAATTATTGGAAATTCTGGTTATTTTCAAAACCATTTCAAATTCAATTTATTTATTTTAAAAATAAATGGAATTATAATTCTAGTTCAAAACTAGTTCATTTCGATAAAAATCTATTTTTATCTTTTCAAATATGGAAATTTTCATCCCAATTTTTTCCAAATCATTTCTTATGATTTTACACGAATTATTACTATTTTTAATAATTTTATCAAGGCCCTACAGTCGATTTCCATCAACGGCCATCGAACTGCACTTACAATGACCTTTTCCAAATTTGATTTGGACATAATTCCAAACCCAACCGTTAGATTTCAAGTTTCTAATATTCTTTAGGAAGCTCTTTTCGATATGAACCCAACAGTTCCGGTTTTAGGAGAATCCGACGGTCCGATCTCCCGTAACGTCCATTCGAAGTCAATGGTCGAAATTCGTGAACTGCCGTAGCGCGGTTCGTTCTATTCAGGCCATTATATATATAATATATATATTATATATATTACATCGATTTCCTTTTAAAATGTATTTTATAAATCGTTTTAAATTCGTTTTCGAAAACGATTTCAACTTCCTATTGAATTTCTAATCAAAATTGAATATTCCACATCATCGATATATAAATGATTATATTTTCAAAACGTTATATTTTGAAATCAATTCCTTTTTGATATTCATTATAAAAATGAATAAAACCGATATAAATATCGTTCACGTCAAAATAGCGTCAATCAAACCAACACAGCTTTATATATTTCAATAACTTCGTTATTCTATTCAACAAATGAATATTTTCTTCAACACATGAATTTTCTTTTATTCAACACATGAATATATATTTTATTCAACACATGAATTTTCTTCTATTCAACACATGAATATATATTTTATTCAACACATGAATTTTCTTTTATTCAACACATGAATATATATTTTATTCAACACATGAATTTTCTTCTACTCAACACATGAATATATATTTTATTCAACACATGAATTTTCTTTATTTCTAAATTGGAATGAGACCCACTCAATTACCATATAATGTTATTTATATGGGTTCCATACAACACATGTATATAATAGTAATGATAAATAATCAACCATCATCCAAAGTGCACCACACAACTGCCTAAGCATTAAATATAAATAATTAACGCTTACACAGTTTGTCAACCCATCGATTGACATGCAACTAAACAATCGGGATTAGTGTACGTCAAATATCGTCCCAATACCCGTGTGGGGTTTCAAATCAATAAACACAGATTTTTATTTGTGCAGTTGGTCGATGTGCAAAATTTATCATCCCAATCAATATCTGTCAAATGGGTGTACATAAACAAATCGTACGATTTGTTTATTCATATTTATTTTATATACACGTTAAAAATTATATTTTTAACTATAAAATATTATACTCATTCTATTTCACATAATCAACTTTCACAACACACCAATCAAACAAACAAATCATCCATGGTCTGTGGACGACGGGTGTCGGGTGCTGCTAAGCACCGTCTACATCCTAGTATATATTTCAACTAGAAATAAAATTAAAAGTGAGGAGTTCTCACCGATTAGCTAAACCAAACATCGCGACTCTTCATATGTAGAAAATCTTGCCGTGTCCGCATTTTGTCACTTTCGTTATCCGTATCCACTACATATATAAAAATTGCATCTTTATATTGTTGCCATGTATATAAAAATCACATTTTTATAACAACGCTATATGGATAAAATTTCTATTTTTATTCCGCTACTATATAGTTAAAAATTATATTTTTATACCGCTACTATATAGATAAAAATTCTATTTTTATACCGCTACTCATATAAAAATCGAATTTTTATTTCGCTACAACATATATAAAAGTCGTATTTTTATATTCTCTATCTTATAAAAATCATATTTTTACAATCTCTACTATATAAAAATCATATTTTTATTATTTCTATAATGTAAAAATCATATTTTTATTCTCTCTATAATATAAAAATCATATTTTTATTCTTTCTATAATGTAAAAATCATATTTTTATTCTTTCTATAACATAAAAATCATATTTTTATTATTTCTATAATATAAAAATCGTATTTTTATTATTTAAAAATATTACCTTTGCTAATTAAAAATATAAATCCTATTTTTCTATAATAAAAATTCGATCTTTATCTAAGAAATAAATAAATAAGACTCACATTACTTCTTGATCGAAGGAGGAGAAGGGGTTTATTTGCGAATTCAGAAACACTTAAAAATTAGGTTTCTAGAGGAGAAGGGGGTCCATAGTCAGAGGTGGGGGGGGGGGGGGGAGGGGGGTCAGGGGCGGCGTTGGAGGCTGGAGAGGTGGCAGGGTGTCGGCGGTGGTCAGGGTGTGGGCTAAGGGCGGAGGCGCGGCGGTTTCCGTCGTGGGAGGCTTTGGGGTTCGGTTTTCTTCAATGGAGGAAGGGGGAAAGAGGAGGAGGGCGATGGAGAGGGGGCTGTCGCGAGGACGAGGTGGCGGCGGCGGCGCGATGAACGCGGGGGGGGGGGGGACGGTTTTTTTTAATCGATTTCTGAAGGAGGAGGAGAGAGAAGAGGGAGAGGGGTGCCTTATATAAATATTTATTTATTTAATTTTCAAAAAGTAAGTTTTTCATTCAACCTCTGAATCAAGCCCAACGACTGTCGTCCCCAGCTAATTACCCCCATTTCGAACACAATGGGATATGTATCGTAAGATGATTCGATCGTTTCGATCAGTTTCCATCAAAATCAAAATATAAATCTATATATTGATTTTGAACGCACATTTCAATTTACCGGGGCCACATGCGGACTCTAAAAATTCCCGAAAAATATTTTCTAGCTTCGTATTGACGATACGATCCTAACAAAACAAATTTCGTCAAATTCTGAGATCGTTTGAAAAATGGCCATTTTCAGGTTGATCGAAATTGACTGAAACTGTCAAAACACGTTTTCTTTTGCCATGCTCACATATTGGTTCAGAAAATTATGAATTTTGGAATCTAGAAATAACTCGACATCACAAATCCAACAAAAGTGGTTTCGTTGAAAACCAAGGCCGTTTGCAAAATTTCCATTTTTAAGGGCCCAAATTCCACAACGACTATTCTGAATTTTCAACTGGGCATAACTTTTTATCCCCGCTATGAAATTTCAGTTTTTCGGATTTGTTGGAAAGATGTTATCAATTAGATTCTAATATTTTTGGTTTCGCTAAAATCCAGTTTATTTTGAATCTTGTACATTCATTTGAACTTTGAAATCGAATTTTCGAACTACCGCGCCATTTTCAATTCCTTTTATAATTATAAATAATTATTTATATTCTAACGTCGATTCAAATAAATATATACGTTCTAATCTATTCCAAATGAATTTCTCGTCGTTATTATTTAAAATAATTCATTTTAAATATTTAAAATTCACTAAAATTGCCAAAATAAAAATTTTAAATTGGCTCAAATTTCCGGGTTATTACAATCTTCCCCACTTAAAACTTTTCGTCCCCGAAAAGGAACGAAGCTGAAAGTTATTTTACAAATCAACTCAACTTCCATTATTTTCATTATGGCTTAAGTTCTTCAACTTTTCAGTTTCTAATAACTTTTCAAATTTTTCAAAAATTTGGCTAACACCCTAAATTTTCGAAAAATTTCGCCATAACCTCCCCTGCACCGGGAGCTTCGGGATATTTCAAATAGCCTCCCAACGCCCTCATCATTCCAAAAAGAAAAAGAAACAGCCAAGCGGCTAGCCAGTCGGCTCATAAAATCATTAAAAACCCAAGAAATACAATAAACATGTACCTATTTGTCGGGCAAACAATTTTATTCCTCTTCTCTAGCCTCCTTGCTATGACCTATTCAATGTAAGTACATGTACATGCATGCAAATGCGATAAAGTTTCAATACAATTCACTATTTGGTTCAATTGGCTAAAGGTCCAACATTTAATAAATCAACCAATAATCAACCAACACAATCATCAATCAATTAGTTGATTATCATTTCAAATACATAATTTTGATACATAGTCAAAAATCATGTTTTTGATGCCAATTCACAACAATAAGCCCTATCTAGTTTTGGTTCTCACACCAGTCAATAGGAAATATATAGACGTCCCACCTTCGAAACTCGAACATGAATACTGATGATGCGATCGCTATAGCGATCATCAGAACCATCTTCGGGCGACTAGAGTGTGATTCTATATCTATCCAGTATATTAAAACTTCAAATACACACGGATCAGACGTATATATAAAATCTTTATATATTGGATTGTCCAAATTCAATACAAATAAATATTCAAATACGAATAATTGATTTAAATTTTCAAAATAAAATTCGTTTCCATTTAAAAAATATACTCTTCACACTCGTTCTAGGATACTACTGGTCCTATCTCTAACGAGTCATTCTCGTTGGATATTACTAATCCAATCTTCGATGAATTCTTTCGTTTGGTTCTAACGTGTCTTATTCTCTGAGCTCTGTAAACCAAAGCTTTGATACCAACTGTGAAAACCCGTAACTTCCCCGGTAAGTAAAGCCCGGATTGCTTTGAGGACAAGCCAAATCGGAACGCAAACAGAAGAGCATTTCATTGTTTATTACAACAATTCATCAGAATACAAGAACATACAGGGTATAAACAAATATAATACATCAGAGAAATATCAGAGATTTAAATACATTACTACAGTGGAAAAATAATACAAAGCACAACTGAAAACAGATACAAGGAAACAGAGCTTTCCGGATATCGTTCCAGTTGTAAATCAGGATCCGGTGAATATAAATCTGCAAAACCAAACTACTAGCTGCCCGTGCGGAAAATAGGGGCTCCCAGAGTTTAGGTTAAAACAATAAACTCCAGGTCAGTCATGTGACTGGTGTGAGAACTAAAACAGTTATTAATCTTTATTTTAAAGTTAGGTAAATCAAGGGACCACGCCGTATAACACGGAACGGGTTTCCTCCCAAGAACACCAGTGCATAAAACAACAGCGCAATGTTAAATAAAGAACAATGAAGCTATTATAAGACCCAGGTCTCATCACACAATGCAACACAAGCCGGAGGATAGGGTTTAACCTTATAATAGCCAAACAATGCTTGATACGCTAAATTTCATGTTTTATTATTACTATAAGTGTATAGTGTCAAAACAATTTCAATCATAAGTATCAATCATAGACGGCATGGGTACCGTATATCATATCGCCAATACTAGGCTCTACAATCAAAACCGCAAAGTCACGTATTGGAAGTTGGATTTCCATCTGTGAACCAAGGCAAAAGATAGTCCTTACCGAATTCGAGACGCTCTAGCCCGCCCCTCAGGCAAGCACTCAGTCAAGCCTTTGGATCGTTAGGGCCGGTCCACCGATGTGGATTAAAATGCCTGAACACTGCGTTTCCCCACCCTATGGGGTGTCAATGAGTCCAATGACTCCATCGGCTACACATAGTCACTGATATATCCGAGGCGCCTCGTAACCCAACAACCACATAAATCAAACTCGTTAGGGCGTGTCAAACCACTGACGCCACTTCTAGCTACAAGGAAACGCATGCCCTCCCTGATGTCCTCTCCCGTTTCTGGTTCACAACCGGGGTGTGAGGCTCGCGAATCAACGCTACACAAAGCTATGCCACACAGGCCGTCCTTTGATCATCAACCACAAGACTTTTCTTTTCAACAAAAGCCTTGATCATTTGCCACTTAGGCATGCCACACAGGCAATTCACTCCATGCGATTGATATCGATCAATATATAACCTCTGAGCTCGTACGTCTCAGAGAAGGGCGTTAAGCAAGAGAATAAATTCTCCGTCGCCAAACAGATATATATTTAATAGAAATCAATCACACAGAATAAAATCCAATGTCAGACACACAGTCCATTTACAAGTTCGTTCTGGGTCTGAATGAAACCGGAGGCACCTTGTACCTCGCATATCCATCGATCTCCAAGTACGTATGGACGATCACCAACTGATTCCCTCCTCTTGGGTGTACAGCCCAATCAAGATCATTAGTAATCACCCAAATGATGTGAAGACCTCCGGTCTTTGACCACCGTCTTCATCCTCGACACATCGTCGAATCAGTTATTCAGAATGGGATAAACCTGGTCTTTCTGAATAACCCGCGTATATAATAAACAAGTATTACACAAACACAACATACGCCTCATTCCAATTCAGAATATTCTTTTATTCAAATATTATTATACTTTGGGAAAGGTTCCCATTAATTTTATCAAAGATAAATTCTTTAAATTTATTCTTTAATCTTCTTTTGAATATCAATTTAAACCAAATTATGGTTTATCCAAACTAGTAGGGATTAACGAACCTTACCGAAGTAATCATTTGTTTTAAATTTCCCAATCCCAACCTATTCATCCCATGAATTAAAACTGGTCATACTTCATATCTAACATCATGGTGTTATCGGTAAATTCAATTACCATTTCACGTTCAAATCTAATTAAAGATTTAACTATTGCCTGGAGCAAAACTGGTGATACTCCATTCTCTGTCATCTCAATCTAATTAAAGATTCATTAAAACTCCACTTAGTTTTAATCTTCCCAAAAAATCATATTAATGATTGTTTAACTTAGGAAACCATATCCTGTCTTTAACTGGGTTAAAGAACCAGTGTCATTTAAAACACGGTTTGCGATAAACCCAAAATCACATTCCATTAATTATCGGGTTAAAGAGCAAGTGTTATTGAAACACCGTTCACGACAAACCCAAAAATCAATTCCAATTCAATCCCAATTAAATATCATTTAATTGGTATACTTCATTAAATCTAAATAAAAAGATTTAATCTTTTTCTCAACTGGGTTTAAGAACAATGTTACTGAAGACACCATTCACGACAAACCCAAATCCCATTTGATTTTAAATACAAGGCTCTGAATAGAAAATATATCGGCTTATATTCAATATCAAATTCTACGACCAACAAATATCGTATTGGAAATAACGATATAAATATATCTTTCAAATTTCCATATCAATGTCTGTATAATCACGAAATCCAACATCGAAATATTCCAAAGACAATTTCGATTCACATCCATTCCAATTCAATTATTGGAAATTCTGGTTATTTTCAAAACCATCTCAAATCCAATTTATTTATTTTAAAAATAAATGGAATTATAATTCTAGTTCAAAACTAGTTCATTTCGATAAAAATCTATTTTTATCTTTTCAAATATGGAAATTTTCATCCCAATTCTTTCCAAATCATTTCTTATGATTTTACACAAATTATTACTATTTTTAATAATTTTATCAAGGCCCGTACAGTCGATTTCCATCAACGGCCATCGAACTGCACTTACAATGACCTTTTCCAAATTTGATTTGGACATAATTCCAAAACCCACCATTAGATTTCAAATTTCTAATATTCGTTAGGAAGCTCTTTTCGATACGAACCCAATGGTCCCGGTTTTAGGAGAATCCGACGGTCGGATCTCCCATAACGTCCATTCGAAGTCAATAGTCGAAATTCGCAAACTGCCGCAGCGCGGCGCGTTCTATTCAGGCCATTATATATATATTATATATTATATATGTTAGACCGAAATTTGGGCCTAACACCCAAACTCTATGTGAAAACCTCACAATCACAGATTAATACAGAAAAAGCAGTAAAATAAGAGGAGACACACGAAATTTTTGTAGTGGTTCGGCTCAATCCAAGCCTACGTCCACTTTATAGTTTCTTAAATCCTAAGAAGCTATTACAAAGTTGTTTGTTTGCAGTTTATACACGAAATCCTCGTGTTTACAATGAAGAAGAGGAGATTAAAGGGGAGATTATACACGAAGTCCTCGTGTTGTAATGTGGAATTTGACTTCTAGGTTATGCAATAGCCTTGCGAAGAACCATAGTTGAAGCCATGGAGAGTTAGAGTTCCAAAAGTCCCTTGAAATAGCCATGCTGTGGTGTATTTATAGGCGTAGAAGAGCCTCTGGGTGACCCGGTTCGGATATGCCACGTGTCACGACCGGAGTTGATCTCGAGAAGCAGTGGAAGAAGTCCTCTGTTCGGGTTTTGCCAAGTGGAGCCAGATCCATGAATGTAGAGGCGGTTACTCCTTGAGAAGCGGTCAAAGTTGGAATGCAGCAGCAGGTCCAAGCGGATCGGTTCGGGTCCGATCCGAACCGGGGTGGAGCATCCGAACCGAAGACAGGGTGTGCACTTCTGTGCGGAGCAAGGCGGGTCGGGTCTTATGGTCCGAACCGAACCGAAGGAAATGCATGCCGGAGTTTCTAGTACAAAATTTTGCCAAGGGGGTCGGGTCTCCTCCTCCGATCCGACCCGGTTAGGGGTGATGCCAAATTTCCAAGTTCGCAGTTTCCGGTTCTGCATGCGTTCACGGAAACGGGCGTAACTTTCAAACCGTAAGTCCGATTGAGCCAAACCAAAGCTCAAACTGAAGCTAATTCAGAGATCTACAAGAGTTACAGAGCTCAGCTCTGTAATTGCTGTTTTCGGGCCCAAAAAAGGTCATCTGGTAGGAGTTTCGGGCCATTCTTTGTTTGTGATGCGATTTCAACCAAATCACTTCATGTCTTCTGACGATATTCCCAACGCTTGAGTGTATTGTTGAGAAGAGATTCCATGTGTGACTGCTTTGACTAAAAGCGGGTCAACATTTTGCCCCCCAGAACATATCTTGCTGGTTGAAGGAAGATGTGTTCTGGATAATCCAAGGCCACGCCGGGCCTGCGAGCTACAAGTATAATCCATACCTGCGAAGAAAAGAAAGCAAACAGGTGTGTCGAAACCTAACAAAACCGATTACACTTTCGAGCATAAACCATGCTTGGGCGTTTGCTTGAGCATAAACCATACTCAAGGGACGATCGAATCATCCTGCCAAAACCTGACGAGGGACCTAACCTTCCGGGTATAAGCCATACCAGGAAGTTTAAACTGAGCATAAGCCATACTCGAGTTTTATTGAGTTCCTTTGCCAAATCCTGGCAAGACAATAAGTCATTCCAGAGTATAATCCATACTTAGAAATGTAGTGGAGTACAACCCATACTCATACCGAGATGGAGTTATACTTGCCAAAGCCTGACAAGATAGTCCGTCCCTAAGCATAATCCATGCCTAGGGGTTCGAGATAAGTATAAGCCATACTTTAGTTGAGATTGAGAATCCTGCCACAACCTGACAAGATACTTAAATTGCCAAACATAATCCATGCTCGGAAAGTCCTTCCTTATTCAATTCAAAGTACAAAACCAAAGCAAATCCTGATTGGTTTGTCATCGAGTGCAGAGCACGATTTGGAGCTAAATCCTAACCCCGAACGTGTGTACTCCGATTTAGCCAATCGGAAAACCTAAAGAAAGCAAAGAGACATATCTTAAATCCTAAGAAATGCCGAAAACACAGAGTGATCCAATCCAGATCATTTGATGACGAGCCGATGGGAGCTCGTTCCAGGGTCATTCCCTCTCCGGGGAGCAGGTGGTGGCAGCACAGGTACAGGTGTTGGTTGTTTCACATACTCGGGTAGCTCTCCACGTCTAACCCGTTCCTCAATCAGATCTCGCAAGTGTCTACAGTCATTTGTGTCATGACCGTCCATATCGTGAAATACGCAATATTTCCCAGAATCGCGTTCTCTTTGTGATGGCTCCCTCCTGGGAGGCTTTGGATAGGAGACGTCACCGTTTGTGTCCAGATAGATGTCTGAGAGTGGGGCATTGAGTTCAGTGTACTTTTCATATCTGGGCCCTCTCCGGGGCTGAGCGTTGCGGTCATTCTTGACGGCAACTTTTCCTTTGCCTTTATCAGAATCAGACGGTTCTCCGTCTTTGAGCATGTTAACATCGAGAATTTTCTTCTCGGAGGTTGCGTCTTCTTCACGCAAAAACCTATCCGATTCAAGTTAGAATTCACTGAGATTCCTTGGTGGGTCTCGGTACAAGGATTTCTTGAACTCCGAGTTGTCTAGAACGCCGGATACTGCCGCCATCAATACCATAGATGGCTCAGGCCGATCAACTGATGCTGCTGCAATGTTGAATCTTTCCAGAAATGATCGCAGAGTTTCTTTGGGTCTCACATATTATTATCTTGCTATCTAAACAATAAAGTTCATATTTTTATCTTGCTTTAATATATATAAAAATCCAATTTTTATTCGCTATTCATACATATAAAAATTAAAAAAATTATTCGCTATTCATGTATATAAAAATCAAATTTTTTATTCACTATTCATATATATATAAATCAAATTTTTATTTGCTATTCATATATATATAAATCAAATTTTTATTCACTATTCATATATATATATAAATCAAATTTTTATTCGCTATTCATATATATAGAAATCAAATTTTTATTCGCTATTCATGTATATAAAAATCAAATTTTTTTATTCGCTATTAATATATATAAAAATCAAATTTTTATTCGTTATTCATATATATATAAATCATATTTTTTATTCGCTATTCATATATAAAAATCATATTTCTGTAACGATGTTTGTATAATAAAATCATATTTTTAAAACACTACATACATAATAAAAATCATATTTTTATAACGCTACATATGTAATAAAAATCATATTTTTATCACCATGTAATCTATATAAAATCTAACTTTTATTCAAATGAAATCAAAATTTTTTATTCACATGAATACTATATAAAAAATCAAACTTTTATTCATGTAAATAAATAAAAATAAAAACTAAAAACTTACGGTGTAAAAGGGGGTGGAGGCGCACGACATTTGTAACAACCCGGAAAATCAGAACCAATTTATAATTTTTATTTTAGCAATTTTAATGGATTTTAATATTTAAATTAATTTATTTTAAATAATAGCGGCGGAAAATTTATTCAAATCGAAGTTAGAATGAATAATTTTATTTTAATTATATTACGAGCCTGAAATGGCGCGGTAGTTTGAAAATTCGATTTCAAATTTTAATTGAATGTACAAGATTTAAAATAAGTCGGATTTCAGTAAAACCAGAAATATTTGAATATGTTTAAAAATATCTTTCCAACGAATGTGAAGAATCCAGATTTCATTATGGGAATTGAAAGTTATGTCCAATATAAATTTCAGAAATGTCGATGTAGAATTTGTATATATATTTTAATATAATATATGGCCTTTATAAATAAATATTTTGCAAACGACCTCCGTCTTCGATGAGACCACTTTTGTTGGATCCGGAATGTCAAATTATTGCTAGATTCCAATTTTCATAATTTTCGAAATTAATATGTGAGCGTAGTAAATTTAAATGTGTTTGGTAATTTAAATTTTGAACTGGATCGATTAGAAAATGGCCATTTTTCGAACGATCTCCAAATTCGATGAAATTACTTTTGTTAGGACTATATCATCAAAAAGAGCTAGAAATAATTTTTTTGGAATTTTTGGAGCTAGTATGTGGCCGTGAGAAATTAATTGTGAATCGATCAACCATATAAGGCCAAAAACAAGGTTTTCTATGTAAACGGACTCGGAATTCGACGAAACCAGTTTTGTTGGAACCGTATCGTCAAGACATAGCAGCATGTCAATTTTCATTGACAACAGAGTTCGTATGTGACCATGGTATTAATAAATGTTGAACGAAGAGAGCGTAAGCTAGCGAATTAATAATTAAACTAGAAAATTAATAATAAAGTAATAAATCTTAACCCACTGCTATATAATATCTTTTCCCCTTCCCAAACCCTCATTATCCTTCTTCCTCAAAAAATTGACAGCAACTCTCTCTTTCTCTCTAAATTTTGCAAATAAGCCTCTGGAAACAAAATAATTTATATCTCTCAATCTGTATACAATCAACCCAAACTGTTCCTGGATATTGTAGATCATGATGATCTCTACCTACCACAAAAATTCCATGGCCTATCGTCACACGGATTCGCAGGAATCGATGGTCAAAGCTAGAAAATGACTTTCATATTTTGGTGAATTACACATAAACCATCGAGTATTAGGTGATGGCCCAGTTGAGGAAATTGTAGAGGAGAGGAAGAGCTATGACTTTGGCTTTGGGTGCTCGGCCTAACATGGCTTGAGGTGGTCGGAATCCTGAGATGAACGAAGGTGTTGGTTTTCGGGTAGTTGCGATCGGAAAAGTCGAGATGGTCGACGGTTGGTGGCATTTCAGACGGGGGTGTCGACGGGTCGGAGGTGCGGCGTGGATTGGCGATCAGGTCTAGAGGGGTGCGCGACCATGACATCGATGGTGGCGGCGAGATTTTGGCCACGATCGGAATTGGGGGAAACCGGGATTGCCGATCAACGGCGATGAACTGGTGACCAACATTCATGGTGCGGCGGCGCCAGGCAAGTGGGAAGAGGATTGTGGGGTTCGACGATGTTCCGGTGGTCCCAGGCGGCTGCTAGAAGTGATGGACGACGGTGAACGACGTACAGACAATTTTGAAAGGTAATTATGGATGTAAATTTCAATTATTTATTTAATTAATTATTCAAACTTCATAAGCTTATAACTTGTTCATACGAACTCCAAATTGCATGAAACTGGATCCATTGCAATCGTGGAATCGAGAGCTTTGCAACAAAACTAACTAGGTCAATTTGGAGCAAGTTGGAATTTAGAGCAAATTCAAACCCAAACGGTACCAAAACTGCCAGCTAAAGACTAACGGAGTGGAAACAAAGGTGAGAACTCCTTACTAGAAAATTTTACACAGTTATTTATTTAATTTCATAACGGGAAAATATATAGAATTGCAAGTGTAGATTTTTATCAGTTTAATTATTATAAATGGTATACGGTACATGTTAGATCACCTTTCTTGTAAAAAAAAACCATGGACGATTTAAATTGACTGTATTGTGTGTTGTTTGTGATGTTGAAATGTTCAACATATTAAAAATAATGTTAACACTAACATGGTTGTTCAAATTAGATATTGAATATTTATTTATAATATAAACAGTGAAATTAGTTAAATAGGAAAATAATACAAACTGAGTTAGAATTGGTTATATTTATTAACCAACAATTTATTTAAATTCACTACTCTTATTTGAAAGCCCCACCCATGTATTGGGATGATATTTGACATACACCAATCCTAATATTTAATTATATGTCAATCGATGGATTGACAGTCTGTGATGAGCGTTATTTATTTAATTTAATGCTTGCACAATTGTAAATTTCACTCTGGATGTGAATTGATGGTTTAATGATTATTTATCATTATTGTTGTATACATGAAATGTATGAAATCCATATAACTGAAATTATATGGTAATTGATTGAGTCGCATTCCGATTCAGAAACAAATAATGTTTTACAATAAATAGTGTTTTATAATAAATAACGTTTAATAAAGAACATTTTAGAAACAAAGAATATTTTAATAATAAAAATCATACGTTTATTGTATGTATAATAAAAAACAAAACAAAACAAAACAAAACATTTGTTTATTGAATTACATTTTATATATTAAAAATGTCACCTTTAATATGCTAATGAAAATAAAACATTTGTTTATTGAATTACGTTTTTGGACATTGAAAATATCACCTTTAATATGTTAGTAAGAATAAAATAATCATTTATTGAATTACATTTTTATACATTAAAAATGTCATCTTTAATATGATAATGAAAATAAAATAATCATTTGTTGAATTATATTTTTGTACATTAAAAATATTACTTTCAACAGTTATATGTATGGACCATTAAAATCTACATGTCTTGGAAAATATGTTTGTTCATTAAAAATGTTGGTCATTAAATAAAGGGTATTTTAAATAAAGAATATTTTAATAAAGAATATTTTAAAATAAAGAATCTTCTAAACAAAGAATATTTTAAAATAAAATGTTGAAACAATAAAAATAAAGAATATTTTAATAAAGAATATTAAAAATTAAATAAAGAATAAAATATAGAATATTTTAATAAAGAATATTTTAAAATAAAGAATCTTCTAAATAAAGAATATTTTAAAATAGAATGTTGAAAGAGTAAAAAAGGACATTTTAATGTGAAAGAATAAAAATGAATATTTTAATGTAAAAGTACATTATAATGTGAAAGAATAAAAATGAACATTTTAACGTAAAAAGTACATTTTAATGTGAAAGAATAAAAATGAATATTTTAATGTTAAAGTACATTTAGTTTAAAAGAATAAAAATGAACATTTTAATATTAAAGTGCATTTTAATGTAAGAGAATAAAAATGGACATTTTTAATGTAAAAGTACATTTTTATGTAAAAGAATGAAAAAGGACATTTCAGAACAAAAGACATTTTAGAAATAAAGAATATTTTAAAATAAAAACGTTTTAACAATAAAAGTCACATTTTTATTGTATGAATAAACCAATAAAATAGTCATATGTTAAAATATGATTTTGTTCGTTAAAAATATAATCTTTATTATGTTAATGAAAATAGAACAGTCATATGCTAAAATATATTGTTTTTAACATGTTAGTGAGAATATTTTGAAGTAAAGAATATTTTAAAATAATGAATATTTTAAAATAACTTTCAGTGTAGAGTAAAATCATGATTTCGATGTCCGTCTTTAGATGGACACAAAAATATAAAACTATGAAGCCAGGTTAAGTATAAAAACGTCATTTTTAACCCGAACGGGTTTATCGATTGATTTTATTCATTTTATAATGAATATCGAAAAGAGGAGATTTCAAAATTAAATATTTTGAAAATATTATTATTTTAATATGATAAATATAAAGAATATTCAATTTTGATTTAAAATTGAAAATAAAGTTGGAATCGTTTTTGTTAAACCAAAAAATGGCACTAACACCCAAATGTTGTGTGAAAACCTCACAATCACAGATTAATGCAGAAAAAGCAGTAAAATAAGAGGAGACACACGAGATTTTTATAGTGGTTCGGCTCAAACCAAGCCTACGTCCACTTTATAGTTTCTTAAATCCTAAGACGCTATTACAATGTTGTTTGCTTGCAGTTTATACACGAAATCCTCGTGTTTACAATGAAAAGAAGTGAGAAAAGTGGAGATTATACACGAAATCCTCGTGTTATAGTGATGAGCAATGTCCTTGCTTGGTTGTAAAGGAGGCCAGGTGTTGGAGTCGCCCAAAAAGTCCTTTATAATGGTGGAAGATAAGAGTTGGATATGGTCGAACCCCGAAGATCCCTTCAAATCGCCCTATGATGGTGTATCTATAGGCGCAAAGAAGCCCTAGGGAGATCCGGATGAATGACAAGTGTCCCCAATCCAACGCCTTGATAGAACGTGGTGACTAAGTCGCAAAATGGGAGAAACCCTCTCCAATTCGTGTAAGGCCATGTGGAAGGTGATCCATGAAAATAGGAGGAAATGGTGCCATAAGAATAGGTCAATTCTGAAGTGCAGCAGCAGGTCAAAGGGGGTCGGTTCGGTACTCCATCCGATCCGAACCGGAGTGTCAAAAGCCAAGCGTGTTTGACGAGTAGAAGGAGCTTCAGGCGGGTCGGGTCTTCCTTTAGCCGATCCGAACCGAGGTGACTTCTCCGATCCGAAGACTGGAAGCACTTCAGTGTAAAATACTTCAGGCGGGTCGGGTCTTTTATGCTTCGATCCGATCCGTATATCCAATCCGATCCGAATGGGTTATGCCAATTCCAGATTCCAAGTTTCCGTTTCTGCACGCGTTCACGGAAACGGGCGTAACTTTCGAACCGTAAGTTCGTTTTAGCCAAGCGAAAGCTCAAACTGAAGCTGATTCAGAGGGCTACAAGAGTAATAAAGATCAGCTTCGTAATTGCTGTTTTCGGGCCCAAAAAAGGTCATCTGATAGGAGTTTCGGGCCTTTCCTTGTTTGTGATGCGACTTCAACCAAATCGCTTCCTGTCTTCTGACGATGCTTCCAATACTCTAGTGTGTTGTTGATCAGAGATTCCACGGGTGACTGCTTTGACTAAAAAGCGGGTCAACATTTTGCCCCCTAGAACATATCTTACTGGTTGAAGGAAGATGTGTTCTGGATAATCCATAAAATCCAAGGCCACGCCGGGCCTGCCAGTTGCAAGTATAATCCATACCTGAGAAGAAAAGAGAGCAAAAAGGTGTTTCAAATCCTGACAAAACTGATTACACTTTCGAGCATAAACCATGCTTGGGCGTTTGTTTGAGCATAAACCACACTCAAGAGACATTCGAATCATCCTGCCAAAACCTGACGAGGGACCTAACCTTCCAGGTATAAGCCATACCAGGAAGTTCAAACTGAGCATAAGCCATACTCGAGTTTTATTGAGTTCCTTTGCCAAATCTTGACAAAACAATAAGTCGTTTCAGAGTATAATCCATACTTAAGAATCCTAGTGAGTACAATCCATACTCATGTCGGGATAGAGCTATATTTGCCAAAACCTGACAAGACAGTCTATCCCTAGGCATAATCCATGCCTAGGGGTCCGAGATAAGTATAAGCCATACTGTAATTGAGATTGAGAATCCTGCCACAACCTGACAAGACACTTAAATTTGCCAAACATAATCCATGCTCGGAAAGTCATTCCTTATTCAATTCAAAGTACAAAACCAAAGCAAATCCTGATTGGTTTGTTATCGAGTGCAGAGCACGCGTTGGAGCTAAATCCTAACCCCGAACGTGTGTACTCCAATTTAGCCAATCGGAAAACCTAAAGAAAGCAAAGAAACATATCTTAAATCCTAAGAAATGCTGAAAATGCAAAGTGACCCAATCCAGATCAGTTGATGATGAGCCCACGAGAGCTCGATCCAGGATAATTCCCTCTCCGGGGAGTAGGTGGAGGTATCGCAGGTGCAGGCGCTGTTGGTTGTTTCACATACTCGGGTAGCTCTCCACGTCTAACCCAATCCCCAATCAAGTCTCGCAAATGTCTACAGTCATTTGCGTCGTGACCGTCCATTTCACGAAATATGCAGTATTTTCCAGAATCGTGTTCTCTTTGTGATGGCTCCCTCCTGGGTGGCTTTGGATAGGAGATATCACCATTTGTGTTCATGTAGATGTCGGTTATTGACGAATTAAGCTCGATGTACTTTTCATATCTGGGCCCTCTACGGGGCTGAGCGTTGCGATCATTCTTGACAGCAGCTTTTCCTTTGCCTTTACCAGAATCAGACGGTTCTCCATCTTTGAGCATGTTGACATCGAGGATTTTCTTTTTGGACATTGCGTCTTCTTCACGCAGAAATCCATCCGGTTCAAGATAGAATTCGCTGAGATTCCTTGGTGGGTCTCGGTACAAGGATTTTTTTGAACTCCGAGTTGTCCAGAACGCCGGATACTGCCGCCATCAATACCATAGATGGCTCAGGTCGATCAACTGATGCTGCTGCAACGTTGAATCTTTCCAGAAATGATCGCAGAGTTTCTCTGGGCCTCTGCTTGATTGTGGTGAGAGACATGACATTCTTAGGTTGAGCGATGTGGACCCGAAACTGTTCAATAAAGCGAGCGACCAACATGTTCCAGCTTTTGATCGATTCAGATTCCAGCTGCCGAATCCACATAGCAGCTATATCGGTCAAAAAGAGAGGGAAGCACTTCGCCATGACGTTTTCCGACGTCGATTGAACTTCCATTTGACGTTTGTATGGCATTAGGTGCACGGTAGGATCTGTCCTGCCGTTGTAGGGCTCCAGTTGTGGAAGTTTGAAATTTGGTGGATTGCGGGAATTCCTGATTTCCTGAGTGAATGGGTTGTGATTGACATCATCCATGTCATTCTGATAAGTGCGGCCTCTCGAGAGGCGTTCAATGAGATTGGCGAGCCGATCGCCTTCAAAGACCTGTTGCAAGCTGCTAATTTTAGAACTGGTGCCCCCAGTGTTGAGTCTAGTAGAGTGTGGAAGTGTACAGGGAGCTTGGAAGGCCATTCGGTTCAGTTCGGAGGTGCCCCCTTGTTGCGGCTCGGAGAAGCGAGGGAGGTCATGGAGAGGTGCACGGTTCGGGTCAGATGTACCGATCCGATCAGGTTCTCCTGTTCCGAACCGGGGAGCTTGATGCTGAAGCTGTGTGGTATTGCTGATCCGAACCGGTATGGAGGTTGGTCGTGCTCGCCCTGAACCTTGAGCTTCTGCATTTCCATCAGAAATATTAAGCGTCGGAGCTATTGGTTGTTGAGGGCTATTGCCTCCAAGTTCATTCGTGCCTCCGGTTCGGATCAGATCCGAACCGATCTGGTTTGCATCTGCTGCTGTGGCTGATTCTATTCCATTTGCCATGAGTTGTACGTTGTTGCTCGGCCTTCCATCCATCCGAGCGAAGAATTGGTTAATCATCTTCTGTTGTTTGCGAAGGAGGTCATCTTGCCTTGCCATCTGAGCTCTCAATTCGGTGAGAACGCCATCCATCTCTTCTCGCGTCAAGTATGCTGACGGGTTTTCAAGTGAGGAAGCTTCATGGCTTGCCTCGTTTCTCGTGCCTTCGCCTTCAACAGGGGAAACCTTTCGCTTAGCCATCGATCCAAAAGCCAAATAGTCCGAGCAGAGGTTGAAGTTGTCGTGTGCCCCCTACCTGGCGTGCCAAAATGTTAGACCAAAAAATGGCACTAACACCCAAATGTTGTGTGAAAACCTCACAATCACAGATTAATGCAGAAAAAGCAGTAAAATAAGAGGAGACACACGAGATTTTTATAGTGGTTCGGCTCAAACCAAGCCTACGTCCACTTTATAGTTTCTTAAATCCTAAGACGCTATTACAATGTTGTTTGCTTGCAGTTTATACACGAAATCCTCGTGTTTACAATGAAAAGAAGTGAGAAAAGTGGAGATTATACACGAAATCCTCGTGTTATAGTGATGAGCAATGTCCTTGCTTGGTTGTAAAGGAGGCCAGGTGTTGGAGTCGCCCAAAAAGTCCTTTATAATGGTGGAAGATAAGAGTTGGATATGGTCGAACCCCGAAGATCCCTTCAAATCGCCCTATGATGGTGTATCTATAGGCGCAAAGAAGCCCTAGGGAGATCCGGATGAATGACAAGTGTCCCCAATCCAACGCCTTGATAGAACGTGGTGACTAAGTCGCAAAATGGGAGAAACCCTCTCCAACTCGTGTAAGGCCATGTGGAAGGTGATCCATGAAAATAGGAGGAAATGGTGCCATAAGAATAGGTCAATTCTGAAGTGCAGCAGCAGGTCAAAGGGGGTCGGTTCGGTACTCCATCCGATCCGAACCGGAGTGTCAAAAGCCAAGCGTGTTTGACGAGTAGAAGGAGCTTCAGGCGGGTCGGGTCTTCCTTTAGCCGATCCGAACCGAGGTGACTTCTCCGATCCGAAGACTGGAAGCACTTCAGTGTAAAATACTTCAGGCGGGTCGGGTCTTTTATGCTCCGATCCGATCCGTATATCCAATCCGATCCGAATGGGTTATGCCAATTCCAGATTCCAAGTTTCCGTTTCTGCACGCGTTCACGGAAACAGGCGTAACTTTCGAACCGTAAGTTCGTTTTAGCCAAGCGAAAGCTCAAACTGAAGCTGATTCAGAGGGCTACAAGAGTAATAAAGATCAGCTTCATAATTGCTGTTTTCGGGCCCAAAAAAGGTCATCTGATAGGAGTTTCGGGCCTTTCCTTGTTTGTGATGCGACTTCAACCAAATCGCTTCCTGTCTTCTGACGATGCTTCCAATACTCTAGTGTGTTGTTGATCAGAGATTCCACGGGTGACTGCTTTGACTAAAAAGCGGGTCAACATTTTGCCCCCTAGAACATATCTTACTGGTTGAAGGAAGATGTGTTCTGGATAATCCATAAAATCCAAGGCCACGCCGGGCCTGCCAGTTGCAAGTATAATCCATACCTGAGAAGAAAAGAGAGCAAAAAGGTGTGTCAAATCCTGACAAAACTGATTACACTTTCGAGCATAAACCATGCTTGGGCGTTTGTTTGAGCATAAACCACACTCAAGAGACATTCGAATCATCCTGCCAAAACCTGACGAGGGACCTAACCTTCCAGGTATAAGCCATACCAGGAAGTTCAAACTGAGCATAAGCCATACTCGAGTTTTATTGAGTTCCTTTGCCAAATCTTGACAAAACAATAAGTCGTTCCAGAGTATAATCCATACTTAAGAATCCTAGTGAGTACAATCCATACTCATGTCGAAATCCTCGTGTTGTAATGATGAGCAATGTCCTTGCTTGGTTGTAAAGGAGGCCAGGTGTTGGAGTCGCCCAAAAAGTCCTTTATAATGGTGGAAGATAAGAGTTGGATATGGTCAAACCCCGAAGATCCCTTCAAATCTCTTTATACGCGCAAAGAAGCCCTAGGGAGACCCGGATGAATGACAAGTGTCCCCAATCCAATGCCTTGATAGAACGTGGTGACTAAGTCGCAAAATGGGAGAAACCCTCTCCAATTCGTGTAAGGCCATGTGGAAGGTGATCCATGAAAATAGGAGGAAATGGTGCCACAAGAATAGGTCAATTCTGAAGTGCAGCAGCAGGTCAAAGGGGGTCGGTTTGGTACTCCATCCGATCCGAACCGGAGTGTCCAAAGTCAAGCGTGTTTGACGAGTAGAAGGAGCTTCAGGCGGGTCGGGTCTTCCTTTAGCCGATCCGAACCGAGGTGACTTCTTCGATCCGAAGACTGGAAGCACTTCAGTGTAAAATACTTCAGGCGGGTTGGGTCTTTTATGCTCCGATCCGTATATCCGATCCGAATGGGTTATGTTAATTCCAGATTCCAAGTTTCCGGTTCTGCAGGCGTTCACGGAAACGGGCGTAACTTTCGAACTGTAAGTTCATTTTAGCCAAGCGAAAGCTCAAACTGAAGCTGATTCAGAGGGCTACAAGGGTTACAGAGCTCAGCTCCGTAATTGCTGTTTTCGGGCCCAAAAAAGGTCATCTGAGAGGAGTTTCGGGCCTTTCCTTGTTTGTGATGCGACTTCAACCAAATCGCTTCCTGTCTTCTGACGATGCTTCCAATACTCTAGTGTGTTGTTGATCAGAGATTCCACGGGTGACTGCTTTGACTAAAAAGCGGGTCAACAGTTTTAAAACGAATTTATAAACGGTTTATAAAATACGTTTAAAATGGAAATATATGAAATATATATAATATATATTATATATATTTAATGCCTAAATAGAGTGCACCACGCAGTGACTGTACGCGAATTTCGACTATTAACTTCAAATTGACATTACCGGAGATCCGACCGTCGGATTCTCCTAAAACCGATACCATTGGGATTGTATCGAAAAGAGCTTTCCAGTGAATATAAGAAGATTGAAATCTAACGGTTGGATTTGGAATTATTCAAAATCAAATTTGAAAAAGGTCGCTATGGATGTAGTTCGGTGGCCGTTATTGGAAAATGACTGTACGGGCGATAATAAAATTATTAAAAATATGGAAAAATTATGTAAAATCATAATAAATGATTTGGAAAAGTTTTTTGGATGAAAATTCCATATTTGAAAAGATAAGAATATATTTTTGTCGAAACAAGCTAGTTATTAACTAGAATAAAAATTCTATTAATTAATATTTAATTGAAATTAAAGAGAATAAATTGGATTTTGGGTTGTCGTGAAAGGTGTCTTTAATAACATTGTTCTTAAACCCCGATTAAAAAAGAATAAATCTTTTAAATAAGATTTAATGAAGTTTTCCGATTAATATTTAATTGGAATTAAATAGAATATAATTTTGGGAATTTATAAATCTTTTAATTAAGGTTATTAGAGTTTCCAATTATATTTAATAATTGGAATAAAATGAAATATGAATTGAGTTTATTGTGAGCTGTGTTTTTTACGACATTTTTCTTTAACCCAATTAACAGTGAAAATATAATTTGGAATTTATTAATCTTTTATTAAGATTTAAGGAAATTTTCCAAAGTAAACCTTTTTCCAATTTAATATATTAAATTGGAATTGAATGGAATTCGATTTAATAATAATCGAGATGAGCTTCTGTGAATGAAGAATGGAATTTAAAAGGCTTTGTCGTTATTCCATTTATAGTATCAGTCTGATACAGGATTTTATATTGGTTACATGTTGATCTGATTTCTGTGAAGATTCCATTTTGATGGAAGATGATTTTGGGTTTATCGTTAACTGTGTTTTAAATGACATTGGTTCTTTCACCCAGTTAAAAGATAAGATTAATCTCTTAAATTTGAATAATCATTAAGTAATGATTTTTGACATTAAAACTAAACTAGATTTTTAATGAATCGTTAATTAGATTAAAATGCGAAAGAGATAATTAAATTTATCGAATTCTTGAAATGATCAATAATGGAATACCACCAGTTTTACTCCAGGCGATAGTTAAATCTTTAATTAGATTTGAAGGAAAAATGGTAATTAAATTTACCGTTAACACAGTGAGTGTTAGAAATGGAGTAATACTAGTCTTGCTCTATGGGATGAATAGGTTGGGATTGGGATAGTAAATAATAAATGATTACTTCAATAAGGTTCGTTAATCCCGACTAGTGAATAAACCTTAATTTGGTTTAGATTTGACAAAAGACAAAATAAAATCTTTTGAAATAAGATCCATAGGAAAATCAAAGAATAAATTTAAAGAATTTATTTTTGATAAAATTAATGGGAACCTTTCTGTAATAATGTGAATATTTTATTAAAAGAATATTCTGAATTGGAATGAGGCGTTTGATGTGTTTTTATAGCACTTGATTATAAAATACGCGAATTATTTGGAAAGACCGGGTTTAACCCATTCTGAATAATTTCCACGACGATTAAGAGTCGAAGAAAAGATGGTGGTTGAAGACCAGAGTTCTTCACATCGTTTGGGTGATTACTAATGTCTTGATTAGGCCGTACACCCAAGACAAGGTAATAAATGGTGATCGTCCAAACGTACTTTGTAACACCCCGCAAATTCTATAACTGTGAAATTAACAAATTAAAGTATAATTAATTTGAAATCAAAGAACTAAGGGAAACGGGATACGCCATTGCGTTCGTCTCGGAAAAATACGCGAAATAGAGTCCGAGTTTTCGAAAAACGGAGTCCGTATGAAGAAGATATGGCCTTCGGAAGTTTTTAAATTAAGTTTAAAATTCAAACAGAATTAAATAATTAAATATTCCGAAGTGGGGCCCAAAGGGCCAGGGTGGAAGAACACCCGCCTGGGCCACCCAGGTCGACTGGGCTGTCGACCTGGGCTACCCATGTCGACAGGGCTGTCGACAGCCCTGTCGACAGGGGTATCGACCTGGTCGAGCCCAGTCCAACCTGGCTGGCCAGGTCTGTGTTTAGCCGATTTTCTGTGGTCTGCTTTGTCATTAGGGCTAGGTGGCAAGCTCTAATTGGTCTCTCCTTAGGATGAATGGCTACGATCAATCCAAGCAACATCAATGGTCCTAATCAGTTCCTAACCTCTATATAAACAACCCTAGACAAACCCTAATCTATTCATTCAAAATTTAGAACATAGCCGCCATGTTGCTGAGGAACGACTAGAGGTAGCCGCCAACTAGAGAGAGGATTAGGAGGAAAATTCTAAAGCTTAAAGAGACCTAAATCAAATCAATTCAACAAAGGAATTTGCGTCTTCAATCCCTAAATTAGAGAATTCGTCACACCATTGTAAGTAGAGTATTACTTTGGTATGAATAAATAACCGTGCTGATTTGTATGCTTGAATTGGGATAATAAAGTAATTCATATTTGTGCAAAATTTATGTTATTCGTTATAAAGAACTACATGCGGTAGTTCTATGCAAGTATACGTTTGGAATATTGCGCAAATTATGTAATCTATGTTGAAGCTACATGTATGTAGTTGATTGAAATTCATGCAAGTTTGGGGCTTTGTTATTATGCCATCATGATGTATATTTTTGTGCATAAATCATTTTGCAAGTAATTGAAACAAGTTTGGTTGTTATAGTTCATATGAAACTATGTTGGAATTTTGACACCATAATCCATGTATTAAGTCATGCTTTTGCAAAACTTATGAATATGGCTAGGCTATGAATGATATTTGGCATAATTGAAATCCATGATTAAGTCTATCTTGTTTACAAGAATTATATGATGACATATGTGAGACATGGCTAGGTTAGACTCAAAAATCCCTTTTTGCAAGTTTAAAGCAAACACCATGATTAGGAATATTTATGCATAAGTATATTTATACCATCGTTATGTGATTAGACTTAAATCATGATTAAGCTGAACTATGCTTTTGTGTTAGTAACAAAGTATCCCCTTTGTAAACATGTAGAAACCTTATGAACATGACTTGTTTATATTTATGCCTAAATGAGAACATAGGTCTATGTTGTAATTAAGACTATGTGACACCTAATTTAGATTCTTATCTTGAGTTTACATGGTTTGGTTCATGTCACCTATGCTTTATGACCAAAGTATATATATATGCAAGTACACCAGTTTCTATTATGTATTTCCAACGTCATATGCAAGTTCATGCGCTCACCTTCCCCTTTTTGTGTATGTAATCACGCTTTAAGCCTCCCCTTTTCGCATGGCTAATTTGGGCTTTAAAAGGCTAAGCCCAAAATATATAAACGGACGTGTAAAACGGGGGAAAATAACGTTGGGTTAGAATTAATTAATGAATGAAAATATAAAATAGAAGGGCCCAAATTCAAGTATGGGTTGGGCCCGTGATTGGTGTAACCTTTACACCATTAACTTAATAATGGGCCGCAAATATTTACATATAAGAAATAAAGAAGAATGACAAAATATGTAAATGTAGAACATACGATGTGTTTAACCCGAGGTTGGATTGAGTTGTGATGTAAACCTGCCCGGAACCGCCCGGCTGTCCAGTAGTCACAACAATACCTATCCAATGTGGGAGGTTAAACATGGAGCCCAGCAAGGACCCGAGGTTAGACTGAGTTGTGGCGTAAGACTGCCCGGAACCAACCGGCAACAGGCAGCCACAACAATACCTGTCTAATGTGAGAGGTCAGGGCCTTAATAAGACAATTAAGGATGAGTCAGGATTGATAGGATTAAGTGAGCTAAAGACTTAATCAAAATGGAACATGCTAGACTAAACGGACTGGTGGGGTTAGGTTAGGAAACACTTAACCAACTTAGCATGTTGGCTAGAGATAGAAAACCTAGTAACGGGGGACCCTTTTCAGCAGTAACCCTAGAAGGTGTATCAGGATACCCTGAAACTAGGCAGGGTGGGGCACGATTACTGGGCTGATTGTAAGAGGTCAAAGCGACGGCGGTGGTGTAGCAGTGTAGGTTCTAACGGAGTGCGGGCGTGCA
Source organism: Allium sativum (assembly GCA_030737875.1). Taxonomy (NCBI): domain Eukaryota; kingdom Viridiplantae; phylum Streptophyta; class Magnoliopsida; order Asparagales; family Amaryllidaceae; genus Allium; species Allium sativum. Next base: position 287,382,346 of record CM060909.1, read on the forward strand.
CACACTCCGGTGCAGAAAAATAAGGCACTGGACACCAGTAGCATACCTGTGCACTCTAAGGTTGTGTCGGGTTGCCACTATGGGACTTGATACACCCCATGGTGGGACCAGCATAGGTAACTACAGACATCGGGGGCCGTAAGACACATGTAACTATGCGAGTAGGAGCCGATCATCATAGAATGGATCACATCACCCTGATTATGGGGTGCCAGTGGGAAACTAGTTTATATGGGTTCAGAGATTAACATGGGGTACAATAGTATATTCGACCCTAGACAACTTAACCAAGTTTATAATGCATGCCCACTTCCTGTTTATACTTATCATACTCAGTTCTTTATTCATAGACAAAATAGTACTAGACTTACTCAGGCTTTATGTCTGACTCTACTTTTCTTTCGTCTTCTTTCTTCCGTTTCCCCCCCAGGTCCTCAGGGAGGGAACACAGCAGCTTGACCTACCTCAACATCCAGCTTGAAGAAGAGAAATGTATTGCTTGGACTTTCCTGTTTTGAACTATGGCTTTGGACAATCCACTATGGGGCTTTTGCAGTTTATCTATGTTTTATTTATGCTTCTTTAAATAATGTACTCAAGACAGATTATGAAAGTGTTATGTTATGTTTTTGGAAAGGATGTTGTTGTTCTTCCGCTGTTTAAAAATATGTGTTCTTATATCTGTCTTGTATATCTGTGACTTGTACTTATAAACCTCCACCAAAATTAGGGCATTCCCTTTGAGAGTGACCCTAACGGAGGTGGGGTGTTTCACTTGGTATCAGAGCATAGGTTTACTAGATAAGATAAAAAGTTTTGAAAATTTATTTTCAAAAAGGAAATTTAAAGAAGCATTTTTAAAAGAAAAATATTATTTTATTTTAAAAAAGGCAAAGTCCACTCCCCAAAGCCATAGGTACTATCTCTTATCCTTCGTTTTGAATCTATCCTTGTTGTTTCAGCATGTCCCAAGAACTTAACTTGCCGGAAGGGGTACCAATACCTGGTTGGTTTAGACGGTTCTTAGAAGCGAGGGCCACTCAGCCAGGTCCTACCGTTCCTCCACCCCCAGCTGCAGGAAATCATCCAGCTGCAGCAGCACCTTTTCCTCCACCTCCTCTACGGGGAAACACATTCGCTAAGATATGTAAAGATTTTAAAGCCATGGGAGGAAGGGATTTCCATGGAACTGAGTCCTTCGTAGCAGCTAGGAATTGGCTGAAAGAAACTGAGGACCTATTCATCATCTTTGAGGTAGAAGATAGACAAAAAGTACAATTGGCAGTGTGGCTATTGAAGGGCGAGGCTTCCTACTGGTGGGAAGTCACTAATGCTGAAAGACCAGTGGAGACATGGGAGGACTTTAGGGCAAGGTTTGAGACCAAATTTCTCTCAGATGCGGAAAGAAGTTTGCAGTTGGAAAAATTCTTATTTCTTAAGCAAGGAGACAAGACTGTCAGAGAGTATGTGAATCAGTTCGATGAGCTGGCTAGGTTTGGGCTTGACCTAGTTAACACCCCGCACAAGAAGGCTCTCCGTTTCGTCAAGGGGTTAAATGAGCCATTACACAGTTTGGCCATGACCCATATACCCATGGGGGCCACGTATGAAAGATTGGTGCAAATGGCATTGCTGAATGAAGAGGATAAGGGCAAGAAGGAGACAAAGGCAGAAAGCTCTCAAGGGAAGAAAGAGGGTTTGCAGCCTAAGAAGACGGACTTTAAGAAAGGCGGGAAAGGCAACAAGGAGAAGAGGAAGTGCAATTTCTGTGGCAAAGTGGGGCACTTAGTAAAGGACTGCCGGAAAAAGAAGGCCAAGGAGAATGGTGGGTGCTTTTCATGCGGTGAGACAGGCCACAGGGCTAAGGACTGCCCAAAGAAACGAGGACAGGGGCAGAGGACTGGATCCACCCCAGGGGCACAGGTTCATGTGCTGGAAGCGCCACCTTTGCAACAGCGAGGTACAAACACTTCTGTAGAAAGTGTAGTCTATCTTTATGATCACCCCGTTCGCACTTTATTTGATTCTGGCGCATCACACTCCTTTATCTCGTCTGCTTTAGTAGAATCTCTGCACCTAAAAACTAGTATGGTAGAGGACCCCTTAATTGTTTCAAACCCAATTGGGGGCCCAGCTCATTTGTCTATGATCTGTCTGGATTTGAAAATTTCTATCCTAAGTGTTGAATTTCAATGTAGTGCCTTTGTTTTGGGCTTTTCGGGGTATGGTTTGATTTTGGGCATGGATTGGCTATCCAGTAATGGGGCCATCCTTGATTGTGAGAAAAGGGTTGTTAGGCTCCTAACCCAGCTCGGTAACACTTTGAAAATTTCTTGAAATCCCTCGTATGCGGTTATGCTTAGTTATCTTGAATCGCTAGATGCCTCCGTTGAAAATTTGCAATCGGTTAGAGTGGTCCGGAATATCCGGATGTCTTCGAAGAGGTGAAGGGCTTGCCTCCGAAGCGGGAAATAGACTTCCGCATATATCTTGTAGATAATGCAAAGCCCGTTGCGTTGCCCGTTAGACACATGGCTCCGCGGGAGAGGAAAGAGCTCAGTAAGCAGATTAGAGAGCTTCTAGAGAAGGGGGTTCATTAGGAGGAGCATTTCAGAATGGGGCGCTCCAGTAGTGTTCGCCACTAAGGCAGAAGGTTCATTTCGCTTATGAATGAATTGTGGAGAATCACTTTAGTAAGTACATTTGGAAACGTGGTTGGCATTTATTTCCAAAAGATAATTCATCTATGTGGAATACCTTCTAGTAAGTGAACAAGATCCAAGATTCACTAATGAATTTTGGAGAGCTTGCGTGGAACCATGAGTACGCAGTTATGCCTGAGCCAAGTATACTAGAAGGAGAATAAGTGAAAGTGGAACGAGAGGCAACAGTGAAAAAGGTTCCAACTCATATTTTGGAAACAAGAATTAAGAAGCTACGAAATTGTGAAGTTAAAGACGGACAAAGCATAATGGAGTTAAGCTCAAGGAAATGCGACTTAGAAGATTGAAGACTAGATTCGTGCATCATATCTCTTCTTAAGAGTATATCCTTGATCCCTCTCTTCCTGTAAAGCTCACTTGCATGCTATCTTTTGTGTATATCCTCTCGGTCCTATTCTTAATCCAATTTCTATTGCAAACCCCATAGGGAGTATGACTCATCTGTTAGTAACACATGTTGGGGCTTGAGGGTGTTCGTTGGATTGACCAAACTTTTTGGGTTTAATAAGATACGGGTTGGTCTTAGGAAGGGACTCCCTTGTGACCTAAAAGGAGTCCATCATGCTTAGTTTCCTAGAATCATATATGGTGGTTGGGTTGAGTAATTCTTTGGGTGTCAGTCTGATGTTGATTTCGGTCTTTGGGGCTGATGCTTAGAGAGTTCTTCTCCTAATCAATATATGTGTGGCATAGATTTCCAGTTTTGACATTGCCTAATGGGCACAAAGTTTTTACTTGTTTCTATCATTCGACTATACCTTTAGGTAGGACCATTTCCTATCATTGAGAAAATTTGGAAAATGACCTATAGATTAGAGCTACCCGAAAAATTGGCCGGAGTCCACAACGTTTTTCACGTTTCATATCTTCGAAAATATCTACATGAGTCTGCTGAAGTGGTAGAGCCAAATATCCTCGAAGAGGCCGAAGCGGAACTCGAAGCAACCATAAGGAGAGTTCCAACCCGCATCTTAGGAACGGAAGTGAAGAGGCTACGCAACCGCGAAGTCAAGCTCGTCAAAGTTCAGTGGAGCGACGCCGAGGGAGACGCGACTTGGGAAACTGAAGCTAGAATACGCACTGCCTACCCTTTTCTTTTCGAGGGTACATCCTTGATCTTTCTTTTTCCTTAAGTTGCGCTTTTATCTATCTTTTTAGGTATATTTCCTCGACCTTATCTTTTAGGTAGAAACCCTTTGGATGGAAACATGTAGTTGAAACATGTTATGGATGATGGTTGCAAGTGGTTGCAAGTGATTGCTAGTGGTTGCTCGTGGATGCATATACACACACAATCTAGGTTTTAGATCGGCTCAGTCACTTCATATTGCATATGCATATATGTTTGCATTCGTATATGGTTGAACTTTAATGTGTTGTCATGTGGATGTTGCATTTGTATTGAATGATTGTGCACTCATGTAGAATCATGAATAGGAAAATTTGCATACATAATGGATTCATGGCACTTACATAATTCGCATTAAGGAGGTCAACTGAATCAGTAGACCGCCTGATTTTGCATTAGATAAGTATATGTACACACACACTTCGCATATGATCATGAAGCATTAGAAGTCTTTTAAGGACAATGGATGCTCGTGTTTGATGGATGAGTAGATGGATGTTTGGATGTTAGGATATACATTCCTCCTAACTTGAAGATTTCGGGGACGAAATCCTTTTAAGTGGGGGAGAATGTAACACCCCGCAAATTCTATAACTGTGAAATTAACAAATTAAAGTATAATTAATTTGAAATCAAAGAACTAAGGGAAACGGGATACGCCATTGCGTTCGTCTCGGAAAAATACGCGAAATAGAGTCCGAGTTTTCGAAAAACGGAGTCCGTATGAAGAAGATATGGCCTTCGGAAGTTTTTAAATTAAGTTTAAAATTCAAACAGAATTAAATAATTAAATATTCCGAAGTGGGGCCCAAAGGGCCAGGGTGGAAGAACACCCGCCTGGGCCACCCAGGTCGACTGGGCTGTCGACCTGGGCTACCCATGTCGACAGGGCTGTCGACAGCCCTGTCGACAGGGGTATCGACCTGGTCGAGCCCAGTCCAACCTGGCTGGCCAGGTCTGTGTTTAGCCGATTTTCTGTGGTCTGCTTTGTCATTAGGGCTAGGTGGCAAGCTCTAATTGGTCTCTCCTTAGGATGAATGGCTACGATCAATCCAAGCAACATCAATGGTCCTAATCAGTTCCTAACCTCTATATAAACAACCCTAGACAAACCCTAATCTATTCATTCAAAATTTAGAACATAGCCGCCATGTTGCTGAGGAACGACTAGAGGTAGCCGCCAACTAGAGAGAGGATTAGGAGGAAAATTCTAAAGCTTAAAGAGACCTAAATCAAATCAATTCAACAAAGGAATTTGCGTCTTCAATCCCTAAATTAGAGAATTCGTCACACCATTGTAAGTAGAGTATTACTTTGGTATGAATAAATAACCGTGCTGATTTATATGCTTGAATTGGGATAATAAAGTAATTCATATTTGTGCAAAATTTATGTTATTCGTTATAAAGAACTACATGCGGTAGTTCTATGCAAGTATACGTTTGGAATATTGCGCAAATTATGTAATCTATGTTGAAGCTACATGTATGTAGTTGATTGAAATTCATGCAAGTTTGGGGCATTGTTATTATGCCATCATGATGTATATTTTTGTGCATAAATCATTTTGCAAGTAATTGAAACAAGTTTGGTTGTTATAGTTCATATGAAACTATGTTGGAATTTTGACACCATAATCCATGTATTAAGTCATGCTTTTGCAAAACTTATGAATATGGCTAGGCTATGAATGATATTTGGCATAATTGAAATCCATGATTAAGTCTATCTTGTTTACAAGAATTATATGATGACATATGTGAGACATGGCTAGGTTAGACTCAAAAATCCCTTTTTGCAAGTTTAAAGCAAACACCATGATTAGGAATATTTATGCATAAGTATATTTATACCATCGTTATGTGATTAGACTTAAATCATGATTAAGCTGAACTATGCTTTTGTGTTAGTAACAAAGTATCCCCTTTGTAAACATGTAGAAACCTTATGAACATGACTTGTTTATATTTATGCCTAAATGAGAACATAGGTCTATGTTGTAATTAAGACTATGTGACACCTAATTTAGATTCTTATCTTGAGTTTACATGGTTTGGTTCATGTCACCTATGCTTTATGACCAAAGTATATATATATGCAAGTACACCAGTTTCTATTATGTATTTCCAACGTCATATGCAAGTTCATGCGCTCACCTTCCCCTTTTTGTGTATGTAATCACGCTTTAAGCCTCCCCTTTTCGCATGGCTAATTTGGGCTTTAAAAGGCTAAGCCCAAAATATATAAACGGACGTGTAAAACGGGGGAAAATAACGTTGGGTTAGAATTAATTAATGAATGAAAATATAAAATAGAAGGGCCCAAATTCAAGTATGGGTTGGGCCCGTGATTGGTGTAACCTTTACACCATTAACTTAATAATGGGCCGCAAATATTTACATATAAGAAATAAAGAAGAATGACAAAATATGTAAATGTAGAACATACGATGTGTTTAACCCGAGGTTGGATTGAGTTGTGATGTAAACCTGCCCGGAACCGCCCGGCTGTCCAGTAGTCACAACAATACCTATCCAATGTGGGAGGTTAAACATGGAGCCCAGCAAGGACCCGAGGTTAGACTGAGTTGTGGCGTAAGACTGCCCGGAACCAACCGGCAACAGGCAGCCACAACAATACCTGTCTAATGTGAGAGGTCAGGGCCTTAATAAGACAATTAAGGATGAGTCAGGATTGATAGGATTAAGTGAGCTAAAGACTTAATCAAAATGGAACATGCTAAACTAAACGGACTGGTGGGGTTAGGTTAGGAAACACTTAACCAACTTAGCATGTTGGCTAGAGATAGAAAACCTAGTAACGGGGGACCCTTTTCAGCAGTAACCCTAGAAGGTGTATCAGGATACCCTGAAACTAGGCAGGGTGGGGCACGATTACTGGGCTGATTGTAAGAGGTCAAAGCGACGGCGGTGGTGTAGCAGTGTAGGTTCTAACGGAGTGCGGGCGTGCACACACTCCGGTGCAGAAAAATAAGGCACTGGACACCAGTAGCATACCTGTGCACTCTAAGGTTGTGTCGGGTTGCCACTATGGGACTTGATACACCCCATGGTGGGACCAGCATAGGTAACTACAGACATCGGGGGCCGTAAGACACATGTAACTATGCGAGTAGGAGCCGATCATCATAGAATGGATCACATCACCCTGATTATGGGGTGCCAGTGGGAAACTAGTTTATATGGGTTCAGAGATTAACATGGGGTACAATAGTATATTCGACCCTAGACAACTTAACCAAGTTTATAATGCATGCCCACTTCCTGTTTATACTTATCATACTCAGTTCTTTATTCATAGACAAAATAGTACTAGACTTACTCAGGCTTTATGTCTGACTCTACTTTTCTTTCGTCTTCTTTCTTCCGTTTCCCCCCCAGGTCCTCAGGGAGGGAACACAACAGCTTGACCTACCTCAACATCCAGCTTGAAGAAGAGAAATGTATTGCTTGGACTTTCCTGTTTTGAACTATGGCTTTGGACAATCCACTATGGGGCTTTTGCAGTTTATCTATGTTTTATTTATGCTTCTTTAAATAATGTACTCAAGACAGATTATGAAAGTGTTATGTTATGTTTTTGGAAAGGATGTTGTTGTTCTTCCGCTGTTTAAAAATATGTGTTCTTATATCTGTCTTGTATATCTGTGACTTGTACTTATAAACCTCCACCAAAATTAGGGCATTCCCTTTGAGAGTGACCCTAACGGAGGTGGGGTGTTTCACTTGGTATCAGAGCATAGGTTTACTAGATAAGATAAAAAGTTTTGAAAATTTATTTTCAAAAAGGAAATTTAAAGAAGCATTTTTAAAAGAAAAATATTATTTTATTTTAAAAAAGGCAAAGTCCACTCCCCAAAGCCATAGGTACTATCTCTTATCCTTCGTTTTGAATCTATCCTTGTTGTTTCAGCATGTCCCAAGAACTTAACTTGCCGGAAGGGGTACCAATACCTGGTTGGTTTAGACGGTTCTTAGAAGCGAGGGCCACTCAGCCAGGTCCTACCGTTCCTCCACCCCCAGCTGCAGGAAATCATCCAGCTGCAGCAGCACTTTTTCCTCCACCTCCTCCACGGGGAAACACATTCGCTAAGATATGTAAAATTTTTAAAGCCATGGGAGGAAGGGATTTCCATGGAACTGAGTCCTTCGTAGCAGCTAGGAATTGGCTGAAAGAAACTGAGGACCTATTCATCATCTTTGAGGTAGAAGATAGACAAAAAGTACAATTGGCAGTGTGGCTATTGAAGGGCGAGGCTTCCTACTGGTGGGAAGTCACTAATGCTGAAAGACCAGTGGAGACATGGGAGGACTTTAGGGCAAGGTTTGAGACCAAATTTCTCTCAGATGCGGAAAGAAGTTTGCAGTTGGAAAAATTCTTATTTCTTAAGCAAGGAGACAAGACTGTCAGAGAGTATGTGAATCAGTTCGATGAGCTGGCTAGGTTTGGGCTTGACCTAGTCAACACCCCGCACAAGAAGGCTCTCCGTTTCGTCAAGGGGTTAAATGAGCCATTACACAGTTTGGCCATGACCCATATACCCATGGGGGCCACGTATGAAAGATTGGTGCAAATGGCATTGCTGAATGAAGAGGATAAGGGCAAGAAGGAGACAAAGGCAGAAAGCTCTCAAGGGAAGAAAGAGGGTTTGCAGCCTAAGAAGACGGACTTTAAGAAAGGCGGGAAAGGCAACAAGGAGAAGAGGAAGTGCAATTTCTGTGGCAAAGTGGGGCACTTAGTAAAGGACTGCCGGAAAAATAAAGAAATATTCAAATACGTTTAAAATGGTTTAAATTTTCAAAACAAAAACTGTTTTCAATTGAAAAATATACTCTTCACACTCGTTCTAGGATACTACTGATCCTATCTCTAACGAGTCATTCTAATTGGATATTACTAATCCAATATCTGATGAATTCTTTCGTATGGTTCTAATGTGTCTTGTTCTCGAGCTCTGTAAACCAAAGCTCTGATACCAAAATGAGACGACCCGAACTTCCCCGTTAAGGAAAGCACGGATAGAATTGAGAACAACACACAAATGAACGCATACAGAAGAACATTTCATTGTTATTACAACAATTCCATCAGATACAAGAATATACAGAGTATAATTGAATAAATTACATTCGATAAATATCAGAGATTACAATAAATTACATAGCAGCGGAAAATAATACAAAAGCACAACTAGAAGTGATACACGGATACAGAGCTTTCCGAGCATCGTTCCAGCTGTAAATCAGGACCCTGTGAATATAAATCTGCAAAACCAAAACTACTAGCTGCCCGTGCGGAAAATAGGGGCACCCAGAGTTTAGGTTAAAACAATAAACTCCAGGTCAGTCATGTGACTGGTGTGAGAACTAAAACAGTTAATATTCTTTATTTTTAAAGTTAGGTAAATCAAGGGACCACGCCGTATAACACGGAACGGGTTTCCTCCCAAGAATACCAGTGCATAAAATAAACAGCGCAATGCTAAATAAAGAAAAATGAAGCTGTTATAAGACCCAGGTCCCATCACACAATGCAACGCAAGCCGGAGGATAGGGTTTTTACCTTATAACAGCCAAAGCATGCTTGATACGTTTAAAACACATTATTTGATACTATAATAGGTGTATAGTGTCAAAACAATTTCAATCATAAATATCAATCATAGGCGGCATTAATGACCCATACCACTATGTCGCCATACTAGGTTCTACAAATAAAACCGCACTATCACGTATTGGAAATTGGATTTCCGTCATGAGTCGAGGCAAGGGGCAAGCTCCTCTCCGCGTTCGAGACACTCTAGCAATGCCTCAGGACCCCACTCTGATCCTTTGGAACCTCCAAGGCCGGTCCTCTCTTACTTTTGAGGATTAGTTATTCCTGAACACACGTTTCCCGGTCCTTACAGACCTATATCCGAGGCGCCTCGTATCCAACAACCACACAGGTGAAAAGTATATAAATGTCAGGGCTGGTAGGTCACTGACACCACCCTAGCTAGAAAGAAACGTCATGCACTCCTTGGGTCCGTCTCCCGTTTTTGACTCATACCGAGGTGTGAGGCTCGCGAATTCACGTTATACACAAAGCTATGCCACACAGGCCGTGCTTTGATCATCAACCACAAGACTTTGCTTTTCAACAGAAGCCTTGATCAATTGCCACTTACGCATGCCACACAGGCAATTCACTCCATGCGTTTGATATCCATCAATATATAACCCCTGAGCTCGTACGTCTCAGAGAAGGGCGTTAAGCAAGAGAATAAATTCTCCGCCGCCAAACAGATATATATTTAATAGAGATCAATCACACGGACTAAAATCCAATGTCAGACACACAGTCCATTTACAAGTCCGTTCTGGGTCTGAACGAAACCGGAGGCACTTTCCTCGCATATCCATCGATCTCCAAGTACGTCTGGACGATCACCGACTGTTTCCCTCATCTTGGGTGTACAGCCCAATCAAGATCATCAGTAATCACCCAAACGATGTGAAGACTTCCGGTCTTCAACCACCGTCTTCATCTTCGACATCTCGTCGAATCGGTTATTCAGAATGGGTATAACCCGGCCTTTCTGAATAACCCACGTATATAATAAACAAATGTTACACAAACACAACAAACGCCTCATTCCAATTCAGAATATTCTTTTATTCACAAAATCACATTCTGAGGAAAAAGGTTCCCATTAATTTATCAAAGATAAATTCTTCTAAATTTATTCTTTAATCTTCCTTTGGATATCGTCTCAAACTAGTCGGGATTAACGAACCACACCGAAGTAATTATTTAGTTTATTTCCCAATCCCAACCTATATATCCCATGGAGCAAAACTGGTGATACTCCATATCTAACACCACAGTGTTATCGGTAAAATTAATTACCATTTCACGTTCAAATCTAATTAAAGATTTAACTATCGCTTTGGAGCAAAACTGGTGGTACTCCATTCTCGATCACCTTTCAGATTTGATAATTTAAATTATCAATTCACTTTTTAATCTAATTAAAGATTCATTAAAACTCCACTTAGTTTTAATCTTTTCAAAAATCAACATCTTGCCTTTAACTGGGTTAAAGAACCAATGTTATCTAAAACACGATCCACGATAAACCCAAATCACATTTGATATTAAATACAAGGCTCTGAATAGAAAATATATCGGCTTATATTCAATATCAAATTCTGAAACCAACATATATCGTATTGGAAATAACGATATAAAATATATCTTTCAAATCCCCATAACAATATCTGTATAGTCACGAAATCCAACATCGAAATATTCCGAAGATAATTTCGATTCAACTCCAGTCCAATTCACGTATTGGAAATTATCGATTATTTTCAAAATCACTTTCAAATTCAATTTATTTATTTCAAAAATAAATTGATTTTAATTCTAGTTCAAAACTAGTTCATTTCGATAAAAATCTATTTTTATCTTTTCAAATGTGGAGTTTTTCACCCCAGTTCTTTCCAATTCACATATTATGATTTTACACAAATTATCAATATTTTTAATAATTTTATCAAGGCCCGTACAGTCGATTTCCATCAACGGCCATCGAACTGCACTTACAGCGACCTTTTCCCAATTTGATTTGGACATAATTCCAAATCCAACCGTTAGATTTCAAATTTCTAATATTCATTGGAAAGCTCTTTTCGATACGAACCCAACGGTTCCGGTTTTAGGAGAATCCGACGGTCGGATCTCCCGCAATGTCCGTTTGAAATAAATGGTCGAAATTCACGAACTGCCGCGGCGCGGCGCGTTCTATTCAGGCCATTATATATATAATATATATATATTATATATATTTCGTCGATTTCCTTTTAAAACGAATTTTAAAAATAGTTTTGAATTCGTTTCAAAAGCAATTTCAACTTCCATTTCAATTCAAATCAAAATTGAATTCTTCTCTATAAATTCGTTTTAAAATTCATTTCTATTCAATTCAAATTTCAATTCAATTTGAATTCATTTCAATTCACTTTCAATTCAATTTGAATTCGTTTTCAATTCCATTCATTTCGAAATCGTTTTCAATTCAATTCATTTCGAAATTGTTTTCAATTCAATTCATTTCGAAATCGTTTTCAATTCAATTCATTCCTATTTTATTCAAATTCAAATTCACTTCCTATTCAATTCGAATTTTAATCTAATTCAATTGAATTTCATTTCAAAATATTTAGTTTTGAAATCACTTTTCAATATTCGTTGTAAAACGAATAAAATCGATATAAATATCGTTCACGTCAAAATAGCGCATCTCTAATCCACACGGCTTTATATATTTCAAAAACTTCTATTCAATTCAACACATGAACCTATATTTCTTTCAACACACGACTAATCTCAACACATGAGTACTGTCAACACATCACTATTTTTATTATGTGAAATATTTTATAAAACTATAGTATCTATCGTTTGATTTTCAATTAGACTTCTACTGGGAAGTAGTTCTAATTTTAAATGTGATAAAGATGTAATTTTGATTATATAAAATATTTCACTCAACACATGCACATCGTCAACACATGACTATTTTTATATTCAACACATGAATTTTCTTTTATAATATTCCTTATTTTCCCAATTGGAATGAGGCCCAATCAATCACCATATAACGTTAATTATATGGATTCCATACAACACATGTATATAATAGCGTCGAAAAATAATCAACCATCAACCAAAGTGCACTACACTGTATAAGCATCAAATATCGATATCTAACGCTTATAACAGCCTGTCAATCAATCGATCGACATATTTGATCAATCAGGATGAGTGAACTTCAAATTTCATCCCAACACCCGTGTGGGGTTTCAAACAATCAAACACAGATTTTATTTGTGCAGTTGGGCGATGTGTAAAATTTATCAACCCAATCAATATCAGTCAAATCAGTGTATATAAACAAATCGGCCGATTTGTTTATAAATATTTTATTTATTCACTTTCACGTTAAAAATTATTTTTAACGATAAAATATTCTATTTCAACACTTGAATTTCTATTCATTTCATTTACACAATAAAAATGATATTTTTATTTTTCTAACATATTTTAGAAAATTTCGGCGGCATAACGGCACGATACTAGAAACGGGACAAGGCCTAGCCTTATCCCCGGTCTAGTGAAGGCCCACGCCATTCACACATCAATCAAATCACTTTCGTTATGCAAACCACAAAATTTGGAGTAAGAGTCTAACCTAGTCTTACTCCTTCGCCTTATAACGGCGCACGTCTAATCCTAACCAATTTATCGATTCGATTTTTCACACCACAAACCACATTCAAACCAATATCTCAATCAATCACCAAACATCCAAACAAACAAGTCCATGGTATGTGGACGGGTGTCGGGTGCTTCTAATAAGCACCGTCTGCATCCTAGTATATATATATATCTAGAAAAAAGAGAATTTGAGTGAGAGGTTCTCACCGATAGCTATCCACTTCACGACACTTCATTAATAGAAATCTTCTTCGTTATCCCATCTTCGTCATCTTCGTTGTCCGTAGTCACTATATATATAAAAATCACACATTTTTATATTTCGATGTCTTTAAAATAAAAAATCACATTTTTATTTGCTTACTTTCAATTTAAAAATCATATTTTTATAATCACTTCATATATTTAAAAATCGAATTTTTACTATGCTATTCAATATATAAAAAATCATATTTTTACTTCGAAGTTCAATATATAAAAATCACATTTTTACTTCGAAGTTCAATATATAAAAATCACATTTTTACTTTCACGCTATATGGATAAAAATGCTATTTTTACACCGCTACTATATAGATAAAAATTCTATTTTTGCATCGTTATTCTATATATAAAGATCTCGCCTTTTCAACTATAAAGTTTTCGCCTTTATAAAATTAAAGTTTTCGCCTTTATAAAAATAAAGTTTTCGCCTTTATAAAAATAAAGTTTTCGCCTTTATAAAAATAAAGTTTTCGCCTTTATAAAAATAAACACTTCATTTCAACGTATATAAAATAAAAATCAGATTTTTATTTTGCTACATACACAAAGATGATATTTTTATATTCTCTATCCCATAAAGATTATATTTTTAATACTTTAAAAATATAAAAATCATATTTTTAATATTTCTATATAGTAAAGATTATATTTTTAATACTTTAAAAATATAAAAATCATATTTTTCTTTCTTCTACATAATAAAGATTCCGCCTTTTCTATTTTTAAAGTTCAACCCTTTTCTAATTTTAAAGTAAAAAAAAAAATCATTATAAATCAGTTTTAAATTACTCTTTAAAATCAGTTTTTAAATTACTCTTAATATAAAATAAAAATAAAACAAATAAATAAATAAAAACCGACTTACAGGGGGGCAGTGGCGGACTTCGCTGTCGGTGGTCATTAGAAGGCGGAAGGGAGGAGGAATCGAGTGGGAGGTGGAGGAACGGAGCGGCGGTTCGAGTCGAGGCTAGGGCGTGCGGTTTTCTGGTTCGCGGAGGAGGTGAGAGGGAGGTAGAGGGATCGGGGAAGAAGCGGAGGAGAGGAGGGTGGAGCGGGGTCGCCTGGGGGTGTTGCGGCGTCGGTGACGGTGGCTACGGGGGGGGGGGGGGGGGGCAATCGCGATTTCGATTTCTTTTTTTTTTTTTCCTTTCTGTTAAACGAAAATGGGGGGGGGGGCAAAGGTTATAGGGAGGGAAGAGGGATTATATATTTTTTTTTATTAATTTAATTATTTAATTATTTTATTTTAATTCAAAAAGTCAACTTTTTCAAACGACCTCTAAACGAGGTCCACCGCTTGTCGTCCATAGCGTTTTACCCCCATTCCGAACACAATGGGATATGTACCGCAAGCTGATTCGACTGTTTGAATCAGTTTCCGTTTAATTTGCATTTAAATCACTATATTGAATTTTAAACGTACATTTCAAATTACCGGGGGCACATACTAACTAGAAAAATTCCAGAAAAATATTTTCTAGCTTCGTATTGACGATACGGTCCTAACAAAACTAGTTTCGTCGAATTCTGAGACCCTTAGAAAAATGGCCAATTTCCAGTCGATTAAAATCAACTGAAATGGTCAAAACACGTTTTCCTATGCCATGCTCACATATTGATTCGAAAAATTATGAAATTTGAAACCTAGCAATAATTTGATATCACGGACCCAACAAAAGTGGTTTCGTCTAAATCCGAGGTCGTTTGCAAAATGTCCATTTTTAAGGGCCTGAATTCCATAGCGACTATTCAGAATTTTCAACTGGACATATCTTTTGATTCTCGCTACGAAATTTTGATTGGTCGGATTCGTTGGAAAGATATTCTCAATTAGATCCTAATGTTTTTGGTTTCACTAAAATCCGGATTGTTTTGCACCCGGTACATTCAATTGAAGTTTGAAATCGAATTATCGAACTACCGCGCCATTTTCAATTCTATTTATAATTATATATAAATATTTATATTCTAACGACGACGTATATAATATATACAATCGAATTCTATTCAAAACATATTTCTCGACGATATTATTTAAAATAATTCATTTTAAATATTCAAACTTCGCTAAAATTGCCAAAATAAAAATTTTAAACTGGCTCGCATTTTACGGGTTATTACAATCTCCCCCACTTAAAACTTTTCGTCCCCGAAAAGGAACAAAGTCGAAAGTGGTTTGATTATTCAACTCTACGCTCGATCTGGCTTCCATTCTCCAACTTTTTAGTTTCTGAGAGTTTTCAAAATTTCAAAAATTTGGCTAACACCCTAAATTTCCGAAAAATTTCGCCATAACCTCCCCTGCACCGGGAGCATCGGGGAATTTCAAATAGCTTCCCCGGTCCTTCAGATCTCAAAAAGAAAAAGAAAAAGCCAAGCGGCTAGCCAATAGGCTCACAAAATCATCATCACCCAAACAAAACAGGAAATTATGTAATAAACATGTACCTATTTGTCGGGCAAACTAATTTTATTCTCTGGCTCTAGCCTCCTTGCTATGACCTGTTCAATGTAAGTATATGTACATGCAAGCAAATGCGACCGATTTTCAATATAATTCAATATTTGGTTCAATTAGACAAAAATGGTTAAAATTATCAAACAATTAAACGAACAACACAAACATCAATCAATTAGTGAATTAGAGTTTCAAATTCATAATTTTGATATATATATACAGAAAATCTTGTTTTTATGCCAATTCACAACAATGTGTTCTAACTATATAAGTTTTGGTTCTCACACCAGTCTAATGGAAATATATAGATATCACACCTTCGAAACACGAACATAAATACTGATAATGCGGCCGCATTACCAGAATTATCTCCGGGCAACTAGAATGTGATTCTATATCTATCTAATATATTAAAACTTCGAATATACGTTCATGACGCGTATATGCAAAATCTTTATATATTGGATTGTCCATATTCAAAATAAAGAAATATTCAAATACGTTTAAAATGGTTTAAATTTTCAAAACAAAAACTGTTTTCAATTGAAAAATATACTCTTCACACTCGTTCTAGGATACTACTGATCCTATCTCTAACGAGTCATTCTAATTGGATATTACTAATCCAATATCTGATGAATTCTTTCGTATGGTTCTAATGTGTCTTGTTCTCGAGCTCTGTAAACCAAAGCTCTGATACCAAAATGAGACGACCCGAACTTCCCCGTTAAGGAAAGCACGGATAGAATTGAGAACAACACACAAATGAACGCATACGGAAGAACATTTCATTGTTATTACAACAATTCCATCAGATACAAGAATATACAGAGTATAATTGAATAAATTACATTCGATAAATATCAGAGATTACAATAAATTACATAGCAGCGGAAAATAATACAAAAGCACAACTAGAAGTGATACACGGATACAGAGCTTTCCGAGCATCGTTCCAGCTGTAAATCAGGACCCTGTGAATATAAATCTGCAAAACCAAAACTACTAGCTGCCCGTGCGGAAAATAGGGGCACCCAGAGTTTAGGTTAAAACAATAAACTCCAGGTCAGTCATGTGACTGGTGTGAGAACTAAAACAGTTAATATTCTTTATTTTTAAAGTTAGGTAAATCAAGGGACCACGCCGTATAACACGGAACGGGTTTCCTCCCAAGAATACCAGTGCATAAAATAAACAGCGCAATGCTAAATAAAGAAAAATGAAGCTGTTATAAGACCCAGGTCCCATCACACAATGCAACGCAAGCCGGAGGATAGGGTTTTTACCTTATAACAGCCAAAGCATGCTTGATACGTTTAAAACACATTATTTGATACTATAATAGGTGTATAGTGTCAAAACAATTTCAATCATAAATATCAATCATAGGCGGCATTAATGACCCATACCACTATGTCGCCATACTAGGTTCTACAAATAAAACCGCACTATCACGTATTGGAAATTGGATTTCCGTCATGAGTCGAGGCAAGGGGCAAGCTCCTCTCCGCGTTCGAGACACTCTAGCAATGCCTCAGGACCCCACTCTGATCCTTTGGAACCTCCAAGGCCGGTCCTCTCTTACTTTTGAGGATTAGTTATTCCTGAACACACGTTTCCCGGTCCTTACAGACCTATATCCGAGGCGCCTCGTATCCAACAACCACACAGGTGAAAAGTATATAAATGTCAGGGCTGGTAGGTCACTGACACCACCCTAGCTAGAAAGAAACGTCATGCACTCCTTGGGTCCGTCTCCCGTTTTTGACTCATACCGAGGTGTGAGGCTCGCGAATTCACGTTATACACAAAGCTATGCCACACAGGCCGTGCTTTGATCATCAACCACAAGACTTTGCTTTTCAACAGAAGCCTTGATCAATTGCCACTTACGCATGCCACACAGGCAATTCACTCCATGCGTTTGATATCCATCAATATATAACCCCTGAGCTCGTACGTCTCAGAGAAGGGCGTTAAGCAAGAGAATAAATTCTCCGCCGCCAAACAGATATATATTTAATAGAGATCAATCACACGGACTAAAATCCAATGTCAGACACACAGTCCATTTACAAGTCCGTTCTGGGTCTGAACGAAACCGGAGGCACTTTCCTCGCATATCCATCGATCTCCAAGTACGTCTGGACGATCACCGACTGTTTCCCTCATCTTGGGTGTACAGCCCAATCAAGATCATCAGTAATCACCCAAACGATGTGAAGACTTCCGGTCTTCAACCACCGTCTTCATCTTCGACATCTCGTCGAATCGGTTATTCAGAATGGGTATAACCCGGCCTTTCTGAATAACCCACGTATATAATAAACAAATGTTATACAAACACAACAAACGCCTCATTCCAATTCAGAATATTCTTTTATTCACAAAATCACATTCTGAGGAAAAAGGTTCCCATTAATTTATCAAAGATAAATTCTTCTAAATTTATTCTTTAATCTTCCTTTGGATATCGTCTCAAACTAGTCGGGATTAACGAACCACACCGAAGTAATTATTTAGTTTATTTCCCAATCCCAACCTATATATCCCATGGAGCAAAACTGGTGATACTCCATATCTAACACCACAGTGTTATCGGTAAAATTAATTACCATTTCACGTTCAAATCTAATTAAAGATTTAACTATCGCTTTGGAGCAAAACTGGTGGTACTCCATTCTCGATCACCTTTCAGATTTGATAATTTAAATTATCAATTCACTTTTTAATCTAATTAAAGATTCATTAAAACTCCACTTAGTTTTAATCTTTTCAAAAATCAACATCTTGCCTTTAACTGGGTTAAAGAACCAATGTTATCTAAAACACGATCCACGATAAACCCAAATCACATTTGATATTAAATACAAGGCTCTGAATAGAAAATATATCGGCTTATATTCAATATCAAATTCTGAAACCAACATATATCGTATTGGAAATAACGATATAAAATATATCTTTCAAATCCCCATAACAATATCTGTATAGTCACGAAATCCAACATCGAAATATTCCGAAGATAATTTCGATTCAACTCCAGTCCAATTCACGTATTGGAAATTATCGATTATTTTCAAAATCACTTTCAAATTCAATTTATTTATTTCAAAAATAAATTGATTTTAATTCTAGTTCAAAACTAGTTCATTTCGATAAAAATCTATTTTTATCTTTTCAAATGTGGAGTTTTTCACCCCAGTTCTTTCCAATTCACATATTATGATTTTACACAAATTATCAATATTTTTAATAATTTTATCAAGGCCCGTACAGTCGATTTCCATCAACGGCCATCGAACTGCACTTACAGCGACCTTTTCCCAATTTGATTTGGACATAATTCCAAATCCAACCGTTAGATTTCAAATTTCTAATATTCATTGGAAAGCTCTTTTCGATACGAACCCAACGGTTCCGGTTTTAGGAGAATCCGACGGTCGGATCTCCCGCAATGTCCGTTTGAAATAAATGGTCGAAATTCACGAACTGCCGCGGCGCGGCGCGTTCTATTCAGGCCAATTATATATATAATATATATATATATTATATATATTTCGTCGATTTCCTTTTAAAACGAATTTTAAAAATAGTTTTGAATTCGTTTCAAAAGCAATTTCAACTTCCATTTCAATTCAAATCAAAATTGAATTCTTCTCTATAAATTCGTTTTAAAATTCATTTCTATTCAATTCAAATTTCAATTCAATTTGAATTCATTTCAATTCACTTTCAATTCAATTTGAATTCGTTTTCAATTCCATTCATTTCGAAATCGTTTTCAATTCAATTCATTTCGAAATTGTTTTCAATTCAATTCATTTCGAAATCGTTTTCAATTCAATTCATTCCTATTTTATTCAAATTCAAATTCACTTCCTATTCAATTCGAATTTTAATCTAATTCAATTGAATTTCATTTCAAAATATTTAGTTTTGAAATCACTTTTCAATATTCGTTGTAAAACGAATAAAATCGATATAAATATCGTTCACGTCAAAATAGCGCATCTCTAATCCACACGGCTTTATATATTTCAAAAACTTCTATTCAATTCAACACATGAACCTATATTTCTTTCAACACACGACTAATCTCAACACATGAGTACTGTCAACACATCACTATTTTTATTATGTGAAATATTTTATAAAACTATAGTATCTATCGTTTGATTTTCAATTAGACTTCTACTGGGAAGTAGTTCTAATTTTAAATGTGATAAAGATGTAATTTTGATTATATAAAATATTTCACTCAACACATGCACATCGTCAACACATGACTATTTTTATATTCAACACATGAATTTTCTTTTATAATATTCCTTATTTTCCCAATTGGAATGAGGCCCAATCAATCACCATATAACGTTAATTATATGGATTCCATACAACACATGTATATAATAGCGTCGAAAAATAATCAACCATCAACCAAAGTGCACTACACTGTATAAGCATCAAATATCGATATCTAACGCTTATAACAGCCTGTCAATCAATCGATCGACATATTTGATCAATCAGGATGAGTGAACTTCAAATTTCATCCCAACACCCGTGTGGGGTTTCAAACAATCAAACACAGATTTTATTTGTGCAGTTGGGCGATGTGTAAAATTTATCAACCCAATCAATATCAGTCAAATCAGTGTATATAAACAAATCGGCCGATTTGTTTATAAATATTTTATTTATTCACTTTCACGTTAAAAATTATTTTTAACGATAAAATATTCTATTTCAACACTTGAATTTCTATTCATTTCATTTACACAATAAAAATGATATTTTTATTTTTCTAACATATTTTAGAAAATTTCGGCGGCATAACGGCACGATACTAGAAACGGGACAAGGCCTAGCCTTATCCCCGGTCTAGTGAAGGCCCACGCCATTCACACATCAATCAAATCACTTTCGTTATGCAAACCACAAAATTTGGAGTAAGAGTCTAACCTAGTCTTACTCCTTCGCCTTATAACGGCGCACGTCTAATCCTAACCAATTTATCGATTCGATTTTTCACACCACAAACCACATTCAAACCAATGTCTCAATCAATCACCAAACATCCAAACAAACAAGTCCATGGTATGTGGACGGGTGTCGGGTGCTTCTAATAAGCACCGTCTGCATCCTAGTATATATATATATCTAGAAAAAAGAGAATTTGAGTGAGAGGTTCTCACCGATAGCTATCCACTTCACGACACTTCATTAATAGAAATCTTCTTCGTTATCCCATCTTCGTCATCTTCGTTGTCCGTAGTCACTATATATATAAAAATCACACATTTTTATATTTCGATGTCTTTAAAATAAAAAATCACATTTTTATTTGCTTACTTTCAATTTAAAAATCATATTTTTATAATCACTTCATATATTTAAAAATCGAATTTTTACTATGCTATTCAATATATAAAAAATCATATTTTTACTTCGAAGTTCAATATATAAAAATCACATTTTTACTTCGAAGTTCAATATATAAAAATCACATTTTTACTTTCACGCTATATGGATAAAAATGCTATTTTTACACCGCTACTATATAGATAAAAATTCTATTTTTGCATCGTTATTCTATATATAAAGATCTCGCCTTTTCAACTATAAAGTTTTCGCCTTTATAAAAATAAAGTTTTCGCCTTTATAAAAATAAAGTTTTCGCCTTTATAAAAATAAAGTTTTCGCCTTTATAAAAATAAACACTTCATTTCAACGTATATAAAATAAAAATCAGATTTTTATTTTGCTACATACACAAAGATGATATTTTTATATTCTCTATCCCATAAAGATTATATTTTTAATACTTTAAAAATATAAAAATCATATTTTTAATATTTCTATATAGTAAAGATTATATTTTTAATACTTTAAAAATATAAAAATCATATTTTTCTTTCTTCTACATAATAAAGATTCCGCCTTTTCTATTTTTAAAGTTCAACCCTTTTCTAATTTTAAAGTAAAAAAAAAAAATCATTATAAATCAGTTTTAAATTACTCTTTAAAATCAGTTTTTAAATTACTCTTAATATAAAATAAAAATAAAACAAATAAATAAAAACCGACTTACAGGGGGGCAGTGGCGGACTTCGCTGTCGGTGGTCATTAGAAGGCGGAAGGGAGGAGGAATCGAGTGGGAGGTGGAGGAACGGAGCGGCGGTTCGAGTCGAGGCTAGGGCGTGCGGTTTTCTGGTTCGCGGAGGAGGTGAGAGGGAGGTAGAGGGATCGGGGAAGAAGCGGAGGAGAGGAGGGTGGAGCGGGGTCGCCTGGGGGTGTTGCGGCGTCGGTGACGGTGGCTACGGGGGGGGGGGGGGGGGCAATCGCGATTTCGATTTCTTTTTTTTTTCTTTTCTTTTTTTTTCCTTTCTGTTAAACGAAAATGGGGGGGGGGGCAAAGGTTATAGGGAGGGAAGAGGGATTATATTTTTTTTTATTAATCTAATTATTTAATTATTTTATTTTAATTCAAAAAGTCAACTTTTTCAAACGACCTCTAAACGAGGTCCACCGCTTGTCGTCCATAGCGTTTTACCCCCATTCCGAACACAATGGGATATGTACCGCAAGCTGATTCGACTGTTTGAATCAGTTTCCGTTTAATTTGCATTTAAATCACTATATTGAATTTTAAACGTACATTTCAAATTACCGGGGGCACATACTAACTAGAAAAATTCCAGAAAAATATTTTCTAGCTTCGTATTGACGATACGGTCCTAACAAAACTAGTTTCGTCGAATTCTGAGACCCTTAGAAAAATGGCCAATTTCCAGTCGATTAAAATCAACTGAAATGGTCAAAACACGTTTTCCTATGCCATGCTCACATATTGATTCGAAAAATTATGAAATTTGAAACCTAGCAATAATTTGATATCACGGACCCAACAAAAGTGGTTTCGTCTAAATCCGAGGTCGTTTGCAAAATGTCCATTTTTAAGGGCCTGAATTCCATAGCGACTATTCAGAATTTTCAACTGGACATATCTTTTGATTCTCGCTACGAAATTTTGATTGGTCGGATTCGTTGGAAAGATATTCTCAATTAGATCCTAATGTTTTTGGTTTCACTAAAATTCGGATTGTTTTGCACCCGGTACATTCAATTGAAGTTTGAAATCGAATTATCGAACTACCGCGCCATTTTCAATTCTATTTATAATTATATATAAATATTTATATTCTAACGACGACGTATATAATATATACAATCGAATTCTATTCAAAACATATTTCTCGACGATATTATTTAAAATAATTCATTTTAAATATTCAAACTTCGCTAAAATTGCCAAAATAAAAATTTTAAACTGGCTCGCATTTTATGGGTTATTACAGGTTGCCACTATGGGACTTGATACACCCCATGGTGGGACCAGCATAGGTAACTACAGACATCGGGGGCCGTAAGACACATGTAACTATGCGAGTAGGAGCCGATCATCATAGAATGGATCACATCACCCTGATTATGGGGTGCCAGTGGGAAACTAGTTTATATGGGTTCAGAGATTAACATGGGGTACAATAGTATATTCGACCCTAGACAACTTAACCAAGTTTATAATGCATGCCCACTTCCTGTTTATACTTATCATACTCAGTTCTTTATTCATAGACAAAATAGTACTAGACTTACTCAGGCTTTATGTCTGACTCTACTTTTCTTTCGTCTTCTTTCTTCCGTTTCCCCCCCAGGTCCTCAGGGAGGGAACACAGCAGCTTGACCTACCTCAACATCCAGCTTGAAGAAGAGAAATGTATTGCTTGGACTTTCCTGTTTTGAACTATGGCTTTGGACAATCCACTATGGGGCTTTTGCAGTTTATCTATGTTTTATTTATGCTTCTTTAAATAATGTACTCAAGACAGATTATGAAAGTGTTATGTTATGTTTTTGGAAAGGATGTTGTTGTTCTTCCGCTGTTTAAAAATATGTGTTCTTATATCTGTCTTGTATATCTGTGACTTGTACTTATAAACCTCCACCAAAATTAGGGCATTCCCTTTGAGAGTGACCCTAACGGAGGTGGGGTGTTTCATACTTGGAGATCGACGGATATGCGAGGACCTCTCTCCTGTATTGGACATATGGGACGAGGAATAAGGTGCCTCCGGTTTCGGTCAGACCCAGAACAGACTTGTAAATGGATGGTATGTCTGACGTTGTATTCCTTTATGCTGCATTCGTTGATCTCTGCTAAATATATTTCTGTTTGGTGGCGAAGAATTTATTCTCTTGCTTAACACCCTTCTCTGAGACGTACGAGCTTAGAGGTTATATATTGGCAGAAATCAATGGTACGATATGGATTGACAATGTGTCATGCTAAGATGCAAATGATTAAGGCTTATTGTTGAAAAGCAGAGCACTGTGGTAGATGATCAAAGCACAGCCCATTTTAGGCATAGCTTTGTGTATAGCGTTACTTCGCGAGCCTCACACCCCGGTATGAACCAGAAACGGGAGAAGGACCCCAGGGAAATGGACATATGTTAGTTTATAGGCAGGAGGAGTGTCAGCGTTTACACGCCCCGGCATTTTACTCATGAGGATGTTGCTTATTATTACTTGATGGATAGAGAGGCGCCTCATATATATATATATATATATATATATATATATCGATAGTGGCCTGGTCGACATTACTGACCAGATTATTTTATGCCCTACAGGGCAGACAAACATATAGTTTATGACATTGCCAATCATCGACGGATGACCGGCCCTGGAGCTTCCTAGGTGCAGTTGCGGCTGAGTCCTGAGGCATAAGCTAGAGTGTCTCGAATTCGGTAAGGACGATCCCTTGTCTTGGTTCATAGAGGGAAATCCAACTTCCAATACGACATCATGCGGTTTTGATTGTAGAACTAGTATGGCGACATGATATATGGTACCCATGCCGCCTATGATTAATACATTTAAATTCAAAGTTGATTTCTTCACTTATAGTAATAATAAAAGATGAAACTTCGCGTATCGATCATTTTTGGCTATTGTAAGGGAAAACTCTATCCTCTGGCTTGCGTTGCATTATGTGATGGGACTTGAGTCTTATATTAGCTTCATTTTTCCAAAAAGCATTGCGTTGTTTTCTTTTAAACTAGGGGTCATGTGGAGTAAACCCGTTCCGTGTTATACAACGTGGTCCCGTGATTTACCCAACTTTAAAATCAAGCTAATAACTGTTTTAGTTCTCACTCCAGTCCCATGACTGACCTGGATTTTATTGTTTTAACCTAAAATATGGGTGCCTCTATTTTCCACACGGGCAGCTAGTAGTTTTGGTTTTGCAGATATTATATTCATAGGATCCTGATTTACAGCTGAGGCGATATTCGGAAAGCTCTGTATCCGTGTATTTCTTTCAGTTGTATTTTGTATTATTTTTCTGCTGCTATTTAAATGTAATTTTAAATCTTTAATATTATTGTATTTCCAATGTGTAATATTTATTCATACTCTGGAATGTTCTTGTACTCTGATGTAATTGTTGTAATATGCAATGAAATGTTCTTCTGTTAGTGTTCTGATTTGTCATGTTTTAAATTCAATCTTAGCTTTCCTTTACGGGGAAGTTTGGGTCGTTTCATTTGGTATCAGAGCTTTGGTTTACAGAGCTTGAGAACAAGACACATTAGAACCGAATGAAAGAATTCATCAGAGTTTGGATTAGTAATATCCAATGAGAATGACTCCTTAGAGATGGGATCAGTAGTATCCTAGAACGAGTGTGAAGAATATTAATTTTAAAATAAAAATGAAAACAAATTTAGTTTTGAAAATTTTATCTTAAAATACGTATTTGAGTATATTATATTATTTTAATTTGGACAATCGAGTATATAAAGATTTTGAATATACGCGTAATTAACAGATATTCGAAGTTCTGATATACTGAATAGATATAGAATCACACTTTAGTCGCCCGGAGATGACTCTGATGATTGCTAGCGTCATCAATGTTTATGTTCGAGTTTCGAAAGTGGTATATCTATATATTTCTCTTGACTGGTGTGAGAACCAAAATATAGATCGGGTTTATTGTTGTGACTTGGCATCAAAAATATGATTTTTGACTATATATAAGAGTTATATATATTTGAAAAGTTAATCACCTAATTGATTGCTGGTTGCGATGTTTGATAACTAGTTTAACTAATTAAAATATTAGAATGATAAATTTGGCTAAATCGAATTTAATATCGAATTGAATTGAAAATTGATTTGAAATGTAAGTTGAGTTGGTTAGTCAAAGTGTAACAACCCGGAAAATCTAAGCCAATTTTTTTTTTAAATTTGGCTATTTTAGTGGATTTTAGATATTTAAAATAAATATTTTAAATAGTAGCGACGAAAAGTATGTTTGAATCGATGTTTGAAAATAAATATAATTATTTTAAATTATAAACAAGGCCTGAAATAGCACGGCCGTTTCAAAATTGGAATTCAAACTTTGACTGACTGTAACGGGTGCAAAATAAAACGGATTTTAGTAAAACCATTGAAATGGATTGATTTAAATTCTAAATATACGTGAATTATTTGAAAAGGCCGAGTTAAAAATCATTTCAAATAATTGATCGGCGATAAGAAGTCGATGATGAAGACGGTGGTTGAAGACCGGAGATCTTCACCTCGGTTGGATGATAACTGATGTCTTGATTGAGAGGCATCCCGAAATATAGATAATAAGTGGTGATCATCCAGACGTACTTGGAGATCAATGGATATGCGAGGTATATAGTGCCTCCGATTCCGTTCAGACCTAGAACGAACTTGTAAATGGACTGTGTGTCTGACATTGGATTTGTTCTGTGCTAATTGATCTCTATTAAATATATATCTGTTTGGCGGCGGAGAATTTATTCTCTTGCTTAACGCCCTTACCTAAGACATACGAGCTCAGAGGTTATATATCAATGGAAATCAGTCGCATGGAGTGAATTGCCTATGTGGCAGATGATCAAGGCTTTTGTTGAAAAGCAAAGTCTTGTGGTTGATGATCAAAGCACGACCTGTGTGGCATAGCTTTGTGTATAACGTTGATTCGCGAGCCTCACACCCAGGTATGAACCAGAAATGGGAGAGGACATCAGGGAGGGCATGCGTTTCCTTCTAGCTAGGGAGGTGTCAATGACCTACCAGCCCTGACATTTATATTATTTTCACCTGTGTGGTTGTTGCTGTTGTGAGGCGCCTTAGATATGGAGTCATTGGGCTCATTTTCGCCCCATAAGGCGGGGGAACGCAGTGTCCAGGGTTTAAGTTTGATCCACATCGAGTGGACCGGCCCTGACGATCCAAGGGTCACTCGAGCTCTGATCCTGAGACATGGTAGGCTAAATTGTCTCGAAGCGGTGATGACGATCCCTGGCCTCGGTTCATAACAGAAATCCAATTTCCAAATACGTGACTTTGCGGTTTTGATTGTATACCTATATATGGCGACATAGTAGTATGGGGCATTAATGTCGTCTATGATTGATACTTATGATTTGAAGTGGTTTTTGAAACATATAAACACTAGTAATAATATCAAATGCTTTTGTTTTATTCGTATCAAGCATATTTTGGCCATTATAAGTTAAAAACTACATCCTCCGGTTTGCGTTGCATTGTGTGATGGGAACTGAGTCTTATATTGGCTTCATTTTCATAAAAGCATTGCGATGTTTAAAAGATTTACTTGTTTGAAGCACTGGCAATCCAACGGAGTAAACCCGTTCCGCGAAAGTGGCGTGGTCCTATGATTAGCCATATTATAAAATATGTTAAGTAGATTTATCATACCAGTCCTTGTTGCTGGTCTTGTGTGGGCTGGGTACGCATGACAGAGGGTTCTCGCTTCGCGGTTTTATGGCGAACGGGAGACTCTTACCCCTACATGTCCCTTGAGAGGGTTGGTTGTTGTGTGTTGACAGTCGAGAGGCTGGCCGTAAAACAATTGGTATTGGGGGACCATTGTGAGCCACGGTGGGTTTTACCTGCTACAATGGAGGATGAAGGGATGGTTGAAAAGCCTACCAGATTTCGCGTTGACGTCACACAAAGAATTTCAGCTCCGTTCCTTTTCGAGGACGAAAATATTTTAAGTGGAGGAGATTGTAACGACCCGGAAAATCAGAACCAATTTAAAAAATTTATTTTAGCAATTTTAATGGATTTTAATATTTAAATTAATTTATTTTAAATAATAACGATGGAAAATTTATTTAAATAGAAGTTAAATGAATAATTTTATTTTAATTATATTACGAGCTTGAAATGGCGCGGTAGTTTGAAGATTCGATTTCAAATTTCAATTGAATGTACAGGATTCAAAATAAGTCGAATTTCAGTAAAACCAGAAATATTTGAATCTGTTTAAAAATATCTTTCCAACAAATGTGAAAAATCCAGATTTCATAACGGGAATGGAAAGAAATGTCCAATTTAAGTTTCAGAAAAGTCGCTATAGAATATATATATATATATTAATATAATATGTGGCCTTTATAAATAAATATATTGCAAACGACCTCCGTTTTTGATGGGACCACTTTTGCTGGATCCGGAATGTCAAATTATTGCTAGATTCCAATTTTAATAATTTTTGAAATTAATATATGAGCGCAGTAAATTTAAATGTGTTTGATAATTTAAATTTTGAATTGGATCGACCAGAAAATGACCATTTTTCGAACGGTCTCCAAATTTGACGAAATTAATTCTATTAGGAACGTATCGTCTAAACAAAGCTAAAAATAATTTTTCTGGAATTTTTGGAGCTAGTATGTGGCCGTGAGAAATTAATTGTCAATCGATCAGCCATATAAGGCCAAAAACAAGGTTTTTTTATGCAAACGGCCTTAGAATTTGATGAAACCAGTTTTGTTGGAACCGTGTCGTTAAGACATAGCAACATGCCAATTTTCAACGCCAACGGAGTTCGTATGTGACCGTGGCATCAAAAACTGTTGAACGAAGAGAGCGTGAACTAGCGAATTAATAATTAAACTAGAAAATTAATAATAAAGTAATAAATAATAACCCACTGCTATATAATATCTTTCCCCTTCCCAAACCTTCATTATTCTTCGTCCTCAAAAAATTGACAGCACCTCTCTCTCTTTCTCTCTAAATTTTGCAAATAAGCCTATGGAAACAAAATAATTTATATCTCTCAATCTGTACACGATCAACCCAAATCGTTCCTGGATATTGTATATCATGATGATCTCTACCTACCACAAAAATTCCATAGCCTACCATCGCACGGATTCGCCGGAATCGATGGTCAAAGCCAAAAAATAACTTTCAGATTTTGGCGAATTACACACAAAACGTCGAGTATTAGGTGATGGCCAAGTTAAGGAAATTTTAGAGGAGAGGAAGAGCTACGGTTTGGCTTTGGGTGCTCGGCCTAATATGGCCTGAGGTGGCCGGATTCCTGAGATGAACGGAGGCGTTGGTTTTCGGGTAGCTGCAATCGGAAAAGTCGAGATGGCCGACGATGGGTGGCGTTTCAGGCAGGGGTGTCAATAGGTCGAAGGTGCGGCGTGGAGTGGCGGTCAGGTCTAGAGGGGTGCGTGACCGTGGCATCGATGGTGGCGGCGGAATTTTGGCCACGATCGGAATTGGGGGAAACCAGGATTGCCGCGATGAACTGGTGGCCAGTGTTCATGGTGCGGCGGCGCCAGGCAAGTGGGAAGAGTATGGTGGGGTTCGACGAAATTCCGGTGTTCCCAGGCGGCAGCCAGAAGTGATGGACGGCGGTGAACGACGTACAGACAATTTTGAAAGGTAATTAGGGTTGTAAATTTTAATTAATTATTTAATTAATTATTCAAACTTCGTAAGCTTATAACTTATTCATACGAACTCCAAATTGCATGAAACTGGATCCATTGTGATCGTGGAGTCGAGAGCTTTGCAACAAAACTAATCGGGTCGAATTTGGAGCAAGTTGGAATTTGGAGCAAATTCAAACCCAAACAGTACCAAAACCGCCAGTTAAAGACTGACGGAGTGGAAACAAAGGTGAGAACTCCTCATTAGAAAATTTTACACAGTTATTTATTTGATTTCATAACTGAAAAATATATTGAATTGCCAGTATAGATTTTTATCAGTTTATCACTACACCAGAAATGCTACTTTGCAACGGCTTTGAGCCGTTGCAAAATCATTTAGCAACGGCTATGAGCCGTTGCAAAATCAGGAGTTGCAAAAAATTAGCAACGGCTTTGAGCCGTTGCTAAATTATATTTTGCAACGTCTCTAAGCCGTTGCTATTTTATATTTTGCAACGGTTTATAGTCGTTGCGAATTCTCATATCCCTTTTTATACAATTCCGTACTTTTTTGGGCTCTCCTATATTATTAAATTCATTTAATTTTCATACTAAATAAAAATATTTGCAAATTTAACATAATATCACAAAAGAAAGATCATTAAACCAAATATTTTTTTACGAATTCAACATAATAATCAAACTTAACAAGTTTTTAAATTACAAGGTTCAACAATGGTATATTACAATTCAAAGTTCAATGGTGATAGCAATAAAAATAATACATTACATAGTTCAACAAGCATACTAATCTGCACATAGTTCAATAAGCATACTAATTCTATCATACTCCATTCACACAATTCTGCCTCACTGCCATTACATCATCACAGTTTCTGTCATCAGGTACCTCATCATATATCTCTTTTTTTATCCTCGGCAATGACATGCAACTGGATGGAATCTGATTTATGAAAATAAACATTATATGAAAATTTCAATGGTGATGTAAAAGGTATAGTTTTTGAAGAAAATGCAGTATAAATCGTTAAACCTGTGAGCTGCGGATGGAGTGCAAGGACTGATCTAGGCTCAGTTTTCCCAAACTGAACCAATCTTTGTAACCTCACACGCAAATGGAAAAAAAATATTACACATGGTAAAATTGTTGTTCCCTAACTTTTAAAATAAAGAAAAACTAAGTGCTTTCTTTCTTGCATTCATATGCTTTCAACTTATCTAACTAGAGCAAGCATTTCTGATCTCAGAATATGCCAATTAAATGCAGACTCAAGCAAGAAGTGCATCATAAAGAATACACATAGGAATCAAATTTAAGATATATATATATATATATATCCGCATCCAAGTAAACTGAACAGAATTTCAAAATTTGTGGGAATCATACTTTATGGTAAAAAGGGAAGATACTTGTTGGTCATCTAAATTTCAATATCACTGAGGTTGAATACTGAAAAATAGTTATCCACATGTAGATACATCAATAATTGGCTTAAAAATGCTGAGAAAAATGTAACTTGGAAAAATCTGCACCATGAATGGATTAATAAGGAAGAGAATACTCAAAAGTCCCAGTTTGTCTACATCTTCCTAATCCAGTTTACAGTGTATGGTCCTGATTTGATCTAGTAATCTTCAAGCTTCCCTGTAATAAAACATCAAGTAATTGGTCTAGATATATTGCTTGGTTGCATCTACAGCTTGCAGCAACTGAACAATTCAGCTGTTGCTAGAGGAGAAAAGAAACATAAGTGTTATGTGTTGTTTGTTAAAAATTGATGTCTGATTCCTAATTTGAATTTATCCCTTGGTTTGAATGAATATTCATCTCCACTAATAATAAAGGGGAAATTGGTTTATATAGAATTCACAAATGCAGCATCATTTAAATGCAAATCCATCTCTATATTATTTAATGCATTTTGAACATTACATGTATATAATGAATTTACCAGAATCACACATGCATGTTGCACCTCCGCACACCAAAAAGCACTATTTTGGAATTTGAATAAAATAATAAACGAAATGTCATAGTTCTATAGGTTGAAAAATTATTGTCAGACGAAATTATAAACCAAATGGGAGTTTAATTAATTGTGGATGACATGCTGAGATCATGCCGTTCAAAATATTAAGACGAGAATAATCTTGAAAGTACACATCTTTGATTCCTTTTGGAACCTCGGGTCTTAAAGGAACAATGGGAAACACGTATTTTTTCATTTATTTTTGATTGTCTTGGCTGCAGAAACTTTGAACTGCAAATAAAGGTAGCTTAGACTACAATAGAATGTTTGCAATTTTCAGTCAATTAATCCATCTAATATAACTTGAGAAATGCCGGAGGTTTTCAATGAAATAAGTGAATGGACATAATACTGTAATATAATGAGACTGTCTTCAAAGTAGTGACATGAATTACTCTAACGGAATGTAAAATTTGTGTTTTAAAAGAAGAGTCTACAATAAGACTAGTCCAAAAAGATGAAGGAGACTATAGTTCAAAATTGAATTATAAGTGCATGCTTGAAGCCTAAGTGCTTTGAGAGTTTCAGTTTGCGCTTCTGAATACGTATTTAACATGTTTGAATTAGGAGAAATCAAAGAGTTATTTCAATATAAGGTTTAAATGAAGACATCATAATTCAACTAATTTTGCGAGATTGTAAAAACAACATAAAATACCACTTATAAAAATGTAGCATCAAGTAATCAAATAGAATTTATGAAAGTCTTGGCTTTTTGTATGATACGCTCCAATAGAAGATTATTAAGGAATAAGACACAGCTTTGTTACCACTTCTTCTGGGCATAAGTCAAAGAATATTGAAGTGATTTACCTGTTGTCCAAATAATAGCATTAAAATATAAAAATTTAACGCCTGATGTATAATTTGCAACTAGTTAGTGACTATATAATAGTCCCTGTCAAGTTCGTAGTATACTTGAACTCCCATTTCAAGTAAGAGTATACAAATATGTGGTAAACATATGACAAGGAAATGAGTGCAGTAAACATGTTGCTCCAATAAGTTAATGCCAAAGAGGTAAGTTAATGACTGAGTGCTGTGTTAGTCATATTATAAAATTATAATATAATGCTACAACTATGGTCAATGTTCATATAATAACATAGCCAATATTAATACGTAATGTCCACATAGTTAGGTGATATTCTTGCAAGAGTACTAGATGTACAACCAACTCATAGAACTACCATAACAGCCAAAGGTGTGAGTTATATGATATCAGTAAACAACTTACTTGCTATTGTAATAAATAATTTGCATCACTCACTATGAATATATTTTAAAAATTGATAGATAATAAAATACTTCATGACAAAAAAATAAAATTTTCATTAAATTTTTGAGCTACCAGACATGGTAGTTGCAAATGAAAATATTTGCTTATTAACAGTTTATGCTGATGACTTTCTATGTGGACACAACTATCAGAACATCCATTAATAATAATATGGTATAAACTGACATTCTGAAATCTTAAGATTGTTATGATAACAGAACTAATATGCTGAATTTTTAAAAGAAAATTGTTGTCCTGTTTACCTCACAATTCCAAATATCAGGTAAACGGATTAAGCATTAACAATGTCAAACGAAACATTTAAACAAAACAACTAAATATTATAATTAAAGGGAAAAACAAATTAATACAACAAAGAAGAAGGAAATAAATGAATTATAAACAGAAAAAATCATAGGCAAATGGCCTGATTAAGTTTTGGATGCATCCAAAACAAAATCTAAGCAACTTGCCCATGTGAACCGCAACTAAACAAGAACTTTAAATGCAACAAAAAGTCACTTCAAATTGAATTGTGCTGCTTGCAGCACATTTCATGGTTCAATTATTTCAAATCGCAATGCTCACGCAGTGTTAACAAATAGCATTAGAAGAAATATGTTACTTCGATTAATCAGCTCTGATTGTTACTCAATCGGTGATAACCAGAGTATATACACTGGGAAAGAAATGCAAATATTACCATTTCTGAAGTGCCTCTTGGATTACATGCAAACCTTAACACGAACAGGTCCTAAGAATTAGCTCCATTCTTCACGTTATACCTATTATAGATCCCATGAGCATTTTGCAGTACTTGCAGTAAAAATAAGAAAATAGCATTTACACATTGCTAACTTCCACATCAAATTCAAACAAAATTATAATGGTGTTATAGAACAAAACAGTAGACGGCATATATATGCTAACATAGCCATAACAAAATACAACAAGGGAGAGCCCAAAAGGAGTTTTTTTAAACAAACTACCTACCACGATACAAAAGCCAGCATAAACAGAAAAGCACTCATAAAATTGCCTTTCCACAAGTTAGCCAAGTAACCACAAATGATAAAATTCGCAGGCTTTCAAATGTGATCCAATTCATATATTTAAATTACCACTTCCCCGTTAAAAACAAATGTTCACTACTGAAAATTACACATCTAAAGTAAATTACAACTTACGAACAGTAGCAAATATAAGAAATATAAATAAAATTTAGAAAAAAAAGACAACACGAATGAAGAATTATAGGCTAATTGTACATGCAGTTATCTTATGATAGATAAAAGCAAAAAACTAAAGAACCAAATAGCACATCATTGTAGGCAACAGGGGAAAAGAGGTTACCAGCACAGAAATATGGCAACCCAGCTTCAAATAATTCAATACTAGAAACAACGTAGAACAAGATGATTTGAATATATGCTTCGATCAAAAATTGAAAATAAATTCAAAAAAGTAAAATATTCTCAGACATCTAAGGAAGGAATCGAACAGCATAAGCCCTCAAGCCTGGCAAGGAGAAAGCTCTTAGGCAGCCACTGCGAATGTTGTTAATGCTTGTCCCGTTTGACCATTCATGTAATAACCCGAAAATCTGGGCCAGTTTAAAATTTTTATTTTGGCAATTTTAGCGAATTTTGATTATTTAAAATAGATTATTTTAAATAATATCGACGAGAAATTTATTTTGAATGGAATTCGACGTATATATTTTATACGTCGTCGTTAGAATATAATAATTATATATAATTATAAATAGAATTGAAAATGGCGCGGTAGTTCGATAATTCGATTTCAAACTTCAATTGAATGTATCGGGTGCAAAACAATCCGGATTTTAGTGAAACCAAAAACAATAGGATCTAATTGATGATATATTTCCAACGAATCCGACAAGTTGAAAGTTCGTAGCGAGAATCAAAAGATATGTCCAGTTGAAAATTCTGAATAGTCGCTATGGAATTCAGGCCCTTAAAAATGGACATTTTGCAAATGACCTCGGATTTCGACGAAACCAATTTTGTTGGGTCCGCAGTGTCAAATTATTGTTAGATTCCAAATTTCATAATTTTCGGAATCAATATGTGAGCGTGGCAAAGGAAAACGCGTTTGACCAGTTTCAGTTGATTTTAATCGACTGGAAATTGGCCATTTTTCTAACAGTCTCAGAATTCGACGAAACTAGTTTTGTTAGGACCGTATCGTCAATACGAAGCTAGAAAATATTTTTCTGGAATTTTTAGAGTTAGTATGTGACCCCGGTATATTGAATTGTACGTTTAAAATTCAATATAATGATTTAAATGTAAATGCAACAGAAACTGATTGTAACAGCCGAATCAACTTGCGGTACATATCCCATTGTGTTCGGAATGGGGGTAGAACGTTATGGACGACAGGCGGTGGGCCTCGTTTCGAGGTCGTATGTGAAAGTCAACTCTTTAGGATAAAATAAATTAATTAATTAATAAAATAATAATAATAAAAAAAAATATCCCTCCTCCCTTTATCTCTCT
The DNA here is from genome assembly GCA_030737875.1 of Allium sativum. Taxonomy (NCBI): domain Eukaryota; kingdom Viridiplantae; phylum Streptophyta; class Magnoliopsida; order Asparagales; family Amaryllidaceae; genus Allium; species Allium sativum. The sequence continues at coordinate 287,417,859 of CM060909.1, forward strand.
GGCCCCCCCCCCGTTCAAACAGAAATCGTTTTATAAAAAAAAAAAAGGGAAAATGGAATCGGAATCGGAGGGAGGGCGCGAGCGGCCTCCTCCATGCCGCCGCCGCCTCTGGCGAGCCCCCAACGTCGGAGCACCTCACGCGAGCAACCCCCGATGGGTCGCGACGCCCACCCCCTCCCTTCCCCTATCGCTCCTCCTCCCACGAGCCTCCAGAACCACCACGACCCCCCTAACCCTAACCACCGCCACCATCCAAAACCTTAGCCCTCTGAAACCCATGATCCACCCACAACCGCAACCGCCTGCTCCTCCCTTCCTCCAGCCTCGCGCGAGCAGCAAATTCCCCCCCCCCCCCCCCCGTTCGATCCTGAAAATCCTAAAAGAGAATAGTGAGTTTTTTTATTTAGTTTTTATTTATTTTTGTTTAAAAACAATTAGTTTATTTAGTCCATTTAAATCAGGAAAGCAAGATTTTTAAAATAGCGAAAGTTTAGATGTTTAAATAGAAAAGTTTGATTTTTATTTGGTAAAAGATACGATCTTTATATTTTTAAAGTAATAAAAATATGATTTTTATATTTTTAAAGTATTAAAAATATAGTCTTTATGGGATAGAGAATGTAAAAATATCATCTTTGTATATGTAGCGAAATAAAAATCTGATTTTTATTTTATATATGCTGAAATAAAGAGGTAATTTTTATAGTGATGAAATGAAAATATAAACTTTATTTTTATATAAAGGCGAAAACTTTATTTTTGAAAAGGCGGAATCTTTATATGAAGAATAGCGTGATAAAAATATAATCTTTACTATATGAACATCGATGTGAAATTATATTTTTATCTATACAGTAGCGAAATAAAAATATGATTTTTATATATTGAACTTTGAAATAAAAATATGATTTTTATATATTGAACTTTGAAATAAAAATATGATTTTTATATATTGAACTTTGAAATAAAAATATGATTTTTATATATTGAACTTTGAAATAAAAATATGATTTTTATATATTGAACTTTGAAATAAAAATTCGATTTTTATATATTGAACTTTGAAATAAAAATTCGATTTTTATATATGTAGTGGCTACGGGCAACAAAGGCGATAAAAAGGCGAGTTGGCGAAGATCTTCTGCATATGAAGTGCCGTGGAGCTAGGATAGCTATAGGTGAGAATTTCTCACCTTTCAATTTCTTTTCTAGTTATATATATATACTAGGATGCAGACGGTGCTTAGTAGCACCCGACACAATCGTCCACAGACCATGGACTTGTTTGTTTGGTTTCATAGATTAGTTGAATTATTTGTTTGAATTGAATTGTTTGGTGAGATGAAATTGATTTGATTGATGTGTGAATGGCGTGGGCCTTCACTAGACCGGGGATAAGGCTAGGCCTTGTCCCGTTTCTAGTATCGTGCCGTTATGCCGCCGAAATTTTCTAAAATATGTTAGAAAAATAAAAATAATCATTTATTGAATAAATGAAATGAATAGAGATTCATGTGTTGAAATAGAATATTTTATCGTTAAAAATATAATTTTTAACGTGAAAGTGAATAAGTAAAATATTTATAAACAAATCGGCCGATTTGTTTATATACACTGATTTGACTGATATTGATTGGGTCGATAAATTTTACACATCGCCCAACTGCACAAATAAAATCTGTGTTTGATTGTTTGAAACCCCACACGGGTGTTGGGATGAAATTTGAAGTTCACTCATCCTGATTGATTAAATATGTCGATCGATTGATTGACAGGCTGTTATAAGCGTTAGATATCTATATTTGATGCTTATACAGTGTAGTGCACTTTGGTTGATGATTGATTATTTTTCAATGCTATTATATACATGTGTTGTATGGAATCCATATAATTAACATTATATGGTGATTGATTGGGCCTCATTCCAATCGGGAAAATAATAAATATAATAAAAGAAAATTCATGTGTTGAATATAAAAATAGTCATGTGTTGACGGTGTTCATGTGTTGAGTGAAATATTTTATACAATGAAATTTACATCTTTATCATATTTAAAATTAGAACTACTTCCCAGTAGAAGTCTAACTAAAAATCAAACGATAGATACCATAGTTTTATAAAATATTTTACATAACAAAAATAGTGATGTGTTGACAGTACTCATGTGTTGAGATTAGTCGTGTGTTGAAAGAAATATAGATTCATGTGTTGAATGGGATAAATATTCATTTGTTGAATAGAATAACGAATTATTGAAATATAAAGCCGTGTTGATTGGAGATGCGTTATTTTGACGCGAACGATGTTTATATCGATTTTATTCGTTTTTTTTATGAATATTGAAAAGTGATTTCAAAATTTAATATTTTGAAAGGAAATTCAAATTGAATTAGATTAAAATGGAAATTTTATTGAATCAATTTGAAATGAATTCGAATCGAATAGAAAATGAATTCGATTCGAATTGAATTTGAAAGTGAATTTGAATTCGAATAAAATCGAAATGAATTGAATTGAAAACGATTTCGAAATGAATTGAATTGGAAACGATTTCGAAATGAATTGAATTGAAAACGATTTCGAAATGAATTGAATTGAAAACAAATTCAAATTGAATTGAAAGTGAATTGAAAGTGAATTGAAATGAATTCAAATTGAATTAAAATTTGAATTGAATAGAAATGAATTTTGAAACGAATTTATAAAGAAGAATTCAATTTTGGCTTTGAATGGAAATAGTGTTGAAATGGTTTTGAAACGAAGTTAAAAAGATTAATAAAATTCGTTTTAAAAGGAAATCGACGAAATATATATAATATATATATATTATATATATAATGGCCTGAATAGAACGCGCCGCGCCGCGGTAGTTCGTGAATTTCGACCATTTATTTCAAACGGACATTGCGGGAGATCCGACCGTCGGATTCTCGTAAAACCGGAACCGTTGGGTTCGTATCGAAAAGAGCTTTCCAATGAATATTAGAAATTTGAAATCTAACGGTTGGATTTGGAATTATGTCCAAATCAAATTCGAAAAAGGTCGCTGTAAGTGCAGTTCGATGGCCGTTGTTGGAAATCGACTGTACGGGCCTTGATAAAATTATTAAAAATATCTATAATTTGTGTAAAATTACAATATGTGGATTGGAAAGATTTAGGCTGGAAAATTCCACATTTGAAAAGATAAAAATAGATTTTTATCGAAATGAACTAGTTTTGAACTAGAATTGAAATCAATTTATTTTTAAAATAAATAAATTGAATTTGAAAGTGATTTTGAAAATAATCGAAAATTTCCAATACGTGGATTGGACTGGAGCTGAATCGAAATTATCTTTGGGATATTTCGATGTTGGATTTCGTGACTATACAAATATTGTTATGGGGATTTGAAAGATATTTTATATCGTTATTTCCAATACGATATTTGTTGGTTTCAGAATTTGATATTGAATATAAGCCGATATATTTTCTATTCAGAGCCTTGTATTTAATATCAAATGTGATTTGGTTTGTCGTGAATCGCGTTTTTGATGACATTGGTTCTTTAACCCAGTTAAAGGCAGAATATTGATTTTTGTGAAGGTTAAAACTAAGTGGAGTTTTAATGAATCTTTAATTAGATTAAAAATGTGGATTGATAATTTAAATTATCAAATCTGAAAGGTGATCGAGAATGGAGTACCACCAGTTTTGCTCCAATGCGATAGTTAAATCTTTAATTAGATTTGAACGCGAAATGGTAATTAATTTTACCGATAACACCGTGGTGTTAGATATGGAGTATCACCAGTTTTGCTCCATGGGATATATAGGTTGGGATTGGGAAATAAAATAAATAATTACTTCGGTGTGGTTCGTTAATCCCGACTAGTTTGAAATGATATCCAAAGGAAGATTATAGGATAAATTTAGAAGAATTTATCTTGGATAAAATTAATGGGAACATTTCCCTAAGAATGTGATATTGTGAATAAAAGAATATTCTGAATTGGGATGAGGCGTTTGTTGTGTTTGTGTAACATTCATTATTATATACGTGGGTTATTCAGAAAGGCCGGGTTTATACCCATTCTGAATAATCGATTCGACGAGATGTCGAAGATGAAGACGGTGGTTGAAGACCGGAAGTCTTCACATCGTTTGGGTGATTACTGATGATCTTGATTGGGCTGTACACCCAGGATGAGGGAATCAGTTGGTGATCGTCCAGACGTACCTGGAGATGGATGGATATGCGAGGAAAGTGCCTCCGGTTTCGTTCAGACCCAGAACGGACTTGTAAATGGACTGTGTGTCTGACATTGGATTTTAGTCCGTGTGATTGATCTCTATTAAATATATATCTGTTTGGCGGCGGAGAATTTATTCTCTTGCTTAACGCCCTTCTCTGAGACGTACGAGCTCAGGGGTTATATATTGATGGATATCAAACGCATGGAGTGAATTGCCTGTGTGGCATGCGTAAGTGGCAATTGATCAAGGCTTCTGTTGAAAAGCAAAGTCTTGTGGTTGATGATCAAAGCACGGCCTGTGTGGTGTAGCTTTGTGTATAGCGTGAATTCGCGAGCCTCACACCTCGGTATGAGTCAAAAACGGGAGACGGACCGCTGGGAGAGCACGACGTTTCTTTCTAGCTAGGGTGGTGTCAGTGACCTACCAGCCCTGACATTTATATACTTTTCACCTGTGTGGTTGTTGGAATGCGAGGCGCCTCGGATATAGGTCTGTAAGGACCGGGAAACGTGTGTTCAGGAATTGCCAATCCTCAAAAGTAAGAGAGGACCGGCCCAGCCGATTCCAAGGATCATAGTGGGGTCCTGAGGCATTTGCTAGAGTGTCTCGAACGCGGAGAGGAGCTTGCCCCTTGCCTCGGCTCATGACGGAATCCAATTTCCAATACGTGTATTGCGGTTTTAATTGTAGAACTAGTATGGCGACATGATAGATGGTACCCATGCCGCCTATGATTGATATTTATGATTGAAATTGTTTTGACACTATACACTTATAATAGTATCAAATAATGTGTTTTAAACGTATCAAGCATGCTTTGGCTGTTATAAGGGAAAAGCCTATCCTCCGGCTTGCGTTGCATTGTGTGATGGGACCTGGGTCTTATAACAGCTTCATTTTTCTTTATTTAGCATTGCGCTGTTTGTTTTAAGCACTGGTATTCTTGGGAGGAAACCCGTTCCGTGTTATACGGCGTGGTCCCTTGATTTACCTAACTTTAAAAATAAAGAATTATAACTGTTTTAGTTCTCACACCAGTCACATGACTGACCTGGAGTTTATTGTTTTAACCTAAACTCTGGGTGCCCCTATTTTCCGCACGGGCAGCTAGTAGTTTTGGTTTTGCAGATTTATATTCACAGGGTCCTGATATACAGCTGGAACGATGCTCGGAAAGCTCTGTATCCGTGCATTACTTCTAGTTGTGTTTTATATATTTTTCCGCTGCTATGTAATTTATTGTAATCTCTGATATTTATCGAATATAATTTATTCATTTATACTCTGTATATTCTTGTATCTGATGGAATTGTTGTAATAACAATGAAATGTTCTTCCGTCTGTGTTCCGATGTGTGTTGTTCTCAAAGTATTCGTGCTTTCCTTCACGGGGAAGTTACGGGTTCTTACAGTGGTATCAGAGCTTTGGTTTACAGAGCTCGAGAACAAGACACATTAGAACCATACGAAAGAATTCATCAGATATTGGATTAGTAATATCCAATTAGAATGACTCGTTAGAGATAGGATCAGTAGTATCCTAGAACGAGTGTGAAGAGTATATTTTTCAAATGAAAACAATTTTGTTTTGAAAATTTAAACCGTTTTATACGTATTTGAATATTTATTTATTTTGAATATGGACAATCTAGTATATAAAGGTTTTGCATATACGCGTCATGAAAGTATATTCGAAGTTTTAATATATTAGATAGATATAGAGTCACACTCTAGTCACCCGGACATGGTCCTGATGATGAAGTATACCATCACCAGTATTTATTTTCGAGTGACGAAGGTGTGATTTTCTATATATTTCCATTAGACTGGTGTGAGAACCAAAACTTATATAGTTAGAACACTTTGTTGTGAATTGGCATCAAAAACATGATTTTTGTATATGTATCAAAATTATGAATTTGAAACTCTAATTCACTAATTGATTGATGTTTGTGTTGTTTGTTTAATTGTTTGCTAATTTCTATCCATTTAGCCTAATTAAACCAAATATTGATTTGTATTGATAATTGGTCGCATTTGTTTGCATATTCATATACTTACATTGAACAGGTCATAGCAAGGAGGCTAGAGCCGAAGAATAAAATTTGTTTGCCCGACAAATAGGTACATGTTTACTACATAATTTCCTGTTTTGTTTGGGTGATGATGATTTTGTGAGCCTATTGGCTAGCCGCTTGGCTTTTTCTTTTTCTTTTTGAGATCTGAAGGACCGGGGAAGCTATTTGAAATTCCCCGATGCTCCCGGTGCAGGGGAGGTTATGGCGAAATTTTTCGAAAATTTAGGGTGTTAGCCAAATTTTTGAAATTTTGAAAATTCTCAGAAACTGAAAAGTTGGAGAATGGAAGCCAGATCGAACGTAGCGTTGAATAATCAAACCACTTTCGACTTTTGTTCCTTTTCGGGGACGAAAAGTTTAAAGTGGGGGAGATTGTAATAACCCGAAAATCTGGGCCAGTTTAAAATTTTTATTTTGGCAATTTTAGCGAATTTTGATTATTTAAAATAGATTATTTTAAATAATATCGACGAGAAATTTATTTTGAATGGAATTCGACGTATATATTTTATACGTCGTCGTTAGAATATAATAATTATATATAATTATAAATAGAATTGAAAATGGCGCGGTAGTTCGATAATTCGATTTCAAACTTCAATTGAATGTATCGGGTGCAAAACAATCCGGATTTTAGTGAAACCAAAAACAATAGGATCTAATTGATGATATCTTTCCAACGAATCCGACAAGTTGAAAGTTCGTAGCGAGAATCAAAAGATATGTCCAGTTGAAAATTCTGAATAGTCGCTATGGAATTCAGGCCCTTAAAAATGGACATTTTGCAAATGACCTCGGATTTCGACGAAACCAGTTTTGTTGGGTCCGCAGTGTCAAATTATTGTTAGATTCCAAATTTCATAATTTTCGGAATCAATATGTGAGCGTGGCAAAGGAAAACGCGTTTGACCAGTTTAAGTTGATTTTAATCGACTGGAAATTGGCCATTTTTCTAACAGTCTCAGAATTCGACGAAACTAGTTTTGTTAGGACCGTATCGTCAATACGAAGCTAGAAAATATTTTTCTGGAATTTTTAGAGTTAGTATGTGACCCCGGTATATTGAAATGTACGTTTAAAATTCAATATAATGATTTAAATGTAAATGCAACAGAAACTGATTGTAACAGCCGAATCAACTTGCGGTACATATCCCATTGTGTTCGGAATGGGGGTAGAACGTTATGGACGACAGGCGGTGGGCCTCGTTTCGAGGTCGTATGTGAAAGTCAACTCTTTAGGATAAAATAAATTAATTAATTAATAAAATAATAATAATAAAAAAAAATATCCCTCCTCCCTTTATCTCTCTGGCCCCCCCCCCCCCCGTTCAAACAGAAATCGTTTTATAAAAAAAAAAAAGGGAAAATGGAATCGGAATCGGAGGGAGGGCGCGAGCGGCCTCCTCCATGCCGCCTCTGGCGAGCCCCCAACGTCGGAGCACCTCACGCGAGCAACCCCCGATGGGTCGCGACGCCCACCCCCTCCCTGTAGCCGCCCTTCCCCTATCGCTCCTCCTCCCACGAGCCTCCAGAACCACCGCGACCCCCCTAACCCTAACCACCGCCACCATCCAAAACCCTAGCCCTCTGAAACCCGTGATCCACCCACAACCGCAACCGCCTGCTCCTCCCTTCCTCCAGCCTCGCGCGAGCAGCAAATTCCCCCCCCCCCGTTCGATCCTGAAAATCCTAAAAGAGAATAGTGAGTTTTTTTATTTAGTTTTTATTTATTTTTGTTTAAAAACAATTAGTTTATTTAGTCCATTTAAATCAGGAAAGCAAGATTTTTAAAATAGCGAAAGTTTAGATGTTTAAATAGAAAAGTTTGATTTTTATTTGGTAAAAGATACGATCTTTATATTTTTAAAGTAATAAAAATATGATTTTTATATTTTTAAAGTATTAAAAATATAGTCTTTATGGGATAGAGAATGTAAAAATATCATCTTTGTATATGTAGCGAAATAAAAATCTGATTTTTATTTTATATATGCTGAAATAAAGAGGTAATTTTTATAGTGATGAAATGAAAATATAAACTTTATTTTTATATAAAGGCGAAAACTTTATTTTTGAAAAGGCGGAATCTTTATATGAAGAATAGCGTGATAAAAATATAATCTTTACTATATGAACATCGATGTGAAATTATATTTTATTTATACAGTAGCGAAATAAAAATATGATTTTTATATATTGAACTTTGAAATAAAAATATGATTTTTATATATTGAACTTTGAAATAAAAATGATTTTTATATATTGAACTTTGAAATAAAAATATGATTTTTATATATTGAACTTTGAAATAAAAATATGATTTTTATATATTGAACTTTGAAATAAAAATATGATTTTTATATATTGAACTTTGAAATAAAAATTCGATTTTTATATATTGAACTTTGAAATAAAAATTCGATTTTTATATATGTAGTGGCTACGGGCAACAAAGGCGATAAAAAGGCGAGTTGGCGAAGATCTTCTGCATATGAAGTGCCGTGGAGCTAGGATAGCTATAGGTGAGAATTTCTCACCTTTCAATTTCTTTTCTAGTTATATATATATACTAGGATGCAGACGGTGCTTAGTAGCACCCGACACAATCGTCCACAGACCATGGACTTGTTTGTTTGGTTGCATAGATTAGTTGAATTATTTGTTTGAATTGAATTGTTTGGTGAGATGAAATTGATTTGATTGATGTGTGAATGGCGTGGGCCTTCACTAGACCGGGGATAAGGCTAGGCCTTGTCCCGTTTCTAGTATCGTGCCGTTATGCCGCCGAAATTTTCTAAAATATGTTAGAAAAATAAAAATAATCATTTATTGAATAAATGAAATGAATAGAGATTCATGTGTTGAAATAGAATATTTTATCGTTAAAAATATAATTTTTAACGTGAAAGTGAATAAGTAAAATATTTATAAACAAATCGGCCGATTTGTTTATATACACTGATTTGACTGATATTGATTGGGTCGATAAATTTTACACATCGCCCAACTGCACAAATAAAATCTGTGTTTGATTGTTTGAAACCCCACACGGGTGTTGGGATGAAATTTGAAGTTCACTCATCCTGATTGATTAAATATGTCGATCGATTGATTGACAGGCTGTTATAAGCGTTAGATATCTATATTTGATGCTTATACAGTGTAGTGCACTTTGGTTGATGATTGATTATTTTTCAATGCTATTATATACATGTGTTGTATGGAATCCATATAATTAACATTATATGGTGATTGATTGGGCCTCATTCCAATCGGGAAAATAATAAATATAATAAAAGAAAATTCATGTGTTGAATATAAAAATAGTCATGTGTTGACGGTGTTCATGTGTTGAGTGAAATATTTTATACAATGAAATTTACATCTTTATCATATTTAAAATTAGAACTACTTCCCAGTAGAAGTCTAACTAAAAATCAAACGATAGATACCATAGTTTTATAAAATATTTTACATAACAAAAATAGTGATGTGTTGACAGTACTCATGTGTTGAGATTAGTCGTGTGTTGAAAGAAATATAGATTCATGTGTTGAATGGGATAAATATTCATTTGTTGAATAGAATAACGAATTATTGAAATATAAAGCCGTGTTGATTGGAGATGCGTTATTTTGACGCGAACGATGTTTATATCGATTTTATTCGTTTTTTTTATGAATATTGAAAAGTGATTTCAAAATTTAATATTTTGAAAGGAAATTCAAATTGAATTAGATTAAAATGGAAATTTTATTGAATCAATTTGAAATGAATTCGAATCGAATAGAAAATGAATTCGATTCGAATTGAATTTGAAAGTGAATTTGAATTCGAATAAAATCGAAATGAATTGAATTGAAAACGATTTCGAAATGAATTGAATTGGAAACGATTTCGAAATGAATTGAATTGAAAACGATTTCGAAATGAATTGAATTGAAAACAAATTCAAATTGAATTGAAAGTGAATTGAAAGTGAATTGAAATGAATTCAAATTGAATTAAAATTTGAATTGAATAGAAATGAATTTTGAAACGAATTTATAAAGAAGAATTCAATTTTGGCTTTGAATGGAAATAGTGTTGAAATGGTTTTGAAACGAAGTTAAAACGATTAATAAAATTCGTTTTAAAAGGAAATCGACGAAATATATATAATATATATATATTATATATATAATGGCCTGAATAGAACGCGCCGCGCCGCGGTAGTTCGTGAATTTCGACCATTTATTTCAAACGGACATTGCGGGAGATCCGACCGTCGGATTCTCCTAAAACCGGAACCGTTGGGTTCGTATCGAAAAGAGCTTTCCAATGAATATTAGAAATTTGAAATCTAATGGTTGGATTTGGAATTATGTCCAAATCAAATTCGAAAAAGGTCGCTGTAAGTGCAGTTCGATGGCCGTTGTTGGAAATCGACTGTACGGGCCTTGATAAAATTATTAAAAATATCTATAATTTGTGTAAAATTACAATATGTGGATTGGAAAGATTTGGGCTGGAAAAATTCCACATTTGAAAAGATAAAAATAGATTTTTATCGAAATGAACTAGTTTTGAACTAGAATTGAAATCAATTTATTTTTAAAATAAATAAATTGAATTTGAAAGTGATTTTGAAAATAATCGAAAATTTCCAATACGTGGATTGGACTGGAGCTGAATCGAAATTATCTTCGGGATATTTCGATGTTGGATTTCGTGACTATACAAATATTGTTATGGGGATTTGAAAGATATTTTATATCGTTATTTCCAATACGATATTTGTTGGTTTCAGAATTTGATATTGAATATAAGCCGATATATTTTCTATTCAGAGCCTTGTATTTAATATCAAATGTGATTTGGTTTGTCGTGAATCGTGTTTTTGATGACATTGGTTCTTTAACCCAGTTAAAGGCAGAATATTGATTTTTGTGAAGGTTAAAACTAAGTGGAGTTTTAATGAATCTTTAATTAGATTAAAAATGTGGATTGATAATTTAAATTATCAAATCTGAAAGGTGATCGAGAATGGAGTACCACCAGTTTTGCTCCAATGCGATAGTTAAATCTTTAATTAGATTTGAACGCGAAATGGTAATTAATTTTACCGATAACACCGTGGTGTTAGATATGGAGTATCACCAGTTTTGCTCCATGGGATATATAGGTTGGGATTGGGAAATAAAATAAATAATTACTTCGGTGTGGTTCGTTAATCCCGACTAGTTTGAAATGATATCCAAAGGAAGATTATAGGATAAATTTAGAAGAATTTATCTTGGATAAAATTAATGGGAACATTTCCCTAAGAATGTGATATTGTGAATAAAAGAATATTCTGAATTGGGATGAGGCGTTTGTTGTGTTTGTGTAACATTCATTATTATATACGTGGGTTATTCAGAAAGGCCGGGTTTATACCCATTCTGAATAATCGATTCGACGAGATGTCGAAGATGAAGACGGTGGTTGAAGACCGGAAGTCTTCACATCGTTTGGGTGATTACTGATGATCTTGATTGGGCTGTACACCCAGGATGAGGGAATCAGTTGGTGATCGTCCAGACGTACCTGGAGATGGATGGATATGCGAGGAAAGTGCCTCCGGTTTCGTTCAGACCCAGAACGGACTTGTAAATGGACTGTGTGTCTGACATTGGATTTTAGTCCGTGTGATTGATCTCTATTAAATATATATCTGTTTGGCGGCGGAGAATTTATTCTCTTGCTTAACGCCCTTCTCTGAGACGTACGAGCTCAGGGGTTATATATTGATGGATATCAAACGCATGGAGTGAATTGCCTGTGTGGCATGCGTAAGTGGCAATTGATCAAGGCTTCTGTTGAAAAGCAAAGTCTTGTGGTTGATGATCAAAGCACGACCAGTGTGGTGTAGCTTTGTGTATAGCGTGAATTCGCGAGCCTCACACCTCGGTATGAGTCAAAAACGGGAGACGGACCGCTGGGAGAGCACGACGTTTCTTTCTAGCTAGGGTGGTGTCAGTGACCTACCAGCCCTGACATTTATATACTTTTCACCTGTGTGGTTGTTGGAATGCGAGGCGCCTCGGATATAGGTCTGTAAGGACCGGGAAACGTGTGTTCAGGAATTGCCAATCCTCAAAAGTAAGAGAGGACCGGCCCAGCCGATTCCAAGGATCATAGTGGGGTCCTGAGGCATTTGCTAGAGTGTCTCGAACGCGGAGAGGAGCTTGCCCCTTGCCTCGGCTCATGACGGAATCCAATTTCCAATACGTGTATTGCGGTTTTAATTGTAGAACTAGTATGGCGACATGATAGATGGTACCCATGCCGCCTATGATTGATATTTATGATTGAAATTGTTTTGACACTATACACTTATAATAGTATCAAATAATGTGTTTTAAACGTATCAAGCATGCTTTGGCTGTTATAAGGGAAAACCCTATCCTCCGGCTTGCGTTGCATTGTGTGATGGGACCTGGGTCTTATAACAGCTTCATTTTTCTTTATTTAGCATTGCGCTGTTTGTTTTAAGCACTGGTATTCTTGGGAGGAAACCCGTTCCGTGTTATACGGCGTGGTCCCTTGATTTACCTAACTTTAAAAATAAAGAATTATAACTGTTTTAGTTCTCACACCAGTCACATGACTGACCTGGAGTTTATTGTTTTAACCTAAACTCTGGGTGCCCCTATTTTCCGCACGGGCAGCTAGTAGTTTTGGTTTTGCAGATTTATATTCACAGGGTCCTGATATACAGCTGGAACGATGCTCGGAAAGCTCTGTATCCGTGCATTACTTCTAGTTGTGTTTTATATATTTTTCCGCTGCTATGTAATTTATTGTAATCTCTGATATTTATCGAATATAATTTATTCATTTATACTCTGTATATTCTTGTATCTGATGGAATTGTTGTAATAACAATGAAATGTTCTTCCGTCTGTGTTCCGATGTGTGTTGTTCTCAAAGTATTCGTGCTTTCCTTCACGGGGAAGTTACGGGTTCTTACAATTCAGTTCAATCATACTTTAACAGTTCAACAAAAAACGAAGTTCATTTCGAATTCAGATTCAAAATAGTAGATTATGAAATTGCAAGAACTTGTAACAGTAGATCCTGATTACTAATGATGCGAGATGATGGCCAAATTAAGGCTGATTATGAGATGATCGACAGAGGCTGACTATGATTAGATCACGGGATCGAGTTTTCCAGATTAGGGCGCAGCTTCTTTGTTTTTTTCCCTCCGTAAAAAAAGGGAAAGGTAAGGGGATATGAATGATGAAATTAAATTTAGAATGGGTTAAGTCCGTTCTAATTTCCAAAACGTCCGATGCCCGTACCAAACAAGCTTGCAACGGACTTTAGCAGTTGCTATTTCACAACGGATCAAAGCAGTTGCGAATTTTCCGCAATAGGGTGTTGCAGAATTGCATGTATGGTGTAGTGTTAATTATTATAAATTGTATACGGTACATACTAGATCACCTTTCTCATCAAAAAAAAAACCATGGACGATTTAAATTGTCTGTATTGTGTGTTATTTGTGATGTTGAAATGTTCAACATATTAAAAATAATGTTAACATTAACATGGTTGTTGAAATTAGATAATAAATATTTATTTATTGTAATGACCCGAACTTCCTCGGTCTCCGAAGGGAAGAGAAAGAACGGATTGCTTTGAGGACAAGACGAATCAGAATGCAAATAGAAGAACATTTCATTTCTATTACAACAATTTACATCAGAGTACACGAATATACGAAGTATGAATAAATATTATACATCAGAAAAAAAATAGAGATTTACAAATTACAATGCAACGGAAAATAATACAAAACACAGCAGAAAGAGATACACAGATACAGAGCTTTCTGAATATCATTCCAGCGGTAAACAAAGATCTTGTGAATATAAATCTGCAAAACCAAAACTACTAGCTGCCCGTGTGGAAAATAGGGGCACCCAGAGTTTAGGTTAAAATAATAAACTCTAGGTCAGTCATGTGACTGGTGTGAGAACTAAAACAGTTATTTAAAACCTTACTTTACAAATAAGGTAAATCAAGAGACCACGCCGTATAACACGGAACGGGTTTCCTCCCAAGAATACCAGTGCATAAAACAAACATCGCAATGCTTTTTGAAAAAAATAAAGCTATTATAAGACCCAGGTCCCATCACACATTGCAACGCAAGCCGGAGGATAGGGTTTTCCCTTATAATAGCCAAACATGCTTGGTACGTTTAAAAACAAATCATTTGATACTATTATAAGTGTATAGTGTCAAAACAGCTTCAAATATAAATGTATCAATCATAGACGGCATAGTATCCCATGCTACTATGTCGCCAATACTAGGCTCTACAATCAAAACCAAAATGTCACGTATTGGAAATTGGATTTTCGTCATGAGTCAAGGCCAGGGATGGCTCCTCATCGCTTCGAGACACTCTAGCAAATGTCTTAGGACCACACACTCTGGGTAACCCTTGGATCTTCAGGGTCGGTCCTCCCTTACGTTTGAGGATTGGTTATTCCTGAACACATGTTTCCCGGTCCTATCGGACCTATCCATCGGCTCCGTAGAGACCGATATAACCGAGGCGCCTCGCAATCCATCAACCACATAGATAAAAATATAACAATGTCAGGGCGTGCAAAACCCTTACACCACCCATAGCTAGAAAGAAACATCGTGCACTCCCTGCAGTCACGATCCCGTTTTTGACCCTTACCGAGGTGTGAGGCTCGCGAATTAACGCTATACACAAAGCGATGCTATATTAAAGATGTGCTTTGATCATCAACCACAAGACTCTGATTTTCAATAGAAGCCTTGATCATTTGCATCTCAGCATGCCACACAGGCAATTCACGCCATGTGACTGATATCTATCGATATATAACCTCTGAGCTCGTACGTCTCAGAGAAGGGCTTAAGCAAGAAACAAATTCTCCGCCGCCAAACAGATATTTATTTAATAGAAATCAATCAACACAGAATAAAATCTAATGTCAGACACACAATCCATATACAAGTTCGTTTTGGGTCTGAACGAAACCGGAGGCACCTTATTCCTCGTCCTATATGTCCAATACAGGAGAGAGGTCCTCGCATATCCGTCGATCTCTAAGTGCGTCTAGACGATCACCGCTTATTACCTCGTCTTGGATGTACAGCCCAATCAAGACATTAGTAACCATCCAAACGATGTGAAGACCTCCAGTCTTTAACCACCGTCTTCATCGTTGACTTATCTTCGAATCAGTTATTCAGAATGGGTATAAACCCGGCCTTTCCGAATAACTCGCGTATATAATAAACAAGTGTTATAATAACACAACATACGCCTCATTCCAATCCAGGATATTCTTTATTTAAATATTCACATTCTTAGGGATTCGTTCCCATTAATTTTATCAAAGATAAATTCTTTAAAATTTATTCTTTAATCTTCCTTTGGATATCATTCAAACCATATTAAGGTTTTCCAAACTAGTCGGGATTAATGCACCTTACCGAAGTAATCATTTATTTAATTTCCCAATCCCAACCTATTCATCCTATGGAGCAAAACTGGTATTACTCCATACCTAACACCACAGTGTTATCGGTAAATTTAATTACCATTTCCCGTTCAAACCTGATTAAAGATTTAACTATCGCTAGGAGCATGTGATACTCCGTTCTCAGTCATCTCCCAAATTTGAAATTTGAAATTTGAAATTTTCAATTTTCAATTTCTATTTCAATCTAATTAAAGATTCATTAAAACACCACTTGGTTTTAATCTTTCCAAAAATCAATATTAATGATTATTTAGCTTTGGAAAATCAAACATGCCGCATCGACAATCTACACTGTACTATTGATTTCTACTGATATATAACCTCTGAGCTTGTACGTCTCAGAGAAGGGTGTTAAGCAAGAGAATAAATTCCCCGCCACCAAACAGATATATATTTAGCAGAGATCAACCATACAGTTCGAAATACAATGGCAAACATGTAATCCTGCCTTTAACTGGGTTAAATAACTAATGTTATTTAAAACACAGTTCACGATAAACCCAAATCATATTCCATTATTTATGGAATCTTCATGGAAAAACAAATCAATATATAATCGATATCAATTTCCATATCCGACTAATAATATAAGTGGAATAACGGCAAAGCCTTTTAAATTCCATATGTATTAATAGTCTTCCTCCACAGAAGTTCATTTCGATTGTTATCAAATCGAATTCCATTCCATTCCAATTAAATATTAATTAATTGGAAAACTTTACTTTGGAAAATCCAATTAAATCTTAATAAAAAGATTTATATATTCCAAATCACATTTCACTGTAAATCGGGTTAAAGAACGGATGTCGTTAAAAACACAGTTCACAATAAACCCAATTCACATTCCATTTTCAATTCCAATTAAATGTTAATTAATTGGAAACACTAATAATCTTAATTAAAAGATTTATTCTTTTCACATGGGGTTCAAGAACAGTGTTATTTAAGATGCTATTCACGACAAAGCCAAAATCACATTCCATTGTTAATCGGGTTGAAGAACAAGTTTTATTTAAAACACCGTTCACGATAAACCCAAAAACAAATTTGATATTATATACGAGGCTCTGAATAGAAACTATATTGCCTTATATTGAATATCAAATTCTGAAATCAACAAATATCGTATTGGAATAACGATATATATATATCTTCCAAATTCCTCCACAATATCCGTATAATCACGGAATCCAGTATCGAAATATTCCGAAGATAACTTCGATTCAAATCCATTCCAATATTGGAAATTCTGGTTATTTTTAAAACTATTTCAAATCCAATTTAATTATTTAAAAATATCGGATTATAATTCTAGTTCATAACTAGTTCATTTCGATAAAATATATTTTTATCTTTTCAAATATGGAATTTTTCATCCCAATTCTTTCCAAATCATTTATTATGATTTTACACAAATTATTGATATTTTTAATAATTTTATCAAGGCTCGTACAGTCGATTTCCATAAACGGTCATCGAACTGCACTTACAACGACCTTTTCCAAATTTGATTTGGACATGATTCCAAATCCAACCGTTAGATTTCAAATCTCTTGTATTCGTTGGAAATCTCTTTTCAATACGAACCCAATGGTTCTGGTTTTAGGAGAATCCGACAGTCGGATCTCCCATAATGTACATTCGAAGTCAATGGTCGAAATTCGCGAACTACCGCGGCACGACGCGTTCTATTCAGGCCATTATATATATATATATATATATATAATATTTCATCGATTTCCATTTAAAACGTATTTTATAAATCGTTTTAAATTTGTTTTCAAAACGATTTCGACTTCATATTCAATTTCAAATCAAAATTGAATATTCCATATCATCGATATATAAATGATAATATTTTCAAAACATTAGATTTTGAAATCATTTTCTTTTCGATATTTTTTATATAAATGAATAAAACCGATATAAATATCATTCACGTCAAAATAGCGCATATCAAATCAACACGTCTTTATATATTTAAATATATTCGTGTCCATACTAAATCGGACATCAAAATCACATTTTGATCTTTTACTGAATATTATTTTAAAATATTCGTTATTTTTAAAATATTCATTCTTTTTGAACTGGAATTAGACATAGTCAATCACCATATAATGTATTTTATATGGATTTCATACACACATGTACACAACAATAATCAAACATGGTCAACCATCATCTATAGTGCATTCTACACTGCATAAGCATTAAATATAAATATTTAATGCTTACAACAGCCTGTCAATCAATCGATCGATACACAACTAATTATTGGGACTAGTCTATGTCATATATCATCCCAATACCCGTGTGGGGTTTCAATCAACAAATAATGAATTTTATTTGTACAGTTGGACGATGTGTAAAATATATCGTCTCAATCCATATTAGTCAAATGTGTGTACAAATACAAATCGTCCGATTTGTAAATGAATATTTATTTTATTCATATACACGTTAAAAATTATATTTTTAACTATAAAATATTTCAACACATGAATATTTAGTTCGGTTCACTTCACATCACAATCAATTCAAACACATCAATCAATCAAACCAAATAATCAAACAAGTCGTCCATGGTCTGTGGACGACGGGGAGCAGTTCACATATGCAGTTATAAAATAAATAACTGAATAGAAAATTTAAGTGAGGAGTTCTCACCTTGGGGATCCACTCCGCCATTCCTAATTTCTGAATGGTTTGGATGTGGATTTTGATTCCAGTGCACTGTGTTCCTCACCATAATCCCAACATAATCTGTTTCACGCTATTCATATTAAAAATCACCTTTTTAACATCGCTATACATAATTAAAAACCACATTTTTATGCTATGTTCTTATTTATAAAAATCATATTTTTATAAATCAATTTTCCATATGAAAATCATATTTTTATCTCGCTATAAATAATTTCATATCATCTCATATATAAAGTATATTTTTACTCCAAATCAGTTCCTATCAAAATTATATTTTTCTTCTAAATCATTTCATATAAAAAATTATATTTTTCCTCCCTAACTTATATAGAAAAATCAAATTTTTATATCATTGAAAATCAAATCTTTTTATGATTAAAAATCCTAGCTTTTCATATATAAAATCTAATCTTCTCTTAAATAAAAATCTTATCCTTTCTCATATAAAAATATAATATTTTCACATATAAAAATATAACCTTTCACCTCTTTTCATAAATAAAAACCACTTCTTCATAGCTTTAAAAATTGAAACTTCATAGTTTAAAAAAAATCTATTCTTTATAAAACCTAAAAATCAAAATCAAGGCAGGTAAAAACTTACAGCGGGAAAAAAGGTTTTCAGTGGCTCACGGTGGTGGTGGCTCAAGGGAGGCGCGGCGTCACGTTGGTGGGGCGGAGCGCTTGAAGTCGGCGGCGGTGGGGTCAGGGCCTAAGGCGGCGGTCGGTTGAGGGTTTCAGGCGTCATGCGCTTCGCGAGGGAAGAAGGGGGCTCGCGAGATCGGGGGAGGTGCGGGGGTCTTCAGAGGTAGCGGCGCCAGAGGTGCGCCGCCCCTGGCGGTCGCGGCGACGACGGTCTCCCTCCGCCCTGTCGTTCGCCCTTCTCCCCTCTCTTTTTTTAATTATTTTTCTTCTGAATGAAATAACCGTGGAAGAGAAAGTTTTGGGGGGGTTAATTGAAAAAGTTTCATATTAATTTTTATTTTATTTAATTTATTCCATAAAGAATCTTTTTATTTCGAACTCAAAATCGAACCCACCGATTGTCGTCCCGAACCAAATACCCCCATTCCGAACACAATGGGATATGGCCCCTAAGCCAATTCGACCATTTTCATTAGTTTTTGTTTAAATTGAAATATAAATCTAAATATTCAATTTTAAATGTACATTTCAATTTACTGGGTCACATACGGACCCCAAAAATTCTAGAAAAATTATTTCTAGCTTCGTATTGATGATACGGTCCTAACAAAACTAATTTCGTCAAATTTGAAGACTATTTGAAAAATGGCCATTTTCTGATTGATCCAAATTGACTTGAATTTTTCAAACACGTTTTCTTTTGATACGCTCACATATTGATTCCAAAAATTATGAAAACTAGAATCTAGCAATAATTTGAATCCCGATCCAACAAAAGTGGTTTCGTAAAAAATGGAGGTTGTTTGCAAAATCGCTATTTTTAAGGGCTATAATTCCATAGCGACTATTCTGAATTTTCAACTGGGCATAACTTTTTATTCCCACTATAAAATTTCAATTTTTCAGATTTGTTGGAAAGATATTTTTAAATTGATTCTAATATTTTTGGTTTCACTAAAATCTGGTTTATTTTGAATCCTGTACATTCATTTGAAATTTGAAATCGAATTTTCAAACTACCGCACCATTTCCAATTCCTTTTATAATTAAAATAAATATTTATATTCTAATGTCGATTCAAATAAATACATACGCTCTAATTCTATTCAAAATGAATTTCTAGTTGTTATTATTTAAAATAAATCATTTTAAATATTCAAAATTCATTATAATTGCCAAAATAAAAAATTTAAATTGGTTCTGATTTTCCGGGTTGTTACAATCTCCTCCACTTAAAATCTTTTCGTCCTCGAAAAGGAACGGAGCTAAAAGTTGTTTAACTAACCAACTCAACTTTCATTCTTCAGCTTTTTAGTTTCTACGATTTTTCAATTTTTCCAAAAATTTGGCTAACACCCTAAATTTTCGAAAAATTTCGCCATAACCTCCTTTGTACGGGATGGGGTTTGGAAATTTATTGGGCCGTATTAGACACCCAATAAATCCTAAAAAACATACACATATTTATAGTGATATGTTCTTGTGTCCACAGGGGAGTGTGTATAGATCATAACTCTAGAGAATAAATTCTCGTCACCATATAAGTAGTTTTTGTGCCTTAATTATTAGAGAGACGTGATTATTGTCAATTCCAGACCCGTGTGGTTTTTATTATTAATTTGGAAATTTACCGTTACATTTTATATAGTCCATATCAGTCTTCGGTTCAACCTAAAATATAGTCATCACCATACAAGCCTCTCGCTTGTATGGTAAATCTTCAACCTCGTCACATAAGCTCCAAATGCTTATGTGGTATATGATAGGGTATGCCATCTTCAAGAAGTATGCCATGTAGTGTAGTTCAAAATTAATTGTTACTATCCTATGGCGACGTTTATGATTTCACACAGAACAACCAGCACTCCGCATCCAATGGCATTCACAGGAGTTTATATAATAATAAAATTGCGCATCCAACTTGTTAAGGTTTACCTATTTGTTGAGCATGCAAATAAATTCTGTACTCAGCAGCAAATCCATTTACCTTTTTAATGTATATGCATGTATACATATGTAATTTCAATCAAATTACAATTCAATTCAATATTTGACACAATTTGGCTAAATTTGCCTTTCATTCGCATGTTGGTTTAATGAATAATCAAACAACACAATCAACAATCAACAATCAATTAGTTGATTAAATTTTCAAATTCATAACTTTGATACATAGTCAAAAATCATATTTTTGATGCCAATTTACAAACAATAAACCCTATCTAGTTTTGGTTCTCACACCAATCAATTGGAGATATATAGAAATCCCACTTTCAAAACTCGAACATAAATGATGATGATGTCGCGACATCACTAGGATTATGCCCGGGCGACTAGAGTGTGCTTCTATATCTATCCAGTATATTAAAACTTCGAATACACGTTTGCAAGGCGTATAAGCAAAATCTTTATATGCTCGATTGTCCAAATTCAATATAAATAAAATAATCAAATACGTATTATTCGATTTAATTTTCAAAACAAAGTTTTTTTTTTAATTTTTATTTTTAAAACAACACTCTCCGGACTCATTCTAGGATGCTACTGATCCCATCTCTAACGAGTCATTCTTATTGGATATTATTAATCCAGTATCTGATGAATTCTTTCATTCGGTTCTAATGTATCTTGTTCTTGAGCTCTGTGAACCAAAGCTCTGATACCACGTGTAAGGACCCGAACTTCCCCGGTCTCCGAAGAGAAGAGAAAGAACGGATTGCTTTGAGGACAAAACAAATCAAAACGCAAACAAAAGAACATTTCATTGCTATTACAACAATTTACATCAAAGTACACGAATGTACAGAGTATGAATAAATATTATACATCAGAAAAACATCAGAGATTTACAAATTACAATGCAGCGGAAAATAATACAAAACATAACTGAAAGAGATACATGGATACAGAGCTTTCCAAATATCATTCCAACTGTAAACCAGGATCCTGTGGATATAAATCTACAAAACCAAAACTACTAGCTGTCCGTGTGGAAAATAGGGGCACCCAGAGTTTAGGTTAAAACAATAAACTCCAGGTCTGCTGGTGTGAGAACTAAAACAGTTATTTAAAACCTTACTTTACAAATAAAGTAAATCAAGGGACCACGCCGTATAACACGGAACGGGTTTCCTCCCAAGAATACCAGTGCATAAAACAAACAGCGCAATGCTTTTTGGAAAAATGAAGCTATTACAAGGCCCAGGTCCCATCACACAATGCAACGCAAGCCGAAGGATAAGGTTTTCCTTTATAATAGCCAAACATGCTTGGTACGTTTAAAAACAAATCATTTAATACTATTATAAGTGTATAGTGTCAAAACAGCTTCAAATATAAATGTATCAATCATAGATGGCATGGTATCCCATGCTACTATGTCGCCAACACTAGGATCTACAATCAAAACCAAAATGTCACGTATTGGAAATTGGATTTACGTCATGAGTCGTGGCCAGGGATGGCTCCTCACCGCTTCGAGGCACTCTAGAAAATGTCTCAGGACTACACACTCTAGGTAACCCTTGGATCTTCAGGGCTGGTCCTCCCTTACGTTTGAGGATTGGTTATTCCTGAACACATGTTTCCCGGTCCTATCGGACCTATCCATCGGCTCCGTAGAGATATAACCGAGGCGCCTCACAATCCAACAACCACATAGGTAAAAATATAACAATGTCAGGGCATGAAAAACCCTGACACCATCCATAGCTAGAAAGAAACATCGTGCACTCTCTGCAGTCACGATCCCATTTTTGACTCATACCGAGGTGTGAGGCTCGCGAATTAACGCTATACACAAAGCGGCACTATATTAAAGCCATGCTTTGATCATCACCACAAGACTCTGCTTTTTAACAGAAGCCTTGATCATTTGCATCTCAGCATGCCACACAGGCAATTCACGCCATTCGACTGATATCTATCGATATATAACCTCTGAGCTCGTACGTCTCAAAGAAAGGCGTTAAGCAAGAGAATAAATTCTCTCCCGCCAAACAAATATATATTTAACAGAAATCAATCAACAAAGAATAAAATCCAATGTCAGACACACAATCCATTTACAAGTTCATTCTGGGTTTGAACAAAACCGGAGGCACCTTATTCCTCATCCCATATGTCTAATACAGGAGAGAGGTCCTCACATATCCGTCGATCTCCAAGTACGTCTAGACGATCACCACTTATTACCTCGTCTTGGGTGTACAGCCCAATCATGACATCAGTATCCATCCAAACAATGTGAAGACCTCCGGTCTTCAACCACCGTCTTCATCGTCGACTTATCGTCGAATCAGTTATTCAGAATGGGTATAAACCCGGCCTTTCCGAATAACTCGCGTATATAATAAACAAGTGTTTAATAACACAACATACGCCTTATTCCAATCTAGAATATTCTTTATTTAAATATTCACATTCTTAGAGATTCGTTCCCATTAATTTTATTAAAGATAAATTTTTTAAAATTTATTCTTTAATCTGCCTTTGGATATCATTCAAACCATATCAAGGTTTTCCAAACTAGTCGGGATTAACGCACCTTACCGAAGTAATCATCTATTTAATTTCCCAATCCCAACCTATTCATCCCATGGAGCAAAACTGGTATTACCCCATACCTAACACCATGGTGTTATCAGTAAATTTAATTACCATTTCTCGTTCAAATCTGATTAATGATTTAACTATAGCTAGGAGCAAAACTGGTGATACTCCGTTCTCGATCATCTCCCAAATTTGATAATTTAAATTATCAATTTCCATTTCTATCTAATTAAAGATTCATTAAAACACCACTTGGTTTTAATCTTTCCAAAAATCAATATTAACGATTATTTAACTCTGCAAAATCAAACATGCCGCATCGACAATCAACACCGTACTACTGATTTCTGCTGATATATAACCTTTGAGCTTGCACGTCTCAGAGAAGGGTGTTGTAACACCCCGTATTTTCTGTGAACATAAAAAAAATCAAGATATAATTAATTTCTAGAAAAATAATTAGGTGAAACGGGTTGCGCCGTTGCATTCGTCTCGGAATTCTGCTTGAGATAGAGTCCGAGTTTGCGTAAATTGGACTCCGTATGAAAAAGATATCCTAAAATTAAATATTGCAGCAAAACATGGAAAAAGAGGAATGAGAAAAGAATAATGTTTAGCATTGTTCTAAGAATTGTAAGCAAAAGACATAATAGCTCATTTGGTTGGAACATGTGACTTGCATACAAGAGGTGCAGAGTTCGATCCCCGCCAACGCCATATTTTTGTTTTAGGGGAATGGCTAAAAAGCGGCTTAGTGTGAACGCGGTTCAAAAAAAAATTAAATATATATATATATATATATATATTGAATATATATATATGTATATATATATAATTGAGAAGATAAATACAGTCAATTTATTTGGAGTGAAAGATTTATGCATAAGTAGATATGTATGTATGTAGGTAACTTCATTATGCATTGATTTTGCATGTTGCAAGGAAAGTAGAGAAAAAAAAGGGGAAATTAAATTATATGCTCGATTTCCTTTTTTTCAGGCAAGCAATTAATTTGCATTATTTGAATTCATGAATAGGTGCGTGTGTGTATATATATATATATATATATATATATATATATATATATATATATATGGGCAGTTAATGTAAACATGAATAGAAGTTTATTAATTTGCTGAGTGTTTGCTGAGTCACTTCTGACTCATTGCTGAGTCAATAAGATAAACCCCATCTTGTCTGAACGGCTGCGGTTATTTCTAGGTTAAATCTAATGGCCTAAATGAATCCTAAATTCTATAAATAAGTGGGTAGTCTCTCATTCTAATTCATATGAAAAATTAGAGAAGCCGCCGTCATGCCGTCGCCATGGAACTCCGAGTAGCCGCCGCAAATCAAAGTAGAAGAAAACTAATCTAATCCAATTCTAATCAATTCTAAAAGCAATCTAGACTCTCTCTTTCTTCTTAAATTGTGAGTATGATGATTCTCACAAGATTATTAGCAAACTAATTTGATTAAGATGTAAATGGAACATAAGAAAATGATGTGAATTGTCATATATGTTACTGTAAAATCTTATGTTATCATGTATGTTCTAAATGTTTTGTTATGCTATGATGAAAATCATGCTATGCTATGTTATGCTATCATGCCATGCTATGATGAAAATCATGCTATGCTATGTTATGCTATCATGCTATGCTATGTGTAAATCATGCTATGTTATGTCATAAATCTTATATATGTTGTAGATCTCATGTTAACACATATGTTGGAAATCCATAAGTTATATGATTATGATATCATGATAAGTTGTGTTGAATCGTACAAGTTGTAAAATCATGATGTTGTTATTTATGCAAATTGGATCATGTTTTAAAGTTTATGTTTTTTTTTCTAAAAAATAAATGGATCATGATTATGGGAATTTGCCTATTAAGTTAGGTGTACCCATATGCATGAATCTATGACTAAATGAATTTTTATTATGGGAATTTGTCTATTAAGTTAGATGTACCCATATACATGAACCTATGTTATTAAGTTAGATGATGATATTTTGTAAATGATGTCACATATGTTACATAGTCACGATGTTAGTATCCATGTTGGTTAGTTCATGTTAGTCAAATCATGATATTATATATGTTTGGGCTATGATGATTCATACATGTACCTATTCAAGTTTTGGCACTAATTAATAAAAATTGTGTAGGATTCATGACACTTGTTTTAGATCTAAAATTAGATCCATGACATGTGTGAGTTCTATACTAGTTCACACCACCATTATGTTGCAAGTTTATACATGAATTTGGGTTATATTATGTAGACTATGACATTTAACCAAACAAGTTGACACCTTTAACATGTGTAGCTTATGCAAGTTATAGTCTTAGCCTATGCAAGTTTAAGTGTTGGACCTCTATCACATATGCAAGTTTCACCCCTTTTTATGAGTAGATCTATTTTAGTCATATACATATATGTTGTTGTTGTGATAATTTATCTTTGTGCTATGAGTTAGACTATTCGAGTCTAACGTATATTTTACGTTTAACGTATGAACGTAAAACGTGGGATAGGGGTGATATTAAAATAATTAATATTGAGAATTTGCACGAAATAGACTTAAAAAGGCATATAACAAATTTGAGATATGTGAATTGCCTTAAAAGGCGAAAAATGGAATTAAGACATTAATTGGAAAATTAATGTGTAGAAATGGTCATAAGTTAATTATGGATTAATTTGAATTTGAATACGGATTGAGAAATTGGTATAAAATGTCTTTAATGGCATATAATGAATTTGTGGTGAAAAAGGGTATGACTTATCATACCATAAATGGATGGACATAATTGAGTCAATTATGGACATCATTAAATTTTGAATAAATTATTAATCTGGATAGAGAAGTTAATTCAAATTTTGGAAAGATTAATTAATTAATTAATCACTTAAGATAATTAACATTCTTTCTATCTACATACACCAGAAGGTTCTAGGGTCACAGAGAGGATAATGTCTAGGCTTGGGTTTGGAAAACAAGTTTCCTGCCCTCCCTGGCTATCCCTAACTGACCCAATGAAAGGGATGGTCTTGAATTTAGAAAGAAAAAATGTGGTGGGACATGGGAATCTAGTGGGTGCTTTGGGTGGCATGAGGAATCTAGTGGTTGCCTTTAGTGGCATTTGAAATACGATTAGTAAGACTTAACCAAACACACATGCAAATGAACATGACTAAGAAGAGGGTTAAGTAGGTGCCTTGGGTGGCATGAGAAAATACGATTAGTAAAACTTAACCAAATTAAATATGTAAGTGGGACATAGGGGTTAAGTGGGTGCCTTGGGTGGCATGTGGAATTACTAATAGAAATCCTTAACCAAATTTAAAACATGTAAGTGGACATGAAGGGGGTTAAGTGGAATGTGTCAGAGGGGACCAAGCCTAGGTGGGAAGCTTGGTGGGAGGCCCATTTCAACCAGTATCCCAAACGTATCTTTGTGAGCTCGACCCAAGTCGAGGACGGGACACGCATACTGGGCTTGACTATAAGAGGCCAAAACGGGTTAGCGGTGGAAACGCAAGTCCAACGGGTTCATATGCGTGAATGGACCCGGGCTGGTAGGTAAGACGTTGTTGCATCGTGTAGGTATAAGCCGTGCATCCTTAAGTTGTATCGGGTTGCCACTTTAGGGGAGTGATACACACCACTGTGGGGCCAGCATGGGTATCTACGAGTTAGGGAGCCGATCGAATGGGGCAGGGTAGTGGGTACACCTAGTAGTACACGAAGCTACCATTATTAATTAAGTATTAAAAGGGTACACCTAGTGGAGATAGGGGCAGACGACACCTATGACGTCAGCTAGGAGTACGTGGAATTACCATTATTAAGGGGGTACGTCTAGTAGGGATAGGTACACGTTGGGTACCTAGGATAACAACTAGAGATACACAGTCAAATGTGGAGGATAGTGGGTACATCTAGTAGTACACGAAGTTATCATCATTTTATTTAGGGATCAAAGTGACTAGTAGGGGTGCAGTTAGTGCTAGTACAGTACAGCACGATACAGTACGGTAGAGTATAGTAATTATCCTATATTGATTAGGAAGCGTCATTAACGTTAGTGATTAGTAACGGGTGTGGTGCCGTGTAGTAATTATTCTTTAGTAGGTATGCCTTTAATGTTACCATGGTTAACCTCATTTCCTTTGCCTGTTCTGTACACCCAATAGTTCATAGGCATTTCCTAATTCTCCAGCTTATGCCTTAGTCTGATTACTTTGAAAATAGTATTGTTAGAATTGTCATACTCGCCAGACTTTATGTCTGACCCCCTCTATTTCTATCTTTTTCCCCCTCCAGGTCCTCAGGTTGAGCCCAGCTCTAGTGGTGTTTGATTGGATTGCTTATCTCTTTTGGGAGCTTGGACTGCTAAAGTAAAGTCCAGCTTGTTATCTTTTGTTTAATGGCTATTTATGTAATGGGATTATGTATTTTGTTTTATCAAGATAGATATTGTACTTGACTCTGATTTATGGTATTATGATGTAATCAAACATGTTTTGACTTCTGCTGCAATGAAATAAAGTTTTAAATTTCCAAGTACTATTTTATTTCTGTCTTGTTGTAATTTTACTGTTCTATACTCACTTAAAACCTCCATGGAAGTTAATGCATTCCTTTTGTGAGTGACATTAATGGACGTGGGGTGTTACACGTGGTATCAGAGCTTAAGGTTACCAGAACAGATAAGATATTTTGAAAAAATATTTTTCAAAAGCATTTTTATAATGAATACTTTCAAAAATATGTTTGTAGAAGAGTAGTTTTGAAAGAAAGGTTTATTTTGAGAACATAATCCCCAAGAGCCATATATCCTTCCTTCGATTCTCCGTTTTGAATCTCTTCCTCTTTCTCTTTTTGAATTTCCCCTCCGCGTATAGATGCTTTTTCTAAGATAAATAAGGACTTCCGTACGAAGGACGGAAGAACCACTTCAAGGGACTTAGACGTTTGTCGGGCTAGAAGTTAGTCCAAGTAGGTGGAGGGTTGTGGGAACCTTTAAGATGGACGGTGGGAGGAAGGTTCAAATAACTGTTAGGTTAATAAAGGACGAAACATCATCTTGGTGGGAGGTCACGAATGGAGAATGTGAAGAAGAAGGCTAGTTGTTTTGGAGAAATAGGACACCTTATTAGGATTTTCCAAAGAGGCAAGAATAAAGTACAGGATCTTCTGGAGGGTTGTTGTATTCCCTCACGGCTGGTATACCTGATGGGGGTAGGACCGTCTAGGTTGAAATTTGGTTTTCTTTATCATCCTGTTCGAACCTTGTTTGATTCTGGCGCTTCATACTCGTTAGTATCTGCTTCGTTAGTTGAAACACTGCACCTAAATACTAGTCTAGTTAAGGATCCCATCCTAGTCTCAAATCCTGTTGGTGGTTCGGCTCATCCTTCAATGGTTTGTCGGGATTTGAGAGTGCCTATCTTGGGCGTTGGGTTTGAATGCAGCGCCTTCATTCTTGGTTTCACGGTCTATAGTTTGATTCTAGGGATGGATTGGCTAGCCAGGCGTGGTGCCATCCTAGATTGGGGAAGGAGGGTAGTTAGACTATTGGTTCGTTATGGAAAGACCCTCATATTTCTTGTGACCATAGGAGTTTAGTGATGCTTAGTTGCCTAGAATCTTCTGATGTATCCAACAATGATTTGGGACCTGTTTGTGTGGTCCGTGAGTATGGGGATGTCTTCGATGTAGAGCGGGGTTTACCTAGAGGAGCGAAGTAAGCTTTCGTGTGTGCCTAGTGGATAATGCAAAGCCAGTTATGAGATCAACGATGGTTTTGGAGCAAGACTGGCAAGGACAACCAGAGTCGGTTAAGTGCTCAGTTATTTGGTCGTTTTACTAGTATCATCTCATGTAGGACATCTGAATTCGAAGGAGGTATCCCTTGGGTGTTTGTCTGATATTGGTTTAGGCCTTTGGGGCTTGCACTTGGGGGATGTCGAGTTCGACTAGGATGGTCTGCGTGAGAGATGGACAGTTGTGACAAATTTTGCATGGAATAATATCCTGGTTTTCTCTAGAAGCGGAGAAGAGCATGCCCTACATCTTAGGGAAGCCTCTGGGGAAGGGTGATATGTTATGGAGGGAGATTATCGAAAGTCCATGAGAGGAATTGCCCTACCCACGACTTAGGATTGCCTGCCATAGCTTTTGCGCTCAAGTCTTGGTGGAAGTTTGAGCTGCTTACAGACCATAAGTCGCTAAAGTTTTGTTCTCTCAGAAAGATCTGAACTGGAGGCAGCAAAGGTGGATGGAGTTCTTGGCGTCCTGCGATTTCGAGATAGCATATACCCCTTGCAAAGGGTAACGTTGTGGTGGATGCCTTAAGTAGGAAAGGATCGGCATTGAGTCCTTTTTCTGTTGAGCGGCGTAGCTTAGAGTTTATCTCTACCATTGACTTTAGACCATCCATTGATTTTGTACTTGGTTCGCTAACGTCCGTTGAGGTCAGACCTACGCTTTTAGGATGGGTTGAAGATGCATAGCGAGATGACCTGCAGTGGTGGAGTTTGTAACGAACCGGGATTTTCGACTCCGAAAATCAACATCAAACTATCATGTTGATCATTCAGACATCGAACATTCCAGATCATTAATAGAAAGAAGTTAGAGGGTGAGAATAGATAAGATAGAAATATTAGAATAGAAGAAGTAGAAGAAACACCACACAGAGTCTCACATCGCAGCGGAACAAAATATAATACAGAAGTAAATCTTTATTGAGAACTTTGAAAATACTTACAATATCAGAGTACATTAACATCTGGACAGTGATAATCTGTCCTCATACAACACACAGCGGAATACTGGTAATATCATACGTCTGGACTCTTCCAGCTCGTCTCTTCACAGCAGTCGATAACCTGAACCTGTACAACCCGGTCTAACCCGAGCATTTACAAAACACCGGGTCAGTCTGGTGAACCAGAGTGAGATAAACTCGCACAGTAATAAGGTGAATCATCCAATCATGATTTTAAAGTTCAAAATCTTTTCAAAAGGAAGGATAATCGTAAGACCAAATCCACACATAAACACGGACGGTTTTTACCTTACGATAACCCAAAACAGTTTTGAAACCAATATCTTGTCTGATATTATAATAATGTCTAAATACAAGTAAATATTAATCTAGTGGAACGCTTGCATCTCACGCTCCACATATATAGTATACAATCAAAACCCGCAGGCGCTTATTGGAGATTGGATTCCAACTTGACAAGGTATGGGACCACCTGCCGATCGTGTATCTCTAGAGACGAATACACTGGGTTCAACAAGAACTTCTTGCAACCCGGCCCTCACATGACCGACCCCTCATTTCACTTGAGAGTATCGAATGTATATCACCGACGGTTGGGATCAGCAACCGTCTCCCGAAAAAGGACAGCATCGAAACATAGATTTAAGAAACAATAGGATTTTCTCTAGGTAGGTGATCATACACCCTAATGGGAGCGACCCACATAGCCATGCTGCCTGCCCGATTTTTGTCATTTTCCGGTTGATGAGGCTTGAGGTCAGAATTAACTACTGATCATCTGGTCACCATTCACTTTGAATGCCACATCGTCAGATCCGTCAGATATCACTAATTGACGTCCACAAAAATGCTCTAGCTGAAAGCTAGAGAATGGCAATTCCCTGCCAACAACTATCGTACGTTTGAAGAAATCAACGTACGTGATTCTTTGGAAATACCCTGTCAGACATCCGTCCATATACGTCATCCAGGAACAGGATGAACCGAAGGCACTCTCCTACCGCATCCAATATAGGAATCACCCCATGGATCAGTAGCGAGAAGTCCTTGCAACCCGTTGATTCCAATCACGACAGAATCACAGCTTTCCTCTGCTTGCCAGGCAGAGAATATTAGTGGTTCTTCCGTTTATGAAGATCCACGGTCTTCAATGCTCCATCTCGATCATCTTCTGAGATCTTCACATATTTGTTGGTCGAAATGGTTTTCGAATAAATTCGATCCCGGTCTTTCCGTACCAACAATCGTATTGGGCGGGTTTGATAGTTGGTGTTTTAACTATCAAAATATACAGTGTTTCAAACATGACACTCCAATGAGTTCACTGGTCCAGTATTCAGCATCACTTGGCCTTTCAAACAAACTGATTTACTTTTGTTAAATTAAAACTTCTAACTCTGTTAAAAACAGATTTATTTAAATTCGTCTTTGGTTATACAACCCACTTCTTTCACCAACATCCCTTTTTCCCAATCTCCTTTCAAATCTCTTCGATCGTTCCCCACTTTGGAAATCTTGTTTCAAAATCCCCTTTTTACTTGATCTTATTTCAAATAACGTTAATTCAATATTAACGCTTTTACACTTTAAATTTTCCTTCATATCCCTGGTTTATCATAAAACCTTTTTGATCTAAATTTCCCTTCACTTAATTCGAATAATCAAGTAACACTTATATCAAGCTATTCTATTCGCTTGGAATTCCTTCTATAACTTCGTAAAAATCATTTTGGGTTTTAAATTTCAACTCGTACATGAGCTCCTTTCACTATTCCATTTGATTTCATTTTACTTCGATCACTTTCGAAAAGTAACCTTCTAAGTCATCATTATTTAAAACAATAATTTTCTTCACTCGTTAACTACTTTCAGTAGTTAATTCCTTTATTTACTAAAATAAATGGTAAATCCTTTATAAAAATCTTATTTAAACTTAAACGATACTTATTTAACCATCTAATCAAACCACGTTAATTTGATAAGCAACTCCCATTCAAAATAGTCAATTTAATTAACTCAAACTCGCTTATCTCATTAATCGATTCCAATTAGTTCTTACCTTTAATTAATTAAAAATAATTAATTAAATAATTCCATTAATTGTTTTCTTGACAAAACCATTATCAAAGTTAACCCTTCGATTCATTTCTTATCTTCATACTTGAAAGTCTGATTATTATCAGCGTATACTTTATAAAATAAACCAACCATAAATCAAAGTTTTAAATAAATTATTTAATTCCCCTTTTATACTTTATTCAAAATAATATTTCAAAATCTAACTCTGGTTATAAAATAAATTTTTTAACCTCAACTCTATCGATTCACTTTACGGTGAATCAACATTTATAAACCGATTGATTCTATAGGCCATACTCTGCCAAACACTTAACCAATACCGCCCATTGGTTCAACCCAAACAAATGTTGAATATTCAGTCAATAAACAACAATCAAATCAATCAGCCAAACATATCAGTTCATATATAATAACATGGAAACAAACAATATTTTTGAGGAATCCGGTTGGATCCCTCCAATCTGTCCTTCCCTGAAATCAAATGGTTATCTCAAATCAGACTGTTCAGTTTTGTTTAACTGATAAATTAAATAACGACCATTTAACATCAACCATAAGCAATTCAAACAATTCAACCATTTAAACATGTTTATAAATAAACGTGACCAACCAAGGTGAGTTACCTTTATTGGAACCAATCGTTAAAATATAACGGTTTGGTATTTCACTGAAATTAAACACAGTTTAATTTCATCGGTTAAATCAACAGCTAAATAGATAACTAGCAAACAGTCAACCATTGGCAAACAGAGCACACAAAAATAAAAATACCCAATTTATATAAAATATAAAAAGGGTAACTGAGTGAGTTTAACTCACTTTGATTTCTGTTCGTTGTTAGAATAGTTTGTTTCCACCCGTGTCCATTATTCTCGCATGTCACTACTTCTTTGCTACTACGTACACACATGCGGTTTCCCAAAAGAAGTGCTCTCCTTCACGTTTGTTTTAAATATATAATTAGTGAGATACATAATTATAACGTTAGGCCTATTCATTTAAGTGGTAAGGCATTATAAATACTCACTGTTGTAAATCTTCCCTGCCAAATGAAACCGCCACTTTTTCTTCCATTTTTCTTTCATTTGCGTTTTCCCATACCCGTACGTGCCATGCAAACCCCAACTCATGCTCCCGTCCTTCTTCATGCTGAACATTGGTTGTTCCCTCATCACCGAACCACCCCTTTCAGTTCGCCAAAACATCCCTCCGCGTCCCGCTCCAGTTCATCAGAGATAGATCGGAGACTGGCCAGCCCCGCGCCGAAGTATCCCCGAGCTCCGCCCCAAAACCCGCCTGACTCGGCGTCCCCAAGCACCAGTACTTCTCTCCGAACGTTGGTGTCTTCATCCACAGCTTTCGGTCATCAGAGGCCACGGCAGTCCATCACCACCGTTGGATTTAGAGCTCTCATCGAGCTGAGGGATTTGATACAAGAAAGATTTGGGATTTACCAAATAGATCGGAAGATCCTTGAGGATAATTATTGAAGAGTATTGGCTATACGTTAATTAGTGGAGGCGCAAGTTTCAGATCTGAGAGATAGCTCGCCATATTAACTCGTCTGCAGAAGGAAGAATGAACAGGTGCTATATATAGTAAAGGAAAGTGTGGGGGTTACGCTACTGTGAATTATATTTTATTGATTAGCTTGATGGCCACGTTTTCGTTGTACTGTGCATTGTTTGGCCATCACGGTATTTAGTTTGTTTGGGCATCACGGTAAGACAATGGATTGGGATGCAAGGTAAGACAGTACGGTTGGTTGCTTTGGTATGTTGAGCGTACAGGAAAGCAACAAGAAAAGAAGAGCTAAAGAATGGGATGGATTATATTAATAAAATAATATACGAAACTTCGTCGTGAAGAAATAATGTTAAAAACCACTACAAAAGATTTTTGTTTACTGATAAAAAAACTGTTCTTGATGTAAAACGATATTCCGGATCCAATGGGA
This sequence comes from Allium sativum, assembly GCA_030737875.1. Taxonomy (NCBI): domain Eukaryota; kingdom Viridiplantae; phylum Streptophyta; class Magnoliopsida; order Asparagales; family Amaryllidaceae; genus Allium; species Allium sativum. The sequence continues at coordinate 287,452,488 of CM060909.1, forward strand.
CAAGTTTCGTCGCAATCCGAGGTCGTATGAAAATTTTCCCTTTATGAAACCAGAAGTGAACACGCATTTAATTTTTTCACGATCACCAGATAAATCAAATCAACTCGAAACTACGAAGTCTGACAATAACTTTTCGATACGAACCCAACGACACTAATTTCGTCGCATTCTGAGACTGTTGCCCCGATAGGCTATTTTTACCCCAAACCGCCCTACCCTTTTTAACGCCAAATTTCTCGATCTCTAAAAATAACAAACTATATACATATCCTGACTCTAATCGACGATACGAACTCAACGGAACTGGTTTCGTGGCCTAATTCGATCGTCTTCTCAAGTTACACTCAAATACCCCTTTATTTATTTAAATACGCGCTATAGAAATTGAACGAGCGTTTACGGCTACCGTGGTCACATACGATATCGGTTTTCCACGAAATTCACCACCGTACAATAATTTAGCGATACGGTTCAAATAAAACTGATTTCGTCGAAATCTGAGTCCGTTTGCAAAACGGCTATTTTAAAGGCCTATAATTAAATAACGGTTTTCCATAGCGACTACTTCAAATTTTGATTTGGCCATAACTAGCAAACTATAACACGAAATCTGGATTTTTCTCTTTCGTATGAAAATTATCATCAATACGGTTCCAACGTGTCTTGTTGCACAGAATTCCGGCTTATATCGAATCCTGTATTCTCAGTTGAAGTTCAAAACTCTATATTGCGAACTACAGCGTCATTTTAGGCTCGATTTTATATTATATATAAATTATAACGTTCAACTTCGTTTTTAATAACGAATTAAATATTAAATTCCATTAATAATCCTAATATAATATTTAAAATGAATAAATTAAATTAAATATTTGACGGCCAAAAACACGGGTCGTTACATTCTTCCCCCCTTAAAATAATTTCGTCCTCGAAATTGCTAAGGTAAGAAAGAATGTTATAAACTCATTAATTTCAAATCTAATTTTATACTAAATTAGAAACCAATTCAATACAGTAAGTAAATATTTTCAAAAATATTGAAAATTTTCTAACACTTTAAATTTTCGAAAAATTTCGCCAGCACCTCCTTTGTACGGCTCAATCGGTACAACCACAACTCGCCTCTCTGGGCCTTCTCCAATCCAAAAGAAAATGAAACGGCCAAGCGGCTTGCCAAGTAGGCTCATAAATCACCAAACCCATATGAAAATAAACATGTACCTTTTTGTCGGGCATATCATTATATTCTTCCCATCTGCTACGCTGTCAGCTTATACAAATGCATTCTCCAACCAAAATTCCAATTTTATCTTCAAAACCAAATCCTTCTCGCAACCAAGCCGAATCTCATTCTTAACTCAATTTCCTTCCATTATCCATTCCAACTCTTAACCAACATCATTTCAGATTCCTGTCTCACAATTCAAAATCGGATTCTACTCGATATAATATATCTTGATTCAATTTCCAGTTAATTGGTTTCAATTCAATTCATATTCGCTTTCACAATTTCTATTTAATCTTGTTCTTGTTCAAACAATCTTCCTGGGAATTTCCAACAGTTCAGCTCTTTCAAAAATCAAATATTTCTTTCCAGGATTCAAACAACCTGTTTTTCTCAAAACAATTCAAACAAAATCTTTGGTAGTAATCCGTCACTTAGAACTCGGAAATGAACACTGATGATGTGGCCAGCATCCTCAGAGTTATTCCCCAGCTATCAAAGTGAGTTCAATACTATATCAATTCAAAATTCCAATTTTAAACACTTTCATTTTGAAATCTTTTTCAAAATATCCTTTCCAAGGCTTGTAAAACAATTTAAAACCTCCCAGGATTTTAAAATTCTCATATATTAAGTCCAATTCCAATTTCAACCACTTACTCGAATTTCCCAAGTTTTAATTTCAATTCTGATTTAAATTCAGATTTAACTCCTCTAATTTTCATATATTTCACTTATATGAATTCTGATTGATTATATAATCATTTCACATTTTATAATCAACCAACACATCCAATATACTATAATATTCTAAATATTAATCTTTCTTTTATACTAAAATATAATTTGGGTAAAATTATTTCATTTACCCTCTTTCAAAAACATACTGTGTCGAATTATTCTGTTCAAGAGTTTAGAAACACTTATCGACACAGTTTGCATTACTGTATCGACCAGAATTCATAAACTACTCGACAAACCAACCAACACAATATAAACAGTTTTTTATAATAATTTACAAATACGCGCTCATATATATACACTCAAACTCAATCTAGGGTATTACTAACCCCATCTCTACTGAGTCACGCCACAGAGCCAAGGTAATTACTTAACCTTAAGCTCTGATACCACTGTAACGAACCGGGATTTTCGACTCCGAAAATCAACATCAAACTATCATGTTGATCATTCAGACATCGAACATTCCAGATCATTAATAGAAAGAAGTTAGAGGGTGAGAATAGATAAGATAGAAATATTAGAATAGAAGAAGTAGAAGAAACACCACACAGAGTCTCACATCGCAGCGGAACAAAATATAATACAGAAGTAAATCTTTATTGAGAACTTTGAAAATACTTACAATATCAGAGTACATTAACATCTGGACAGTGATAATCTGTCCTCATACAACACACAGCGGAATACTGGTAATATCATACGTCTGGACTCTTCCAGCTCGTCTCTTCACAGCAGTCGATAACCTGAACCTGTACAACCCGGTCTAACCCGAGCATTTACAAAACACCGGGTCAGTCTGGTGAACCAGAGTGAGATAAACTCGCACAGTAATAAGGTGAATCATCCAATCATGATTTTAAAGTTCAAAATCTTTTCAAAAGGAAGGATAATCGTAAGACCAAATCCACACATAAACACGGACGGTTTTTACCTTACGATAACCCAAAACAGTTTTGAAACCAATATCTTGTCTGATATTATAATAATGTCTAAATACAAGTAAATATTAATCTAGTGGAACGCTTGCATCTCACGCTCCACATATATAGTATACAATCAAAACCCGCAGACGCTTATTGGAGATTGGATTCCAACTTGACAAGGTATGGGACCACCTGCCGATCGTGTATCTCTAGAGACGAATACACTGGGTTCAACAAGAACTTCTTGCAACCCGGCCCTCACATGACCGACCCCTCATTTCGCTTGAGAGTATCGAATGTATATCACCGACGGTTGGGATCAGCAACCGTCTCCCGAAAAAGGACAGCATCTAAACATAGATTTAAGAAACAATAGGATTTTCTCTAGGTAGGTGATCATACACCCTAATGGGAGCGACCCACATAGCCATGCTGCCTGCCCGATTTTTGTCATTTTCCGGTTGATGAGGCTTGAGGCCAGAATTAACTTCTGATCATCTGGTCACCATTCACTTTGAATGCCACATCGTCAGATCCGTCAGATATCACTAATTGACGTCCACAAAAATGCTCTAGCTGAAAGCTAGAGAATGGCAATTCCCTGCCAACAACTATCGTACGTTTGAAGAAATCAACGTACGTGATTCTTTGGAAATACCCTGTCAGACATCCGTCCATATACGTCATCCAGGAACAGGATGAACCGAAGGCACTCTCCTACCGCATCCAATATAGGAATCACCCCATGGATCAGTAGCGAGAAGTCCTTGCAACCCGTTGATTCCAATCACGACAGAATCACAGCTTTCCTCTGCTTGCCAGGCAGAGAATATTAGTGGTTCTTCCGTTTATGAAGATCCACGGTCTTCAATGCTCCATCTCGATCATCTTCTGAGATCTTCACATATTTGTTGGTCGGAATGGTTTTCGAATAAATTCGATCCCGGTCTTTCCGTACCAACAATCATATTGGGCGGGTTTGATAGTTGGTGTTTTAACTATCAAAATATACAGTGTTTCAAACATGACACTCCAATGAGTTCACTGGTCCAGTATTCAGCATCACTTGGCCTTTCAAACAAACTGATTTACTTTTGTTAAATTAAAACTTCTAACTCTGTTAAAAACAGATTTATTTAAATTCGTCTTTGGTTATACAACCCACTTCTTTCACCAACATCCCTTTTTCCCAATCTCCTTTCAAATCTCTTCGATCGTTCCCCACTTTGGAAATCTTGTTTCAAAATCCCCTTTTTACTTGATCTTATTTCAAATAACGTTAATTCAATATTAACGCTTTTACACTTTAAATTTTCCTTCATATCCCTGGTTTATCATAAAACCTTTTTGATCTAAATTTCCCTTCACTTAATTCGAATAATCAAGTAACACTTATATCAAGCTATTCTATTCGCTTGGAATTCCTTCTATAACTTCGTAAAAATCATTTTGGGTTTTAAATTTCAACTCGTACATGAGCTCCTTTCACTATTCCATTTGATTTCATTTTACTTCGATCACTTTCGAAAAGTAACCTTCTAAGTTATCATTATTTAAAACAATAATTTTCTTCACTCGTTAACTACTTTCAGTAGTTAATTCCTTTATTTACTAAAATAAATGGTAAATCCTTTATAAAAATCTTATTTAAACTTAAACGATACTTATTTAACCATCTAATCAAACCACGTTAATTTGATAAGCAACTCCCATTCAAAATAGTCAATTTAATTAACTCAAACTCGCTTATCTCATTAATCGATTCCAATTAGTTCTTACCTTTAATTAATTAAAAATAATTAATTAAATAATTCCATTAATTGTTTTCTTGACAAAACCATTATCAAAGTTAACCCTTCGATTCATTTCTTATCTTCATACTTGAAAGTCTGATTATTATCAGCGTATACTTTATAAAATAAACCAACCATAAATCAAAGTTTTAAATAAATTATTTAATTCCCCTTTTATACTTTATTCAAAATAATATTTCAAAATCTAACTCTGGTTATAAAATAAATTTTTTAACCTCAACTCTATCGATTCACTTTACGGTGAATCAACATTTATAAACCGATTGATTCTATAGGCCATACTCTGCCAAACACTTAACCAATACCGCCCATTGGTTCAACCCAAACAAATGTTGAATATTCAGTCAATAAACAACAATCAAATCAATCAGCCAAACATATCAGTTCATATATAATAACATGGAAACAAACAATATTTTTGAGGAATCCGGTTGGATCCCTCCAATCTGTCCTTCCCTGAAATCAAATGGTTATCTCAAATCAGACTGTTCAGTTTTGTTTAACTGATAAATTAAATAACGACCATTTAACATCAACCATAAGCAATTCAAACAATTCAACCATTTAAACACGTTTATAAATAAACGTGACCAACCAAGGTGAGTTACCTTTATTGGAACCAATCGTTAAAATATAACGGTTTGGTATTTCACTGAAATTAAACACAGTTTAATTTCATCGGTTAAATCAACAGCTAAATAGATAACTAGCAAACAGTCAACCATTGGCAAACAGAGCACACAAAAATAAAAATACCCAATTTATATAAAATATAAAAAGGGTAACTGAGTGAGTTTAACTCACTTTGATTTCTGTTCGTTGTTAGAATAGTTTGTTTCCACCCGTGTCCATTATTCTCGCATGTCACTACTTCTTTGCTACTACGTACACACATGCGGTTTCCCAAAAGAAGTGCTCTCCTTCACGTTTGTTTTAAATATATAATTAGTGAGATACATAATTATAACGTTAGGCCTATTCATTTAAGTGGTAAGGCATTATAAATACTCACTGTTGTAAATCTTCCCTGCCAAATGAAACCGCCACTTTTTCTTCCATTTTTCTTTCATTTGCGTTTTCCCATACCCGTACGTGCTATGCAAACCCCAACTCATGCTCCCGTCCTTCTTCATGCTGAACATTGGTTGTTCCCTCATCACCGAACCACCCCTTTCAGTTCGCCAAAACATCCCTCCGCGTCCCGCTCCAGTTCATCAGAGATAGATCGGAGACTGGCCAGCCCCGCGCCGAAGTATCCCCGAGCTCCGCCCCAAAACCCGCCTGACTCGGCGTCCCCAAGCACCAGTACTTCTCTCCGAACGTTGGTGTCTTCATCCACAGCTTTCGGTCATCAGAGGCCACGGCAGTCCATCACCACCGTTGGATTTAGAGCTCTCATCGAGCTGAGGGATTTGATACAAGAAAGATTTGGGATTTACCAAATAGATCGGAAGATCCTTGAGGATAATTATTGAAGAGTATTGGCTATACGTTAATTAGTGGAGGCGCAAGTTTCAGATCTGAGAGATAGCTCGCCATATTAACTCGTCTGCAGAAGGAAGAATGAACAGGTGCTATATATAGTAAAGGAAAGTGTGGGGGTTACGCTACTGTGAATTATATTTTATTGATTAGCTTGATGGCCACGTTTTCGTTGTACTGTGCATTGTTTGGCCATCACGGTATTTAGTTTGTTTGGGCATCACGGTAAGACAATGGACTGGGATGCAAGGTAAGACAGTACGGTTGGTTGCTTTGGTATGTTGAGCGTACAGGAAAGCAACAAGAAAAGAAGAGCTAAAGAATGGGATGGATTATATTAATAAAATAATATACGAAACTTCGTCGTGAAGAAATAATGTTAAAAACCACTACAAAAGATTTTTGTTTACTGATAAAAAAACTGTTCTTGATGTAAAACGATATTCCGGATCCAATGGGACAAGTTTCGTCGCAATCCGAGGTCGTATGAAAATTTTCCCTTTATGAAACCAGAAGTGAACACGCATTTAATTTTTTCACGATCACCAGATAAATCAAATCAACTCGAAACTACGAAGTCTGACAATAACTTTTCGATACGAACCCAACGACACTAATTTCGTCGCATTCTGAGACTGTTGCCCCGATAGGCTATTTTTACCCCAAACCGCCCTACCCTTTTTAACGCCAAATTTCTCGATCTCTAAAAATAACAAACTATATACATATCCTGACTCTAATCGACGATACGAACTCAACGGAACTGGTTTCGTGGCCTAATTCGATCGTCTTCTCAAGTTACACTCAAATACCCCTTTATTTATTTAAATACGCGCTATAGAAATTGAACGAGCGTTTACGGCTACCGTGGTCACATACGATATCGGTTTTCCACGAAATTCACCACCGTACAATAATTTAGCGATACGGTTCAAATGAAACTGATTTCGTCGAAATCTGAGTCCGTTTGCAAAACGGCTATTTTAAAGGCCTATAATTAAATAACGGTTTTCCATAGCGACTACTTCAAATTTTGATTTGGCCATAACTAGCAAACTATAACACGAAATCTGGATTTTTCTCTTTCATATGAAAATTATCATCAATACGGTTCCAACGTGTCTTGTTGCACAGAATTCTGGCTTATATCGAATCCTGTATTCTCAGTTGAAGTTCAAAACTCTATATTGCGAACTGCAGCGTCATTTTAGGCTCGATTTTATATTATATATAAATTATAACGTTCAACTTCGTTTTTAATAACGAATTAAATATTAAATTCCATTAATAATCCTAATATAATATTTAAAATGAATAAATTAAATTAAATATTTGACGGCCAAAAACACGGGTCGTTACAGAGTTAGTAGAGAAGCTCATCTTAAATAGGTATACCCTAGATGATAAGGGTTGGTTGCGTAGGGACGGTAGACTTTGTGTATTACGGGACGAAAGTTTGAGGAAGTGTTTACATGATACGGCGAAAGTGGTGGAGCCGAATACGCTTAAGGAAGTGGAAGTAGAGCGAGATGCCACGATCAGACTAGCTCCAACATGCATTCTTGGGTCGGAGATTAAGAAGTTGAGAAACCGAGAGGTCAAGCTAGTCAAAGTGCAATGGGAAGAAGATCAAGGAGACTCTACTTGGGAGACGGAAGAGAAGATTCGTTTGTTGTACCCCTTCCTTTTCGGGGTTATGTCTTTTATATTCTCCTTTATCGCCTAGCTTATACTTGTCCTATCTTTAGTACATCCTCTCGTTTAAGTCTTTGACCTTTAGAAGGGTAGTCCTATGGTTGAAACATGTGTTTGAGACATGTTATGTTTGATGGATGCAAGTAGATGCAAGTGTTTGCTAGTGGTTGCTTGTGGATGCATATACACACACTTTAGGCACTAGATCGGCTCAGTCACTCTCATATTGCATATAAATATGTGTGCATATTTAAATTAATGAATGAATAGTGGTTGTATTATCATATGGATGCTGCATTAAGATGAATGGTTGTGCACGCATATAAAAATAATATGTATCATTAGGAATCTTTTGCATACATAATGGACGCATGGCACTATCATGGTTCGCATTAAGGAGGTCAACTGAATCAGTAGATCGCCTGATTTTTGCATTGGATAAGGACATGTACACACACTATGCATATAAACATGAAAGCATTAGAAGTCTCTTAAGGACAATGGATGCCTGTGCCTGATGGTTGAGTAGATGGATGATTGGATGGTAGGACACATTCTTCCTAACTTGAAGATTTCGGGGACGAAATCCTTTAAGGAGGGGAGAATGTAACACCCCGTATTTTCTGTGAACATAAAAAAAATCAAGATATAATTAATTTTTAGAAAAATAATTAGGTGAAACGGGTTGCGCCGTTGCGTTCGTCTCGGAATTCTGCTTGAGATAGAGTCCGAGTTTGGGTAAATTGGACTCCGTATGAAAAAGATATCCTTAAATTAAATATTGCAGCAAAACATGGAAAAAGAGGAATGAGAAAAGAATAATGTTTAGCATTGTTCTAAGAATTGTAAGCAAAAGACATAATAGCTCATTTGGTTGGAACATGTGACTTGCATACAAGAGGTGCAGAGTTCGATCCCCGCCAACGCCATATTTTTGTTTTAGGGGAATGGCTAAAAAGCGGCTTAGTGTGAACGCGGTTCAAAAAAAAATTATATATATATATATATATATATATATATATATATATATATTGAATATATATATGTATATATATATATATATAATTGAGAAGATAAATACAGTCAATTTATTTGGAGGGAAAGATTTATGCATAAGTAGATATGCATGTATGTAGATAACTTCATTATGCATTGATTTTGCATGTTGCAAGGAAAGTAGAGAAAAAAAAGGGGAAATTAAATTATATGCTTGATTTCCTTTTTTTCAGGCAAGCAATTAATTTGCATTATTTGAATTCATGAATAGGTGCGTGTGTATATATATATATATATATTTATATATATGGGCAGTTAATGTAAACATGAATAGAAGTTTATTAATTTGCTGAGTGTTTGCTGAGTCACTTCTGACTCATTGCTGAGTCAATAAGATAAACCCTATCTTGTCTGAACGGCTGCGGTTATTTCTAGGTTAAATCTAATGGCCTAAATGAATCCTAAATTCTATAAATAAGTGGGTAGTCTCTCATTCTAATTCATATGAAAAATTAGATAAGCCACCGTCATGCCGTCGCCATGGAACTCCGAGTAGCCGCCGCAAATCAAAGTAGAAGAAAGCTAATCTAATCCAATTCTAATCAATTCTAAAAGCAATCTAGACTCTCTCTTTCTTCTTAAATTGTGAGTATGATGATTCTCACAAGATTATTAGCAAACTAATTTGATTAAGATGTAAATGGAACATAAGAAAATGATGTGAATTGTCATATATGTTATTGTAAAATCTTATGTTATCATGTATGTTCTAAATGTTTTGTTATGCTATGATGAAAATCATGCTATGCTATGTTATGCTATCATGCCATGCTATGATGAAAATCATGCTATGTTATGTTATGCTATCATGCTATGCTATGTGTAAATCATGCTATGTTATGTCATAAATCTTATATATGTTGTAGATCTCATGTTAACACATATGTTGGAAATCCATAAGTTATATGATTATGATATCATGATAAGTTGTGTTGAATCGTACAAGTTGTAAAATCATGATGTTGTTATTTATGCAAATTGGATCATGTTTTAAAGTTTATGTTTTTTTTCTAAAAATTAAATGGATCATGATTATGGGAATTTGCCTATTAAGTTAGGTGTACCCATATGCATGAATCTATGACTAAATGAATTTTTATTATGGGAATTTGTCTATTAAGTTAGATGTACCCATATACATGAACCTATGTTATTAAGTTAGATGATGATATGTTGTAAATGATGTCACATATGTTACATAGTCACAATGTTAGTATCCATGTTGGTTAGTTCATGTTAGTCAAATCATGATATTATATATTTATGGGCTATGATGATTCATACATGTACCTATGCAAGTTTTGGCACTAATTAATAAAAATTGTGTAGGTTTCATGACACTTATTTTAGATCTAAAATTAGATCCATGACATGTGTGAGTTCTATACTAGTTCACACCACCATTATGTTGCAAGTTTATACATGAATTTGGGTTATATTATGTAGACTGTGACATTTAACCAAACAAGTTGACACCTTTAACATGTGTAGCTTATGCAAGTTATAGTCTTAGCCTATGCAAGTTTAAGTGTTGGACCTCTATCACATATGCAAGTTTCACCCATTTTTATGAGTAGATCTATTTTAGTCATATACATATATGTTGTTGTTGTGATAATTTATCTTTGTGCTATGAGTTAGACTATTCGAGTCTAACGTATATTTTACGTTTAACGTATGAACGTACAACGTGGGATAGGGGTGATATTAAAAGAATTAATATTGAGAATTTGCACGAAATAGCCTTAAACAGGCATATAACAAATTTGATATATGTGAATTGCCTTAAAAGGCGAAAAATGGAATTAAGACATTAATTGGAAAATTAATGTGTAGAAATGGTCATAAGTTAATTATGGATTAATTTGAATTTGAATAGGGATTGAGAAATTGGTATAAAATGTCTTTAATGGCATATAATGAATTTGTGGTTAAAAAGGGTATGATTTATCATACCATAAATGGATGGACATAATTGAGTCAATTATGGACATCATTAAATTTTGAATAAATTATTAATCTGGATAGGGAAGTTAATTCATATTTGGGAAAGGTTAATTAATTAATTAATCACTTAAGATAATTAACATTCTTTCTATCTACATACACAGAAGGTTCTAGGGTGACAGAGAGGATAGTGTCTAGGCTTGGGTTTGGAAAACAAGTTTCCTGCCCTCCCTGGCTATCCCTAACTGACCCAATGAACGAGATGGTCTTGAATTTAGAAAGAAAAAATGTGGTGGGACATGGGAATCTAGTGGGTGCTTTGGGTGGCATGAGGAATCTAGTGGTTGCCTTTAGTGGCATTTGAAATACGATTGGTAAGACTTAACCAAACACACATGCAAATGAACATGACTAAAAAGAGGGTTAAGTAGGTGCCTTGGGTGGCATGAGAAAATACGATTAATAACACTTAACCAAATTAAATATGTAAGTGGGACATAGGGGTTAAGTGGGTGCCTTGGGTGGCATGTGGAATTACTAATAGAAACCCTTAACCAAATTTAAAACATGTAAGTGGACATGAAGGGGGTTAAGTGGAATGTGTTAGAGGGGACCAAGCCTAGGTGGGAAGCTTGGTGGGAGGCCCATTTCAACCAATATCCCAAACGTATCTTTGTGAGCTCGACCCAAGTCGAGGACGGGACACGCATACTGGGCTTGACTATAAGAGGCCAAAACGGGTTAGCGGTGGCAACGCAAGTCCAACGGGTTCATATGCGTGAATGGACCCGGGCTGGTAGGTAAGACGTTATTGCATCGTGTAGGTATAAGCCGTGCATCCTTAAGTTGTATCGGGTTGCCACTTTAGGGGAGTCATACACCCCACTGTGGGACCAGCACGGGTATCTACGAGTTAGGGAGCCGATCGAATGGGGCAGGGTTGTGGGTACACCTAGTAGTACACGAAGCTACCATTATTAATTAAGTATTAAAAGGGTACACCTAGTGGAGATAGGGGCAGACGGCACCTATGACGTCAGCTAGGAGTACGTGGAATTACCATTATTAAGGGGGTACGTCTAGCAGGGATAGGTACACGTTGGGTACCTAGGATAGCAACTAGAGATACACAGTCAAACGTGGAGGATAGTGGGTACATCTAGTAGTACACGAAGTTATCATCATTCTATTTAGGGATCAAAGTGACTAGTATGGGTGCAGTTAGTGCTAGTACAGTACAGTACGGTAGAGTATAGTAATTATCCTATATTGATTAGGAAGCGTCATTAACGTTAGTGATTAGTAACGGGTGTGGTGCAGTGTAGTAATTATTCTTTAGTAGGTATGCCTTTAATGTTACCATGGTTAACCTCATTTCCTTTGCCTGTTCTGTCACACCCAATAGTTCATAGGCATTTCCTTATTCTCCAGCTTATGCCTTATTCTGGTTACTTTGAAAATAGTATTGTTAGAATTGTCATACTCGCCAGACTTTATGTCTGACCCCCTCTATTACTATCTTTTTCCCCCTCCAGGTCCTCAGGTTGGGCCCAACTCTACTGGTGTTTGATTGGATTGCTTATCTCTTTTGGTGAGCTTGGACTGCTAAAGTAAAGTCCAGCTTGTTATCTTTTGTTTAATGGCTATTTATGTAATGGGATTATGTATTTTGTTTTATCAAGATAGATATTGTACTTGACTCTGATTTATGGTATTATGATGTAATCAAACATGTTTTGACTTCTGCTGCAATGAAATAAAGTTTTAAATTTCCAAGTACTATTTTATATCTGTCTTGTTGTAATTTTACTGTTCTATACTCACTTAAAACCTCCATGGAAGTTAATGCATTCCTTTTGTGAGTGACATTAATGGACGTGGGGTGTTACAGGTGTTCAGCAAGAGAATAAATTCTCCGCCACCAAACAGATATATATTTAACAGAGATCAACCATACAGTTCGAAATACAATGGCAGATATGTAATCCTTCCTTTAACTGGGTTAAAGAACTAATGTCGTTTAAAACACAGTTCACGATAAACCCAAATCATATTCTGTTAATTATGGAATCTTCTCGGAAAAACAAATCAATATATAATCGATATCAATTTCCGTATCCGACTAATAATATAAATGGAATAATGGCAAAGCCTTTTAAATTCCATATGTATTAACAGTCTTCCTCCACAGATGTTCATTTCGATTATTACCAAATTGAATTCCATTCCATTCCAATTAAATATTAATTAATTGGAAAACTTTACTTTGGAAAATCCAATTAAATCATAATAAAAAGATTTATATATTCCAAATCACATTTCACTATAAATCGGGTTAAAGAACGGATGTCGTTAAAAACACAGTTCACAATAAACCCAATTCACATTCTGAAATATTACGCACCTCCGTTCACATAGGATATTGTCCCCAACTTAGCCACCGTATAGGTGTGGGGTTTTGTTCCTCAAAAGGCCTCGACATTAGTAAGAGATGGGCTCTACTATATAAAGTACCCACTTCACACAGGCTTCCACGATGTGGGACTTAGGGGTGTTACATTGTCCCCTTCTACAGGGCCCAACGTCCCCGTTGGCTCATTAACACCTCACCTAGGCACTGTGGTCCACATGGGAGCCACAATTCCGGCTGGGTATTGGCTCTGACACCACTGTAACAGCCCGCACCTCCGTTCACGCAAGATATTGTCCCCAACTTAGCCACCTTATAGGTGTGGGGTTTTGTTCCTCAAAAGGCGCCGGCATTAGTAAGAGATGGGCTCTACTATATAAGTACCCACTTCACACAGGCTTCCACGATGTGGGACTTCCATTTTCAATTCTAGTTAAATATTAATTAATTGGAAACACTAATAATCTTAATTAAAAGATTTATTCTTTTCACATGGGGTTCAAGAACAGTGTTATTTAAGACACCATTCACGACAAACCCAAAATCACATTCCATTGTTAATTGGTTTAAAGAACAAGTGTTATTTAAAACACCGCTCACGATAAACCCAAAAACCAATTTGATATTAAATACTAGGCTCTGAATAGAAAATATATCGGCTTATAATCAATATCAAATTCTGAAATCACCAAATATCGTATTGGAATAACGATATATATATATATATATTCCAAATTCCTCCACAATATCCGTATAATCATGGAATCCAATATCGAAATATTCCGAAGATAATTTCGATTCAAATCTATTCCAATTCATATATTGGAAATTCTGGTTATTTTTAAAACCATTTCAAATCCAATTTAATTATTTAAAAATATTGGATTATAATTCTAGTTCATAACTAGTTCATTTCGATAAAATATATTTTTATCTTTTCAAATATGGAATTTTTCATCCCAATTATTCCCAAATCATTTATTATGATTTTACATAAATTATTGATTTTTTTAACAATTTTATCAAGGCTCGTACAGTCGATTTCCTTAAACGGTCATCGAACTGCACTTACAACAACCTTTTCCAAATTTGATTTGGACATGATTCCAAATCCAACCGTTAGATTTCAAATCTCTTGTATTCGTTGGAAATCTCTTTTCGATACGAACCCAACGGTGCCGGTTTTAGGAGAATCCGACAGTCGGATCTCCCGTAATGTCCATTCGAAGTCAATGGCCGAAATTCGCGAACTACCGCGGCGCGGTGCGTTCTATTCAGGCCATTATATATATAATATATATTATATATATTTCATCGATTTCCATTTAAAACATATTTTATAAATCATTTAATTCATTTTCAAAACGATTTCAACTTCGTATTCAATTTCAAATCAAAATTGAATATTCCATATCATCGTTATATAAATGATAATATTTTCAAAACATTATATTTTGAAATCATTTCCTTTTCGTTATTCATTATATAAATGAATAAAACCGATATAAATATCGTTCACGTCAAAATGGTGCATATCAAATCAACACGGCTTTATATATTTAAATATATTCGTGTCCATCCTAAATCGGACATCAAAATCACATTTTGATCTTTTACTGAATATTATTTTAAAATGTTCGTTCTTTCTGAACTGGAATCAGACACAGCCAATTACCATATAATGTAATTTACATGGATTTCGTACACACATGTACACAACAATAATCAAACACAGTCAACCATCATCCAGAGTGCATTCTACACTGCATAAGCATTAAATATAAATATTTAACGCTTACAACAGCCTGTCAATCAATCGATCGACATACAACTAATTATTGGGATTAGCGTATGTCATATATCACCCCAATCAACAAATAATGAATTTTATTTGTGCATTTGGGCGATATGTAAAATATATCGTCCCAATCCATATCAGTCAAATGTGTGTACAAATACAAATCGTTCGATTTGTAAATAAATATTTATTTTATTCATATACACGTTAAAAATTATATTTTTAACTATAAAATATTTCAACACATGAATATTTAGTTCAGTTCACTTCACATCACAATCAATTCAAACACATCAATCAACCAAACCAAACAATCAAATAAGTTATCCATGGTCTGTGGATGACGGGAAGCACTTCATATGTGCAGTTATAAAATAAATAACTGAACAGAAAATTTTAGTGAGGAGTTCTCACCTTGGGGATCCACTCCGCCATTCCTAATTTCTAAACGGTTTGGATTTGGATTTTGATTCCAATGCATTGTGTTCCTCACCGTAATCCCAACATAATCTGTTTCACACTGTTCATATTAAAAATCACCTTTTTAACATCGCCATACACAATTAAAAACCACAATTTTATGCTATGTTCTTATTTATAAAAATCGTATTTTTATAAATTAGTTTTCCATATGAAAATCATATTTTTATCATGCTATAAATAATTTCATATCATCTCATATAAAAAGTATATTTTTACTCCAAATTAGTTCCTATCAAAATTATATTTTTCTTCTAAATCATTTCATATAAAAATTATATTTTTCCTCTCTAACTTATATATAAAAACCAAATTTTTATATCATTGAAAATCAAATCTTTGTACGATTAAAAATCCTAGCTTTTCATATGTAAAAAATCTAATCTTCTCTAAAATAAAAATCTAATCCTTTCTCATATAAAAACATAATCTTTTCACATATAAAAATATATTCTATCACCCTTTTACATAATAAAAACCACTTCTTCATAGCTTTAAAAATTGAAACTTTATAGTTTTAAAAAAATCTATTCTTTATAAAACCAAAAAAATCAAAATCTAGGCAGGTAAAAACTTATAGCGGGGAAAAAAAGGTTTTCAGTTGCTCGCGGTGGTGGTGGCTCAGGGGAGGCGCGGCGTAACGTTGGATGGGCGGAGCACCTGAAGTCGGCGGCGGTGGGGTCAGGGCCTAAGGCGGCGGTTGGTTGAGGGTTTCAGGCGTCGCAGACTTCGCGAGGGAAGAAGGGGGGCTCGCGAGATCGGGGGAGGCATGGGGGTCTTCAAAGGTGGCGACGCCGGAGGTGCGCCGCCCCTGGCGGTCGCGGCGACGGCGGTCTCCCTCCTCGTTGTTTGCTCTTTTCCCCTCTTTTTTTTACTTATTTTTCTTCTGAATGAAATAATCGTGGAAGAGAGGTTTGGGGGTTGGGTTTAATTGAAAAAGTTTTATATTAATTTTTATTTTATTTATTCCATAAAACAACTTTTTATTTCGAACTCAAAATCGAACCCATCGATTGTCGTCCCTAACCAAACACCCCCATTCCGAACACAATGGGATATGTCTCGTAAGCCAATTCGACTGTTTCGATCAGTTTTCAATTAAATTGAAATATAAAACTATATATTCAATTTTAAATGTACATTTCAATTTACTGGGGTCACATACGGACCCCAAAAATTCCAAAAAAATTATTTCTAGCTTCGTATTGATGATATGATCCTAACAAAACTAATTTCGTCAAATTTGAAGACTGTTTGAAAAATGACCATTTTCTGGTTGATCCAAATTGACTAGAATTGTTCAAACACATTTTCTTTTGCCACACTCACATATTGATTCCAAAAATTGTGAAAATTGGAATCTAACAATAATTTGACATCCCGGATCCAACAAAAGTGGTTTCGTCGAAAACAGAGGTCGTTTGCAAAATTGCTGTTTTTAAGGGCTATAATTCCATAACGACTATTCTAAATTTTCAACTGGGCATAACTTTTTATTCCCGCTATGAAATTTCAGTTTTTCAGATTTGTTAGAAAGACATTTTCAAATAGATTTTAATATTTTTGGTTTCGCTAAAATCCGGTTTATTTTGAATCCTGTACATTCATTTGAAATCGAATTTTCAAACTACCGCGCCATTTCCAATTCCTTTTATAATTAAAATAAATATTTATATTCTAATGTTGATTCAAATAAACTTATACGTTCTAATTCTATTCAAAATAAATTTCTAGTCGTTATTATTTAAAATAAATCATTTTAAATATTAAAAATTCATTAAAATTGCCAAAATAAAATTTTAAAATTGGTTCTGATTTTCTGGGTTGTTACATTTATAATATAAATAGTGAAATTGGTTAAATAGGAAAATAATTCAAATTAAGTTAGAGTTGGTTATATTTATTAACCAATAATTTATTTAAATTCACTACTGTTGTTTGAAAACCCCACACGGGTATTGGGATGATATTTGACATACACCAATCCCAATATTTAACTATATGTCAATCGATGGATTGACAGTCTGTAATGAGCGTTATTTATTTATTTTAATGCTCGCACAGTTGTAAATTTCACTCTGGATGTGAATGGATTGTTTAATGATTATTTATCATTATTTTTGTATACATGAAATGTATGAAATCCATATAACTGAAATTATATGGTAATTGATTGAGTCGCATTTCGATTCAGAAATAAATAATGTTTCACAATAAATAGTGTTTTATAATAAATAATGTTTAATAAAGAACATTTTAGAAATAAAGAATATTTTAAAATAAAATGTTTTAACAATAAAAATCATACTTTTATTTTATGTATAATAATAAAAAAACATTTGTTTATTGAATTACATTTTTATATATTAAAAATGTCACCTTTAATATGCTAATGAAAATATAACATTTGTTTATTGAATTACACTTTTGGACATTAAAAATATCACCTTTAATATGTTAATAAGAATAAAATAATCATTTATTGAATTACATTTTTATACATTAGAAATGTCATCTTTAATATGATAATGAAAATAAAATAATCATTTGTTGAATTATATTTTTGTACATTAAAAATATTACTTTCAATAATTATATGTAAGGACCATTAAAATCTGCATGTCTTGGAAAATATGTTTGTTCATTAAAAATGTTGGTCATTAAATAAAGGGTATTTTAAATAAAGAATATTTTAATAAAGAATATTTTAAAATAAAGAATCTTCTAAATAAAGAATATTTTTAAAATAGAATGTTAAAATAATAAAAATAAAGAATATTAAAAATTAAATAAAGAATAAAATAAAGAATATTTTAATAAAGAATATTTTAAAATAAAGAATCTTCTAAATAAAGAATATCTTAAAATAGAATGTTGAAACAATAAAAAAGTACATTTTAATGTGAAAGAATAAAAATGAACATTTTAATGTAAGAAGTACATTTTAATGTGAAAAAATAAAAATAAACATTTTAATGTAAAAAGTACATTTTAATGTGAAAGAATAAAAATGAACATTTTAATGTTAAAGTACATTTTAACGTGAAAGAATAAAAATGAACATTTTAATGTTAAAGTGCATTTTTAAGTAAGAGAATAAAAATGAACATTTTAATGTAAAAGTACATTTTTATGTAAAAGAATGAAAAAGGACATTTCAAAACAAAAGACATTTTAGAAATAAAGAATATTTTAAAATAAAAATGTTTTAACAGTAAAAGTTACATTTTTATTGTATGAATAAACCAATAAAATAGTCATATGTTAAAATATGATTTTGTTCGTTAAAAATATAATCTTTAACATGTTAATGAAAATAGAATAGTCATATGTTAAAATATATTGTTTTTAACATGTTAGTGAGAATATTTTGAAGTAAAGAATATTTTAAAATATCATTAAGTGTAGAATAAAATCATGATTTCGATGTCCGTCTTTCGATGGACACAAAAATTTAAAAATATGAAGCCAGGTTAAGTACAAAAATGCCATTTTTAACCTGAACGGGTTTATCGATTGATTTTATTCATTTTATAATGAATATCGAAAAGAGGAGATTTCAAAATTTAATATTTTGAAGATATTATTATTTTAATATGATAAACATACACTACAAGAAAACTGCATATAGCAGCGGCAGAATCCGCTTCTAATCCGTCGCTAAACAGGCCTTAGCGACGGATTTCCTACATAACGGTGTGGTCGCTAAAAACCATGACGGTATTTGTGTCAGATTTAGCGATGGAATTTAGCATGAGTTTTCCGACATTTTTCCGTCATTTTACTAATTTTATAATAAAAATAAAATTTTATTTATTAATTTAATTTTAATTTATATACCGACTATTTACCGACGGATAATTAATTTGTAATAAAATATTATTTATAAAAAACGTTGGTAAATCCTTACTAATTACCAAGGGATTAGCGATGAAAATTAAATTAAGGTAAACTTAACCTCCCTTTTTTTGTTGGTAATCCGCTGCTATTCCCCTTCTGATCTCTGTGTGTGTGTATATATATACACATATATACACTCACACACATAGTCATCACACAGATAATTTGTGTTCCATTCAATACACAATTCCTAATGTAAATACAACACAATTAATATCAACACACACATCTCATAATAAATGTATTATATTAATCACTCATCTCATAATCAACATTCAATATTACATTTTTTTCAAATAGAATATTTTCTAATCTTATTCTACTCTCGTTAATTTATATATGTTATAACAAAAAATCAATATCATCAATTCATTAGAACAAATCTATTGCTTTACTATTCACAACCTTCCTTCACCTCAAACTCATTCCTTGCAATCCCTTCCATTTCTTTTCGACCATCCACAAATATACTTGCTTTTTTCAGGGATATACTTCACTCACCGTAAATTAGCATCTGTTATTTCTTTAAGAGATTGTTCCAAATCATCCAAGAGCTGATGAGGATCAGGAACTAGCTAGCTTGGGATACAAGCGCAGTTAATCTTTTTCCAGATCTACTTCCATCAATACATCTCCTAGTCTACATGGTAAAAGTAGCATATGTAAATAAACAAAAATATAAAATAATACTCAATGCAATAAAAAATTCAAATGATGATTAAAACTTCAGCAAATGCCGACTTAATAAAGTAATAATACATTTCAGGTCATCTCTAAAGTTACCCACAGCTATTTATTAAACAATAATCATATATCATCACCCTCACAAAATATTTCCAAATTCTGCCTCAACTTTCCCAACACAACTCAACTCGCCCACTTATAAAATTCATCCAAAAAAAGCAGTCAAAAATTTAAAACAGAAAATGAATCCCATACCCTTGATATTTCTATGTGCTATAATTCTTATATTACCAGAATTAACTTATGGAGACAAAGAAAGCAAAAAGGGATATAGCAGCATACAGGTTATCGAGCAGAGTAAGGTGCAGGCTACCATACTTTCCATGCTGCCACATGGTCTCCAACTTGTGCCCTCATACTTGCCTTTACAGCGGCTTCATGGACTGCTCCCTTTGCAGGCCTGTTTGCCAAGCACTTTCCTTTTTAAAAAATTAATCTAGGCACCCTTCTTAAATAATATATGCTAAAAGTATGTTCATTTTCAAATGTATCATGTACAACATACAGGTTTCAATATGATAGGGGCACTTGATTAAGTTAGCATACAGGTTTCAACATTAAATAATATATCCTAATTTCTCCTTCATGTTAAGCATGTAAGTTTCGTTGAAAACTGTTGCAGCTTCATTGAGAAGACAACTGTAAATTGCTAGCTGATTAACATAAAATTGTGTTTATTTCATGCTCTTATATTTTATCTTTTGCAAATAAATAAATGATACTTTGGGTATTATTATGTGTATTTACAGATTGTCAAGTGATGCCTCTTTCATTTCAAATTAAAGGCCAACTACAAAGAAAAAACTACTTCCTTATGTCAACACTTTCTCAATCCCAAAAGAAGTTGTAGCTCACTGGTAAATGCATAGAGATTTGTACTGAGAGACCTGAGTTTAATCCCCGCCAAGCTCACTTTTTTCCAAAGAACGGAACATTCACACTGCCCCTTTTCTATGAAGAATATATGGAATAGTGATGTGTTATATGTATATATTCTTATGTATGTATATAATGCATGCACTTAATAAGGATTTTTGAATTTTAGCATAATCCCCTCAAGAATTCAAATCCAATTAATCGTATTTAATTGCCATGCAAAAAGAAGGGAATGTTTTAATCACACATCTTCAATTAAACACATCCTTATCTTCTCACTGACTGTGCAATGCATCAAAAGGAAGGACATTAATTACAATTCTTCAATCAAGCAAGGAATATTCCTTCATTCTGGAAAGGATATTTTCATGTATTTATTCTGTAGGCCTTGTATTCAAATAAGGGAGAAGGCTACATCCTGTATAAAAAGACCACTATATCATTGTAAAGGAGTGCCATATTTTTTTTATGCAATTATTATGTATTCTGTACTGTCATTTAGTTTTAATAAAGTTCTCCTTTGTTCTAGTTTATTTACTTTCTTATATAACAAATTGTGTATCTACTCAATTAGTTTTGGGTAGAACACGAATTGTTAGTGTTATTTCTATTGCTTATTAGGATTGACCATTGATTAGATTCAACGGCAATACTAATTTAATTTCTGTTGTTTTTTGTTTATTGTTCATTTCTAGTATTTGTTCTTCGTTTTTGTGGTTGAATTTGGTATTGATCTGATTAGATTCAGGTTCATAGTAAATTCAATAGCTTTGTTTTCAAAACCAACCCCCAACTATTGTCTAACTCGCCCAAGAATAAATAGATAATAATTTTTAATTACACCTCCCTGTGTTCGACCTGTATGCTTGCAGAATTTAATTTAAATATCGCGCTTTTCTAATTCATAGATTAGCGACGATCAAGTTTTTGGCGTCGTTGCCGGGGATAAAAGACCTTAAGTATGCATACTTGGAACCATCACAAACTTTTCCCGTAATCTTGGCCTCTGATCTTACCGAGGACCGAGAAGAAAAACTTTTGGAAATTTCACGGGAAAATAAAGACGCCTTGGGGTGGGAAATTAGCGATATAAAAGGAATTAGCCCATCAATTGTGGAACATCGCATACATTTAGTTGATGAGGCTAAACCCACCCGTGAGGCTCAAAGGCGATTAAACCCAAACATGAGAGAAGTGGTCAAGGAGGAGATAATCAAATGTCTAGACAATAACATCATATATCCCATCTCTGATAGTACTTGGGTGAGTCCGGTACAAGTTGTACCAAAGAAGTCGGGAGTCACTGTGATAAAAAATGACAGTAATGAACTCGTCCCAACAAAAATCAAAACAAAATGGCGTGTGTGTATTGACTATCGAAAGCTCAACTCAGCCACACGAAAAGACCATTTTCCCTTGCCTTTTATTGACCAAATGCTCGAACGCTTAGCGGGACATGAGTACTATTGTTTTCTCGATGGGTACTCTGGCTATAACCAAATTCCTGTTGCTTTAGAAGATCAACATAAGACCACCTTTACTTGTCCCTTTGGAACCTTTGCTTATCGTGGCATGCCTTTCGGTCTTTGTAATGCCCCCGCGACTTTCCAAAGGTGTATGATGAGTATTTTCTCTGATATGGTGGAAGAATTCTTGGAAATATTCATGGAGGATTTTTCAATCTATGGATCATCTTTTTCCCAATGCCTCACTCATTTAGAACTCGTCCTTAAGCATTGTAAGGAGAAATCACTCGTGCTTAATTGGGAAAAATGTCACTTTATGGTAAAAAGGGGGATAGTTCTAGGTCATGTCGTCTCAAAAGATGGCCTTGAAGTCGATAAATCCAAAATCGATTTGATTGCTAATTTACCTCCTCCTAAGTCTGTCAAAGATGTTCGTTCATTTCTTGGCCATGCGGGATTCTATAGAAGATTCATTAAGGATTTCTCGAAAATTTCAAAACCTCTCTCGAATTTACTTGCCAAAGACGTAAAGTTTGAATTTTCCAATGATTGCAAAACATCTTTTGAAACTCTTAAGTCAATCTTGACCACAACTCCCATCATTCAACCCCCTGATTGGACTCAACCCTTCGAACTTATGTGTGACGCTTCTGATTTTTCTATTGGAGCCATCTTGGGCCAGCGAATCGATAAACTTCCTCGAGTCATTTATTACGCTAGCAAAACCTTAAACGAGGCCCAATTGAATTACTCAACTACTGGAAAGGAATTTTTGGCAGTTGTTTTCGCTCTTGAGAAATTCAGACCATATCTCATAGGATCCAAAGTCATAGTTTACACTGACCATGCGGCCTTACGATATTTGCTTTCTAAAAAGGATGCCAAGGCCCGTTTGATTCGTTGGATCCTTCTTCTTCAAGAATTCGATATAGAAATACGAGATAAAAAGGGTTCTGAGAATGTTGTAGCTGATCATCTCTCTCGAATTGTGCACAAAAATGTTGATGACACCCAAATCGATGATTATTTTCCTGACGAACAAATCCTTTCGATCTCTAACACCCCTTGGTACGCTGACATTGTGAATTATCTTGTCGCACAGCAAACACCTGCTGAATGGTCGAAACAAGATAAACAAAAATTTCTCTCGAAAGTTCGAAACTTCTATTGGGACAACCCATATCTTTTCAAATACTGTCCAGACCAAATCATTCGAAGGTGTGTGCCCGATCATGAACATCAAAGTATTCTTTCTTTCTCACATGACCATGCTTGTGGCGGTCATTTTGGAGCAAGAAAAACTGCTGCAAAAGTATTGCAATGCGGTTTTTACTGGCCCACACTCTTTCATGATGCTTTCGATTTTTGCTCTAAATGTGATCGATGTCAACGAACGGGTCGAATTACTAAGCGGAACATGATGCCTCTCAACCCCATTCTAGTGATTGAGCTATTCGATGTTTGGGGCATCGATTTCATGGGACCATTCCCTAACTCATTTGGGAATCTTTACATCTTGATTGCGGTAGACTATGTTTCATAATGGGTTGAAGCCATTCTGACCAAAACCAATGATAACAAGGTCGTTATCAAGTTCCTCAAAGAAAACATCTTTTCACGCTTTGGCACACCTCGAGCTATCATTAGCGATAATGGCACTCACTTCTGTAATCGTGCTTTTGAATCCTTGCTCAAGAAATACTCAATCACCCAAAAGCTGTCGACCCCTTACCATCCACAAACTAGTGGACAAGTAGAAGTTTCCAATAGACAAATCAAACAAATTCTTGAGAAAACCGTGAATTCCAATAGAAAAGATTGGTCCTTAAAACTGATTGATGCACTTTGGGCTTTTCGCACTGCTTATAAAACCAATCTAGGGATGTCACCATATCGATTAGTCTTTGGAAAAGCTTTCCACTTACCTCTTGAATTGGAGCAATGTGCTCTTTGGGCCATAAAATTTTTGAATTTTGACTTAGAGAAAGCCGACTCACATAGGAAGTTGCAAATTTCGGAATTAGAGGAATTAAGAAATGAGGCGTATGAAAATGCGAAAATCTACAAAGAAAGAACCAAAGCCCAACATGATAAAAACATACTTCGTAAGGAATTCAACGTAGGACAAAAAGTTCATTTATACGACTCTAGACTTCACTTGTTTCCAGGAAAACTCAGATCTCGATGGACTGGACCTTTTGTTGTGAAAACAGTATATCCTCATGGAGCGGTTGAAATTGAAAATCCTAGGGATGGAAAAGTCTTCAAAGTAAATGGTCAACGACTGAAACCATTTTTGGAATTCGAGCAATATGACGAAGATGACCCTATCGATCTGCATGAGCCTGATCATCCACCATGAAATCAGGTGGTACACGTTCTTCTTCTGTTATTTTTCTTTTTCATTTTTTATTTTATTTTTGTTTTTCTGCCTTAGACAGTTGGGACACTGTCTCAATCAAGTGTGGGGGGTGTCTGCATTGCATTCTTTTGATTTTTCTTTATTTTTTCTTTCTTTCTTTTCATGTAGGACCATCATACATTTTATATCGTAGTAACATACCAATTTTTTTTGGAAAATACGACTCATTTTCAATTGATACAACGAAATAAGTTTACAATTTTTAGCCATTTGATAGTATTTTTTTCTCTCAGCCAAGTTCGAATTTGAAATAAAATGAAAAGTTTAATTTTGAGGGATAATAGTGTAACCGGTACATAGGGAGATTCTTAGGTGATGGCCATGAAATCTATTCTATATTGTAGACTTTGTTTAAATAAGTGGAGGACTTAAAATACTTATAATGGCTTGTCAAACCTTTAAAACTAAGTTGTGTTAAGTTGAATTCGCGTAACTCTCTTTTTGTGCTTATAAATTCAATAATAATAATAATAATCCAAGGGTATCCAACATTGCTTGTATATCGAGCGTTGGTGTGCAAACCCACCAAGCTCTATCCGACATGTTGTTGACAAAGTCAGCGTTGGAATATCTTGGTCTCATTTTATGAGATTGGACACCTAAGGATTACTGGCACATTGTTGACAAAGTCAAAGTCGGCTTGCACAATCCGCCAAGCTCTTTACCCACTCTCCGTTAGTCCGCGAGGCAGTGCATGGGTGGTAAACCTTGGTCTTCTAAGTTAGGTGTATGTACTTAATCATAAATTTTAAAATTTTATAGAATAAAGAATAAGCAATGATGCCCAAACACTTCTTGACTTTATTGATTTGACTAGCCATACATGAGAAAATTAGAATACCACTTTACAAACTGTGCCAAGCAAACTAAGAATCTATTTCATGGCTGCACTATGTTATCGACCGAACTAACTGGCCAAACTGGAATTTAACATTTGAAAACTTGATTTATATTGAAAATCTGTGACAATTTGAGGTATCTAAAATAAAATCAACTGATTAGAAATTATTAACTTAATTTGTTGTACCACTTTCCTGAAATAAGTCGTGTTTTCATTTTTCGTTTTTATTTTTGCATATGTCCATTGCATTCATGTAGTTTCATTAGAATAATAGAATACTGCATTTGGATTTTGTGGGTAGTATCCGCTGAAAACCCTCACGAGACACCACTCGTCCTACTAGGGACACCTAGAGGTTTAACGTCTTGTTGCATACGCTCAATGCAATCATGTTTCCTACGAAAGTGTGACCTATCTAGTTAGTTTTTCATTTCTTGTTTTACTCGAGGACGAGTAAAAGATAAGTGTGGGGGTATTTGATTAACATAAAAATGTGTTTATTTCATGCTCTTATATTTTATCTTTTGTAAATAAATAAATGATACTTTGGGTATTTTTATGTGTATTTATAGATTGTCAAGTGATGCCTCTTTCATTTCAAATTAAAGGCCAACTACAAAGAAAAAGCTACTTCCTTATGTCAACACTTTCTCAATCCCAAAAGAAGTTGTAGCTCACTGGTAAATGCATAGAGATTTGTACTGAGAGACCTGAGTTCAATCCCCGTCAAGCTCACTTTTTTCCAAAGAACGGAACATTCACACTGCCCCTTTGCTATGAAGAATATATGGAATAGTGATGTGTTATATGTATATATTCTTATGTATGTATATAATGCATGCACTTAATAAGGATTTTTGAATTTTAGCATAATCCCCTCAAGAATTCAAATCCAATTAATCGTATTTAATTGCCATGCAAAAAGAAGGGAATGTTTTAATCACACATCCTCAATTAAACACATCCTTATCTTCTCACTGACTGTGCAGTGCATCAAAAGGAAGGACATTAATTACAATTCTTCAATCAAGCAAGGAATATTCCTTCATTCTGGAAAGGATATTTTCATGTATTTATTCTGTGGGCCTTGTATTCAAATAAGGGAGAAGGCTACATCCTGTATAAAAAGACCACTATATCATTGTAAAGGAATGCCATATTTTTTTATGCAATTATTCTGTATTCTGTACTGTCATTTAGTTTTAATAAAGTTCTCCTTTGTTCTAGTTTATTTACTTTTCTTATATAACAAATTGTGTATCTACTCAATTAGTTTTGGGTAGAACACGAATTGTTAGTGTTATTTCTATTGCTTATTAGGATTGACCATTGATTAGATTCAACGACAATACTAATTTAATTTCTGTTGTTTTTTGTTTATTGTTCATTTCTAGTATTTGTTCTTCGTTTTTGTGGTTGAATTTGGTATTGATCTGATTAGATTCAGGTCCATAGTAAATTCAATAGCTTTGTTTTCAAAACCAACCCCCAACTATTGTCTAACTCGCCCAAGAATAAATAGATAATAATTTTTAATTACACCTCCCTGTGTTCGACCTGTATGCTTGCAGAATTTAATTTAAATATCGCGCTTTTCTAATTCATAGATTAGCGACGATCACTAGCACTTGAAAGAACGTATCAATTGGTAACAACGTCTTCTTGTCATCAGTAACTTCACAGTATTGATGAACATATAATTACTGGTGTCTAGAATCAAAACATGAACACCATGGCAGTTTCTTCTTCAGTTGTTACTGCACTATGATTTTGTGTGATGACCGTAGGCTCTAAACGTCCAGGTACAATTTTATGAATACAGAATCGTAACTGAAATAGATTAAAACTCCTATTTACGTACGGATTGAATCAACCATATCATTTTACAGTTGAAAAGGGAGCACCGAAAGGTTCAAACTTGAATCTTTGTTAAACCAAATAACCAACTTAATCAGATCTCAAACTTCAAACTACCAAAAAATCTTCCAAATCTAAGAATACCAGAATTCAGCGACAACCCCAATAACCTCTGTAGACATTAGAAAAAATCGATTTTGAAATACCTGGAGAATCGGTTATGGGAATTGTGTTTGAATTGGATTGCTGACGAAGGAGCGATTTGATTTCGTGGTGAAGGCAACCATGAATTTTAGACAGATTAGGGTGCTTGTGATTTGGTAGAAGGGGAAAGTAATCGACGCAAATTTTTTTTGAAGGACGAGGCCATTAAAATGCGAAGGGGTAATTTTGATTTTGGGGAAAAAAGATTTGCAGCGTTAGTTTTGAGTGTGGAAGGTGAAACTATTTCGTTTCTGGAGCCAATTATTTTGGCCCTTTCCGCCTAAACTTAAGTAAAAATTTGAAATTTGAATTTGGAGCCAAAAGCATTAACTAGCATCAAACAAAAATTAAAGTATAGATTATTATTATGTCTAATTTACTAACTATTCATAACTAACTATAATAAAATATTAAATTTAAATTTAGTTTGTGATTATAAACAATAATTATGAATTATAAATTATTTATTTGTAATCATTTATTATAATTTATGGATAATTAACCCTTCTAAGTTTTCAATTATAAATTATAAATTATTAATTATCGTTTATAAATTAATTAACCGTATACTTAATATTTGTTATTAACTATAAATTGTTTGTTACTATAAAAAATAAAAAATATTTTTAATCGTTTTACCGCAAACATATGTAAAAAGTAAAATTACTTCTAAACAATTCATGGTAACTTATTATTTAATTGGAACCAATGTTTTTTATAACCTTTTGAATAGCGATTACAAGATCAGTAGGTAATTATTAGGAATAAATGTTGTCAAAACTTGCTGCTTTAGTATGTGGAAAAGTTTGTTATCATGAACAAGCAGAAAGTCATTGATTATTAAAATAAATTCAATTAAATAGTGAATTTTAATCTATTTATTAATTATTACCTTTTATTTATATTTTATAGTAATTAATAATTAATCAATACTAACTATTTAATATTATTTACTTTTAATAGTAATTATTTACTAGTATAACAGCGTAACGGTGGGAAAACCGACTTCTAGAGATTATGAGTTTGAACTATTAAGGCTTCAATTGAATGCTTAGCTTCTATAAAGTATCACATTTGCTATTAAAATAAATGCCAAATTTATGTACTAATAAATTTAGTAGAGTATTTAACCTTCTTTTTTTGTTTCGGCTACCAATGCTAAATCAAAGCATTTTCTATTTCCATTTTGAGGTTTCTGTTTCCTAAGACAACCATCCATGAATCTTAAAACATGTGATAATAATCAAGCATTTGCACAATTCCTACAGTTAACTTATATGATCAATATTTGTGTTTGGGAAGTTTTTATGATACATTTATACACTAATAGTAATTTATTCATACTATTACTATAGCGGTTCAAAGAGAAAAACGTTAAAAATAAAAAATATAACTCACAATAAATTGGAACATCTAATGTTGGATCAATAATATTGCGTTTAATAGCATTTACAAAATATTCCTATATTTTTCCTTATTTTACAAATATAAACTAAATCAAAATAATTTTACAATCGATGACTTACTAAAACTAAATTCATAGTCATATAAAATAATCAGATGCTAGAATTAGTAAGTTAATTTAAAGCAATTACAAATGGGCAACAAATGATAAATTTGTGGAAGAGAATTCGTAAAATGCCAAAAAAGACAACTGTAATTACACACTAATTAAAACTGGTCATAAATGAACATAAAGAAAGAAAATACAAGGAACTGACATATAAGGCTTGTCATGATTATTCAATAGACATTGTAATTAATGCATCATACAAAGGAGGACAAAATGAGTACTGTAAAAATGCTTCAGACGGACATAAGTTATCAAACACTCAGTAGAATTAAGAAAAACCGACAGAGTCGGTTTGATTATTTATTATTAATATATTATTAACATTAATTATTTAAAATTTATATTTACTTATTAATGAGAGCGGTGAAAATGAAATGAGAGCGGGATCTAAAATTTTAGGATGCCACTTTTTTTAGTAACAGGCAGGTTTTCATACTTTTTACGTAGATCTGTGTTTATTAAGTTTTAGGAATTTATGATTAGCAATAGGTGGTTTTTTTAACAAATACTAAAATATATAGTTATAAAACTTATATTTCCATTTTTTTTTCTAACATTTTTGAATTCTACACAAATTTGAATATTACATGTAATTTAAAATTATCTAAAACTTTGATTTTTTTTCAATATTAAATTAGATTTTGATTTTGATATTAATAATCATTTGCAAAAAATATTTTTATTCCAACCGGTAAAAAAATGAAGTCTGTTAAAAGTTTGTTTATTCCAACTTGAGGAAACTCATTGTTCTTAAAAATGTGTTTGTTACAACTTTATATTTATTTCAAAATTATGAAAACTTCAAAAGTTTATATTTAAACTTTATATTTATTTTAGAAAAAATGGAAGTTTTAATTTTTGAATTAATACGATTAAACATAATTATCAATTATAATTATTGAATTTTAGACACTTGATAATAAATCTTACTTGTTAATTATTAAAACTTATAAATCATTGATTATTAGAAATTACTTATTAATCTATATTATTAATTATTATTACTTCTAAATTATTTAGTAATTGTTAACATTAATTATTTAAAATTCATTTTTAATTATCAATTACTTAGTAAAGACGTAAAAGTAAAACATTTTATAAAGAATAAGCATATCAATCCCTTGCAAATCCCATGAAAACCTGCTGCAAAATAGCGTCAAAAAATACATGACGGTAAACTGTCACAAATTGCGACTGAATTCTACGACGAAAACATGACAATGATAAACCGTTGCAATTTGTTATGGTTTAGCGACAGAAAAAAGAATTCGACGATAATATTTTAAAATAAGTTGAAATAAAATTCTTAAATAATATCCCTGACAGATTCCTCGAAAATCTGCCGCTAATTAGCGACGGAATTTTCCGCTGCTAAAAGTCTGTCGCTAATCTCGGTTTTTCTTGTAGTGATAAAGAATATTCAATTTTGATTTAAAATTAAAAATAAAGTTGGAATCGTTTGAAAACGAATTTATAAACGATTTATAAAATACGTTTTAAATGGAAATCGACAAAAAATATATAATATATATATTATATATATTTAATGGCCTGAATTGAACGCGCAGCGCAGTGATCGTTCGCGAATTTCGACCATTAACTTCAAATTGACATTACGGGAGATCTGACCGTCGATTCTCCTAAAACTGGAACCATTAGGCTCGTATCGAAAAGAGCTTTCACTGAATATAAGAAGTTTGAAATCTACCAGTTGGATTTGGAATTATGTCCAAATCAAATTTGAAAATGGTCGCTATGGATGTAGTTCGGTGGCCGTTATTGGAAACCGACTGTACGGACAATAATAAAATTATTAAAAATATGGAAAAATTATGTTAAATCATAATAAATGATTTGGAATAGTTTTTGGAAGAAAATTGCATATTTGGAAAGATAAAAATATATTTTTGTCGAAATGAACTAGTTATTAACTAGAATAAAAATTCAATTAATTAGTATTTAATTGGAATTAAAGAGAATAAATTGGATTTTGGATTGTCATGAACGCTCTCTTTAATAACATTGTTCTTAAACCCCGATTAGAAAAGAATAAATCTTTTAAATATGATTTAATGAAGTTTTTTGATTAATATTTAATTGGAATTAAATAGAATATAATTTTGGGAATTTATAAAATTTTTAATTAAGGTTATTAGAGTTTCCAATTATATTTAATAATTGGAATAAAATGAAATGTGAATTGGGTTTATTGTGAACTGTGTTTTTAACGACATTTGTTCTTTAACCCAATTAACAGTGAAAATATAATTTGGAACTTATAAATCTTTTATTAAGATTTAAATGAAAATTTTCCAAAGCAAAGTTTTTTCCAATTTAATATATTAAATTGGAATTGAATGGAATTCGATTTAATAATAATCGAGATGAGCTTCTATGAATGAAGACCGTTACTACATATGGAATTTAAAAGGCTTTGTCGTTATTCCCTTTATAGTATCAGTCTGATAAGGGAATTTATATTGGTTATATGTTGATCTGATTTCTGTGAAGATTCCATTTTGATGGAAGATGATTTTGGGTTTATCGTGAACTGTGTTTTAAATGACATTGGTTCTTTCACCCAGTTAAAAGATAAGATTAATTTCTTAAATTTGAATAATCATTAAGTAATGAATTTTGACATTAAAACTAAACTAGAGTTTTAATGAATGTTTAATTAGATTAAAATGCGAAAAAGATAATTAAGTTTATCAAATTCTTTAAATGATCGAGAATGGAATACCACCAGTTTTACTCCTGGCGATAGTTAAATCTTTAATTAGATTTGAAGGGAAAATGGTAATTAAATTTACCGTTAACATAATGGGTGTTGGAAATGGAGTGCTACCAGTCTTGCTCCATAGGATGAATAGGTTGGGATTGGGATAATAACTAATAAATGATTACTTCAGTAAGGTTTGTTAATCCCGACTAGTGAATAAACCTTAATTTGGTTTAAATTTGACAAAAGATAAAATAAAATCTTTTGAAATGAGATCCATAGGAAAATCAAAGAATAAATTTAAAGAATTTAGTTTTGATAAAATTAATGGGAACATTTCCCTAATAATGTGAATATTTTATTAAAAGAATATTCTGAATTGGAATGAGGCGTTTGATGTGTTTTTATAGCACTTGATTATAGAATACGCGAATTATTCAGAAAGGCCGAGTTTAACCAATTTGGAATAATTTCTACGACGATTAAGAATCGGAGAAGAAGACGGCGGTTGAAGGCCAGAGTTCTTCACATCGTTTGGGTGATTACTGATGTCTTGATTGGGCCGTACACCCAAGACAAGGTAATAAGTGGTGATCGTCCAAACATACTTGGAGATCGACGGATATAGGAGGACCTCTCTCCTATATTGGACATATGGGACGAGGAATAAGGGGCCTCTGGTTTCGTTCAGAACCAGAACAGACTTGTAAATGGATGGTATGTATGACGTTGTATTCCTTTATGCTGCATCCGTTGATCTCTGCTAAATATATATCTGTTTGGTGGCGGAGAATTTATTCTCTTACTTAACACCCTTCTTTGGGACCTACGAGCTTAGATGTTATATATTGGCAGAAATCAATGGTATGGTATAGACTGATAATGTGGCATGCTAGGATGCAAATGATCAAGGCTTATTGTTGAAAAGCAAAGCCTTGTGGTAGATGATCAAAGTACAACCCATTTTAGGCATAACTTTGTGTACATCGTTACTTCGCGAGCCTCACACCCTGGTATGAACCAGAAACGGGAGAAGGACCCCAGGGAAATGGACATATGTTAGTTTCTAGCTAGGAGGAGTGTCAGCGTTTACAAGCCTGGGCATTTTACTCATGTGGATGTTGCTTATTATTATTTGATGGATAGAGAGGCACCTCAGATATATATATATATATATATATATATATATCGATAGTGGTCTGGTCGACATTACTGACCAAATTATTTTATGCCCCACAGGGCATGCTAACATATAGTTTATGGTATTGCCAATCATT
This sequence comes from Allium sativum, assembly GCA_030737875.1. Classification (NCBI taxonomy): domain Eukaryota; kingdom Viridiplantae; phylum Streptophyta; class Magnoliopsida; order Asparagales; family Amaryllidaceae; genus Allium; species Allium sativum. The sequence goes on from CM060909.1 coordinate 287,485,944, forward strand.
GACAGATGACCGGCCCTGGCGCTTCCTAGGTGCAGTTGCTGCTGAGTCTTGAGGCACGGGCTAGAGTGTCTCAAATTCGGTAAGGACGATCCCTTGCCTTGATACATAGATGGAAATCCGACTTCCAATACGACATCATGCGATTTTGATTGTAGAACTAGTATGGTGACATGATATATGGTACCCATGCCGCCTATGATTGATACATTTATATTCGAAGTTAATTTCTTCACTTATAGTAATAATATGAAATTTCGTGTATCAAGCATTTTTGGCTATTATAAGGGAAAACTCTATCCTCCGGCTTGTGTTGCATTGTGTGATGGGACATGAGTCCTATAATAGCTTCATTTTTTCAAAAAGCATTGCGTTGTTTTCTTTTAAACTAGGGGTCATGTGGAGTAAACCCGTTCCGTGTTATACGGCGTGGTCCCGTGATTTACCCAACTTTAAAATCAAGCTAATAACTGTTTTAGTTCTCACACCAGTCCCATGACTGACCTGGGGTTTATTGTTTTAATCTAAACTCTGGGTTCCCCTATTTTCCACACAGACAGCTAGTAGTTTTGGTTTTGCAGATATTATATTGACAAGATCCTGGTTTACAACCGAGGCGATATGCAGAAAGCTCTGTATCCGTGTATTTCTTTCAGTTATATTTTGTATTATTTTTCTGTTGCTATTTAAATGTAATTTTAAATCTCTGATACTATTGTATTTCCAATTTGTAATATTTATTCATACTCTAGAATGTTCTTGTACTCTGATGTAATTTTTGTAATAAGCAATGAAATGTTCTTCTGTTTATGTTCTGATTTGTCATGTTCTAAATTCAATCCGGGCTTTTCTTTACAGGGAAGTTTGGGTCGTTTCAGCGTTGGAGGTCAGGGGGGAGGCTCAGGTGGCGGTGGGCATGGGAGGCAGCGGCGGTCATATTTGAAAAGGGGGCGACGTTTTTATGTAGAGGAAGGGGCTAGGGTTTCTCGCAAGGGGGCGCTGGAGAGAGAGAGGAGGAGGGAGGAAGAGGTGGCGGCGGGGCTTTGGTGGTGCGGCGGCGTCGACGTTGGAGTGGCTGGAGGGAGAACGAAGGGTCTGCGTGGTTTCCCCTTTTTCTTTTCTTTTTTATTTTATTTTGTTTTCTGTAATGAATGGTGGAAGTAAAGGAGAAGGGGGGTTAAAGTTTTATATTAATTTATTTTCCTTTTAATTCCAAAAAGGTTGACTTTCAATTTGAACTCCAAAAGAGGCCCAACGACTGTCGTCCCTAGCTAATTATCCCTATTTCGAACAAAATGGGATATGTCGGTAAGCCAATTCGACTGTTACGATTAGTTTTGAGACGACCCGAATTTCCCTACGAAGGAAAGAATGAATTGAATTGAGAACTAACGAATCAGAACACAAATAGAAGAACATTTCATTGTTTATTACAACAATTCCATCAGAATAAAAGAATATACAGAATATGAATAAATATTACACATCAGAAAAATATCAGAGATTACAATACATTACATAGCAGCGGAAAAATAATACAATACGCAACTGAAGGAGATATACAGATACAGAGCTTTCCGAATATCGTTCCAGCTGTAAACCAGGATCCTGTGAATATAAATCTGCAAAACCAAAACTACTAGCTGCCCGTGCGGAAAATAGGGGCACCCAGAGTTTAGCTCAAAACAATAAACTCCAGGTCAGTAATGAGACTGGTGTGAGAACTAAAAATAGTTATTAATCTTTATTTTAAAGTTCGGTAAATCAAGGGACCACGCTGTATAACACCGAACATGTTTCCTCCCAAGAATACCAGTGCATAGGGTTTCCTCCCCAGAATACCAGTGCATAAAACAACAACGCCATGCTAAATAGAGAACAACGAAGCTATTATAAGACTCAGGTCCCATCACACAATGCAACGCAAGCCGGAGGATAGAGTTTTTACCTGATAATAGCCAAAAATGCTTGGTACGTGAAATTTCATCTTTTATTATTACTACAAGTATATAGTGTCAAAACAATTTCAATCATAAGTATCAATCATAGACGACATAAGTGCCCCATACCACTATGTCGCAACACTAGGCTCTACAATCAAAACCGAAAATGTCGTATTGGAAGTTGGATTTCCATCTGTGAACCAAGGTAAGGGATCGTCCTTACCGCTTTGAGACGCTCTAGCCCATGTATCAGGAACAGAACGCATCGTCCCTTAGATCGTCAGGGACGGTCTACTCGATGTGGATTAAAATTTCCGAATACTGTGTTTCCCTACCCTATGGGGCATCATCGAGCCAAATGACTCCATCGGTCTCGGATTGACCGATATAACCGAAGCGCCTCGCTGTCCATCATCCACATAAGTAAAATGCCCAAGCGTGTAAAACCCAAAACACCACTCCTACCTAGAAGGAAACGCATGCCCTCCTTGAGGTCCTTCTCCCATTTCTGGTTCACACCGGGGTATGAGGCTTGTGAATTAACGCTACACAAAGCTATGCCACAAAGGCCGTGCTTTGATCATCAACCACAAGACCCTGCTTTTCAACAGAAGCCTTGATCATTTGCATCTCAGCATGCCACACAGGCAATTCACGCTATGCAACCGATGTCTATCGATCACACAGAATGAAATCCGATGACAGATACACATCCATTTACAATTTCGCTCTGGGTCTGAATGAAACCGGAGGCACCTAATTCCTCCCCCGTATGTCCAATACAGGGGAGAGGTTCTCGCATATCCGTCGACCTCCAAGTACGTCTGGACAATCACCTCTTATTACCTCGCCTTGGGTGTACAGCCCAATCAAGACATCAGTAATCATCCAAACGATGTGAAGACCTCTGGTCTTCAACCACCGTCTTCATCCTCGACACGTCGTCGAATCAGTTATTTAGAATGGGATAAACCCGGTCTTTCTAAATAACTCGCGTATATAATAAACAAGTGCTATAAAAACACAACATACGCCTCATTCCAAATCGGAATATTTCTTTAACCAAATATTCATATACTTTGGGAAAGGTTCCCATTAATTTTATCAAAGATGAATTCTTTAAATTTATTCTTTAATCTTCCTTTGGATATCATTTCAATCTAATTAAAGATTCATTAAAACTCCACTTGGTTTTAATCTTCCCAAAAATCAATATTAACGATTGTTTAACTTGGGAAATCATATCCTGTCTTTAACTGGGTTAAAGAACCAATGTCGTTTAAAACACGGTTCACGATAAACCCAAAATCACATTTCATTTCATCAGCCTTTAACCGTAAATTAGCAAGTGAACAATTCCCTAAGTATTAACCCCAAAGGCCGAAACCAACATCAGATCAATACCCAGGAAACCATTCAACTTAACTAATCTCCAATTAGTTTCTGATTTTCTTAACTCCATTAGGTCTAAGAACAATATTATTAAAGATACCATTCACGACAACCCAAAATCGCATTCCATCGTTAATCGGGTTAAAGAACAAGTGTTATTTAAAACACCATTCACGATAAACCCAAATCACATTCCATTAATTATGGAATTTTCATGGAGAAACAAATCAATATATAATCGATATCAATTTCCGTATCCGACTAATAACATAAATGGAATAACGGCAAAGCCTTCTAAATTCCATATGTATTAACAGTCTTCCTCCACAGTAGTTCAATTCGATTATTATCAATCGAATTCCATTCAATTCCAATTTAATATATTAAATTGGAAAACTGTTACTTTGGAAAATTCCCGTTAAATCTTAATAAAAAGATTTATAAATTCAAAATCACATTTCACTGTAAATCGAGTTAAAGAATGAATGTCGTTAAAAACACAGTTCACAATAAACCCAATTCACATTAGCCTCTAGCCGTAAATTAGTAAGAGAACAATTCCCTAAGTATTAACCCCGAAGGCCGAAACCAACATTAGATCAATACCTAGGAAACCATTCAACTTAACTAATCTCCAGTCAATTTCTAATTTTCTTAACTCCATTGGGTTTAAGAACATTATTATTAAAGATACCATTCACGACAAACCCAAAATCCAATTTGATATTAAATACAAGGCTCTGAATAGAAAATTTATCGGTTTATATTCAATATCAAATTCTGAAATCAACAAATATTGTATTGGAAATAACGATATATATATATATCTTTCAAATTCCTCCACTATCTCCGTATAATCACGGAGTCCAATATCGAAATATTCCGAAGATAATTTCAATTTAAATCCATTCCAATTCATATATTGGAAATCCTGGTTATTTTTAAAAACCATTTCAAATCCAATTTATTTATTTTAAAAATATTGGATTTATTATTCTATTTCAAACTAGTTCATTTCGATAAAAATATATTTTTATCTTTTCAAATATGGAATTTTTCATCCCAATTCTTTCCAAATTATTTCTTATGATTTTACACTAATTATTCATATTTTTAAGAATTTATCAAGGCCCGTACAGTCGATTTCCATAAACGGCCATCGAACTGCACTTATACCGACCTTTTCCAAATTTGTTTAGGACATAATTCCAAATCCAACCATTAGATTTCGAATCTCTAATATTCGTTAGAAAACTCTTTTCGATACGAACCCAACGGTTCTGGTTTAGTAGAATCCGATGGCCGGATCTCCCGTAATATCCATTCGAAGTCAACGGTCGAAACTCGCGAACTGCCGCAGCGGGTCATGTTTTATTCAGGCCATTATATTACATATATAATATATATTTCGTCGATCTCCATTTAAACGTATTTTATAAATCGTTTTAAATTCATTTTCAAAATGATTTCAACTTCATATTCAATTTCAAATCAAATATTCCATATCATCGATATATAAATGATAATATTTTCAAAACATCATATTTCGAAATCAATTCCTTTTCAATATTCATTATAAAAATGAATAAAATCGATATAAATATCGTTCCCGTCAAAATGGCGTCGATCTAATCCATGCGGCTATATATATTTAAATATTTTCGTGTCCATCCCAAATCGGACATCAAAATCAAATTTTGATCATTTACCGAATATTATTTTAAAATATTCATTATTTTAAAATATTCGTTATTTTAAAATCTTTATTCCTTCTGAACTGGGATCAGACACAGTGAATTACCATATAATTTGATTACATGGATTTCATACACACATGCATACAACAACAATCAAACACAGTCAACCATCATCCAAAGTGCATTCTACACTGCATAAGCATCAAATATAAATATTCAATGCTTATAACAGCCTGTCAATCAATCGATCGACATATAGCTAATTATTGGGACTAGTGTATGTCATATATCATCCCAATACCCGTGTGGAGTTTCAATACACAAATAATGAATTTTATTTGTGCAGTTGGGCGATGTGTAAAATTTATCGTCCGAATCAATATCAGTCAAATGTGTGTACATAAACAAATCGTCCGATTTGTTTATAAATATTTATTTTATTCATATACATGTTAAAAATTATTTTTTTAACGATAAAATATTTTATTCCATTCCATATCACAACAATAAATTTTCACAACACATCAATCATACAAACAAGTCATCCATGGTCTGTGGACGACGGGTGTCGGATGCTGCTAAGCACCGTCTGCATCCTAGTATATATTTCAACTAGAAAATAAAATAAAAGTGTGAAGTTCTCACCGAGGGTTCCACTACTCCATTCTTTCCTTCAGAACGGTATGGATTCCGTTTTGATTTCTGTTGATACCATCGCTATCTTTTCCCGTTGTTCACATTAAAATTCACATTTTTACAATGGCATTTCATATATAAAAATCGTATATTTTTATCGCTTCATTCCAATAAATAAAAATCATATTTTTATTTCTACTTCATATATTTCACAACGCTTCTTTCTATATAAAAATTATATTTCTATATTTCTACTACTTATATAAAGATAGAATTTTTATTTCAATGTAGACAATATAAAGATCATATTTTTAAACAACCAAAGACCATATTTTTAAACCGCTACTTCATTATAAAATTCCAATCTTCATGTCCTTAAAAATCATTACTTTATATAAACATCATAACTTTACCATGATAAAACCATATTTTTATAATGCTACTTTATGTAAATAAAAACCCGCATTTTTCTTCACCATACATATAAAATAAAATCCTATTTTTATCCCCTATTCATGTAAATAAAAATATAAACTTTATGTTTAAAAATTACTTCTTTATAGCGATGTTTACATTGTAAAAATCAAATCTTTATTTCGTTCTTCACATAATAAAAATAATCTTTTTATGTAAAAATCATATATATATTCCTCAATCATTTTACATATTAAAAATTAGATTTTTATTCATTTACAAAGTTAATCAAACTAATTACATAATATTAAATAAATAAAAGAAGTAAAAAGTCACTTCTCTTTCGGTTTATGGAGGAGGAAGGTCTTCATCGCCAGGAGGGGGGGGGGGTTCAGTGGGGCGGCGCCGGGTCTGAGATGGTGGAGGCAGAGCGATTTTGGGTGGAAAAGGGGTTTTGGGCTTGGGTTGATTGGAGAAGGGGCTGGAGCTTCTAATTGGAGGGGAGGAGGGAAGGGGGAGGCGCGGTAGGAGGAGGGGAGGCGCGGTAGGAGGAGGGGGATAGGCTGAGGCCGATCGCCTGAGGGGAGGAGGACACGGCGGTTGCACAGGCGGAGGGAGGCAGTGGGTTTTCCGCATTCGAGGTTTTTTTTAATATTTTGAACGGTAGAAATAAAGTGAGGAGAGAGAGAGAGTAAAGGGGCTATATATTATTATTATTATTATTATTATTTTATTTTCTATAAAGTAACTTTTTATTTTGACCCCCAAGCAAGACCCACCGACTGTCATCCATAACTAATTAACCCCATTCTGAACACAATGGGATATGTATCGTAAGCCAGTTTGGTTGTTTCGATCGGTTTCCGCCAAAATCAAAATATAAGTCTATATATTGAATTTGAACGCACATTTCAATTTATCGGGGCCACATACGGACTCTAAAAATTCCAGAAAAATTATTTCTAGCTTCGTATTGACGATACGGTCTTAACAGAACTAATTTCATCAAATTTTGAGATCGTTTGAAAAATGGCCATTTTCTGATCGATCAAAATTGTCAAAACACGTTTTCGTCTGCCACGCTCACATATTGATTCAGAAAATTATGAATTTTGGAATCTAGTAATAACATGACATCCCGCATCTAACAAAAGTGGTTTCGTCAAAAACGGAGGCCGTTTGCAAAATTTCCATTTTTGAGGGCCAAAATTCCATAGCGACTATTCTGAATTTTCAAATGGGCATAACTTTTTATCCTCGCTGTGAAATTTCAATTTTTCAGATTCGCTGGAAATATATTTTCAAATAGATTCTAATATTTTTGGTTTCGCTAAAATCCGGTATATTTTGAATCCTGTACATTCATTTGAAATTGGAAATCAAATTTTCAAACTACCGCGCCATTTCCAATTCCTTCTATAATTAAAAATAAATATTTATATTCTAACGTCGATCTATATAAATATATGTTCTAATTATATTAAAAATAAATGTCTCGTCATTGTTATTTAAAATAATTCATTTTAAATATTCAAAATTCATTAAAATTGCTAAAATAAAAATTTTAAATTGGTTCAAATTTTCTGGGTTGTTACAATCTCCCCAACTTAAAATCTTTTCATCCTCGAAAAGGAACGGAGTTGAAAGTTGTTTTACAAACCAACTCAACTTTAATTATTTTCATTATGGCTTAAGTTCTTCAACTTTTCAGTTTCTAAGAATTTTTCAAATTTTTCAAAAATTTGGCTAACCCCCTAAATTTTCGAAAAATTTCGCCATAACCTCCCCTGCACGGGAGCACCAGGAAAATCCCGAAATTGCCATACAGGCCTTTCCAATCCAAAAAGAAAAAGAAACAGCCAATCGGCTCATAAAATCATCAAAACCCCCAGGAAATACAATAAACATGTACCTATTTGTCGGGCAAACAATTTTCTTCTGCTCTAGCCTCATTGCAATGACCTGTTCAATGGATACACATATATATGCATGCAATTTCAAACCATTTTCAATACAGTTCAATATCTAGTACCATTTGGCTAAATTTACCGTTCTTTCACATAATGGTTTTAATAGATAACAAATAATCATACAACACAACCATCAACAATTAGTGAATCAACGTTTCAAATTTATAATTCTGATACATATATAGAAAATCATGTTTTTGATGCCAATTCACAACAATAAGCCCTATCTAGTTTTGGTTCTCACACCAACCAATTGGAATTATATAAATATCCCACTTTTGAAACTCGAACACCAATTCTGATGATGTTCGAACTATCATCAGAATCATCTTCGGGCGACTAGAGTGTGATTCTATATCTATCCAGTATATTAAAACTTTGAATACACATGGATCAGACATATGCGCAAAATCTTTATATACTTGATTGTCCAAATCATAAAAATAATATTCATATACAAATAATTGATTTAAATTTCAAAACAAAATTTGTTTTCATTTTAACAATATACTCTTTCGACTCATTCTAGGATACTACCGATCCTATCTCTAACGAGTCCTTCTTATTGGATATTACTAATCCAATATCTGATGAATTCTTTCGTATGATTCTAATGTGTCTTGTTCTCGAGCTTTGTAAACTGTGACGACCCGCCCCGCACCAACCGACACTTACTCCAAAAGTGCGCTGTACACATGTCCATTTAGCATGGAACGGTCGTCAGAAGGAAGGAAAGAAGATGAAGAATCAACAAGGAACCTGTAGAATGTCTCACAGTGCATAGAACAAAATATAATAACAACATACTTGTCATAAAACAGGTGAGACAGTGCATAAGCTGAAAACAAACTATCATAGCAGCGGAAAATCCAAATACAGCTTATGTTCCACATCATCATTATTACAACTTTTCAAACTGTCTCTAAAGGTAAAAGCAAAATAAGGGAGGTACACTACTAATGCCCAAGTAGTGACCACCAACGACACAGGGAGAATATTTATATATATCATACGTGGAAGCCTCCTACTCGCCTCCGGATCAGCTACTCGTGCATCACCAGCTAACCTGTCTCTGGTCTGCTCGTTTAGGAGCACCCAGAGTAATAAGAAGAGACATAAAACTCTGGGTCAGACAAAAGTCTGGTGTGAGCGATAAGCAGCTAAACAGAACAATAACAGGTATGCTAAACCATACCTGAACCTGGACCTGCAACCAAAGAGTTAGCACTACATACTGTACAACACTCTAAGGTGCCACTAACATATAGTGTACAAGCATACGGGGGTGGGGGTGTGCATGTCATAGTGATGGAAAATAAATCAAACATAGCAACCATCCTCACATCTCTCACTTAGTGCGTAAAGCATACGATATCCACCACTTCGATCACCCAATACTTTGCTATGATCACTCTGCCCCATGAAGTCACAACGGCTTCACTGCACTGATCCATAGCCACTACTCCTTCGCTATGTCCACTTTGCCCGATGGAGTCGTACACACCCCACTGCACTGGCTCATAGCCTTACTAATCCTTTAGTATGTCCACTCTGCCCCATGGAGTCACAAGGGCTCCACTGCACTGGCTCATAGTCTTACTACGATCACTTTGCCCCTCGAGTCATGATGACTCTACTGCACTAATACGTAGCCCATCATTCCTTTTCAATGGTGAATCGAAGTTATGAACGTCGATAACTCCTTAGCACATGTCCGCAGCAAAGCCCAACCATGAAGTGAACTCATTGGTTCCCAACTGGATCCTGAGCTCTAACTTCCATTTGGACTACCTTTGCATCTCGGGTTATTGGTCATTGTTGGATCGGTTAGGATCCCCAGTCCTTTTTCTCTGTCGGTTCGGATCAGCCTCCTTCCAAGTGCTTCGGGTCGGGTCGTGGCCTCCAAGTCCCTTCGTAGCACATTGGTTTGGTTCGGGTGCTCTCTGGCGGGTCGGGTCGGTGTACCCTTGCTCCATCGGTTCGGGTCGGGTTCCTGGTCTCCGATCTGATCCACTTCCCCTTCCTCTTCCGTATTGATCCCCTTCTCTTCCCTTCAGTCGATCTGATTCCCCCTTCTTTAGCTCGATCCGATCCCAGTTCAACCATTGTGGCCTTCGTTTTTGGCACACTTTCCCTTGTGCCAAGCCTCGGTTCGGTTCGGTGATCACTTGCCCAGTCCACTATCCGGTCCGAGCCCATCCCCCCTCGATCCGATCCGAAAGCCTGCACCATTTTCCTGCAACTTTTCCAACGAGTGTTTTACGCCATTCGACGACGTTTTCGACCATTCTAACTGTTCTAATCAATTACAAAGCATATCATATAGTCATAGCAACAAGTAGAAGTGACCTCAAACACCAAAACATCAATATGATAGGTTAAAATGGATCAAACATAGCCAAAACCCCATATTTTCCCTTAAACATGTTCAAGCATAATTAACGATAGGATTAGCAAAACTAACCAAATTAACCCAAGTTCATATCAGAGGTCTAAAACATCATTTAAGAATTTATAAGTATTTTTCCAGATTTTATCATGTTTAAATTCGCTAATTAACACTAATTACCCTTAATTAACCATAATTAGTGAGGGACTATGCGAATCACTCACCTTAGCCAAAAATAAACCTTAGATCTGAAATAAATCTCTGATATGGCGCGAATACTAATGCTAAACAGCAGCTCTAATCTTGATTTGGTGAAAATCTCCCTTGATTTGATGTTGCTAAGCTTAATCCTTGATTAGAAAGTGATTTGGAGGTGATAGAGGTTGGAGGCCATTTTTAGGGTTTCTAAGAGGTAAGTGGAGGCTAGAAAACTGAAATGGAATGAAACCCTAACTCTTTTCAGCCTCCTCATAACCCTAATCCCGAAATGGGTTACGGGCCCATTCACTAATCACCATATTTGGCCCGGTTAAGTAGTTTTTCACCTTCCAAACCTTATTTCAGCCATATCTCCCAAATGGTAAGCCCGTTTAGCTATTGTGACCACTCTACGGAAAGGAAAACCATCAAACGAATCTAATGGAAGTGGTTTCAGGTCAAAACTCCTTTCCATTCAAAAGTTATGGCCGAAATAAGATCAGCTAGGGGTAAAACGGTCATTTAAAAATCGGTAAAACTCGTGAACATGGGAAATGACCCCAATGGTCGTCTCCCAAAGCTACATGACCATATGACTTCATATGAGAAATAAATAAATATTCTACGATCCTCCGATGCTTAGAATGCGGGTTGTTACATAAACCAAAGCTCTGATTCCAAACTGAGACGACCCAAACTTCCCCGCGAAGGAAAGAACGAATTGAATTGAGAACAAATGAATCAGAACATAAACAAAAGAACATTTCATTGTTTATTACAACAATTCCATCAGAATACAAGAATATACAGAATATGAATAAATATTACACATCAGAAAAATATCAGAGATTACAATACATTACATAGTAGCGGAAAAATAGTACCATACACAACAGAAGGAGATAAACAGATACAGAGCTTTTCGAATATCGTTCCTGCTGTAAACCAGGATCCTGTGAATATAAATCTACAAAACCAAAACTACTAGCTGCCCGTACGGAAAATAGGGGCACCCAGAGTTTAGCTCAAAACAATAAACTCCAGGTCAGTCATGGGACTGGTGTGAGAACTAAAAACAGTTATTAATCTTTATTTTATAGTTCGGTAAATCAAGGGACCACACCATATAACACGGAACAGGTTTCCTCCCAAGAATACCGGTGCATAGGGTTTCCTCCCTAGAATACCAGTGCATAAAACAACAATGCCGTGCTAAATAAAGAATAATGAAGCTATTATAAGACTCAGGTCCCATCACATAATGCAAGGCAAGTCGGAGGATAGAATTTTTACCTTATAATAGCCAAAAATGCTTGGTATGTGAAATTTCATCTTTTATTATTAGTATTAGTGTATAGTGTCAAAACAATTTCAATCATAAGTATCAAACATAGACAACATAAGTGCCCTATACCACTATGTCGCAATACTAGGCTCTACAATCAAAATCGCAAAATGTCGTATTGGAAGTTGGATTTCCATCTGTGAACCAAGGCAAGGGATCGTCCTTACCGCTTCGAGACGCTCTAGCCCATGTCTCAGGAACAGAACGCATCGTCCCTTGGATCGTCAGGGTCGGTCCATTCGATGTGTAACGACCCATTTTTATATGGATAATAATTATTTTATTTAATTATTTAAATAGTGAAAATGGTTGTTTAATTAAATTATATTGAATATTTAATTAATATAAATAATAGAATAATATACTTAATTTCTGAAATAATCAGAAATAGTGAATTGACAATATAATGTGAACTGGACAATTCAAAGTATTTAATTCATCTTAGAATTGAATTAGAATGACGAATATATTATCTGAACGACAGTTTGAACGTATAATTATATTATAATTAAAATCGAGCTCCAAATGGCGCGACAGTTCGCTATTTGGCAATTCGAACTTCAACTGAATATACAGGGTCCGTTTTAAATCGGATTTCCGTGAAACAAGAAACCTTCGGAGGTGGTGAAGTATAATTTTCTAGTGGAAGAGGAAAATCGGGATTTCATTGTGTAGATTTTGATTTATGTCCAAATTAGATTTTAAAATAGTCGCTATAGAATCGTTTATCGACCGTAATGGGTTATTCGATATAACTAGATACCGGTTTCGAATTTAGACAAGATTCTTTTGAGACGTAGTTATAATTTAATTTTTAGAATTTTACTGAAATTTTTAATTAATTAAATAAGCAACGTTTTATTTTGAAGTATTTTGCACCATATATCAAACTTTTGGGAATTCACAATATGAGTTAATCTACCGATATTATTATATTTTTGGAACCATGACACATTGCCCGGTACAACAATATATTGATATCTGTCGATAGCGGTCCATACGTTAATAAAGTTTTAAGTATACTACTACGGTACAGGGTTTGAACTATGATGAGTTGCCAATACTAATTCTAGTTTTATTTAAATATAAGCCATAATAATTCACGTCAAATGGTGGATTAGTATAGTAGAAAAATACACATGGTTTCCGTTTACTTAATTTGTCTTTCCTAAAATCATTTCACCAATCCAACGAGGTCCACGTTTCTTTCTTCTCAGCCGGCAGTCTCTTGGTCCTCGAAATAAACGTGGCCTTCAATTTACCTCAAGAAATCCAAGAAGTTTATATAAATATCTGACTTTCCCCTTACCAACCAAAAACATTATTTCTCTCCAGCAAAAGAAAAGTGAAAACCGATCTTCCCAAAAATCAAAGAAATACAAAACAAAATCTATAAATCACTATATAAATAGTTTTGCAACCCTCCCAACTTTCTCTTCGAATCTATACATGAATTTCTGGGTTCGACTACGCTGTTCCTCGCTGGGATATTTGGTACGTGAGCTAGGGTTGGCTAATGTTTCAGATTAGTGATCTGTGAGGGACAACCGACGATGGAGGTAAGTTCAGGGTGGCTTGGCGCAGAGGACGACGGTGGTTGGAGGCATTCCGGTGCTATGTAATGAAAAGCGACTGCAGGGGTTCGAAGGTGAAGGAGCAGATCGATATTTATGGGGGCCATCAGTATTGGGAAGTGGTGATGATTGGGAAGAGGGGTCAACGCAGATTCGAGTGGTGGTGTTTACGGTCGGAATTGATGGCCGAGGTGGAATGCGACAAGGGGAGAGGGGTTCGACGGTAGAAGGTCCGAAATTGGTGGGATGTTTGAGTATCACCTGAAGGTGATGGTCGAGTAAGGTTTGCGAAGAGGAACGGAATGGTAGTGGCGACGCTGGGAATAGATGGTTGGAGAGGTGTTGGTGGTCAGTCAAACCTTGGGTCAATGTCGGGTTTGGTACCAGGTGAATGGAGCTGGATTATAAAATCTAAATTGGGGAAAGAAGATAAATGGAGAAGGTCTGGGCCACGTTGGGTGTTAGTGAGCCGAAATCAAAGGTGAAAGCCCAATGGAATTCAAGTTATAGTTTTTATTTAAATAACTGTATATAAACTTCGAACTTGAATAACTCGTTCATATTTTATCGGAATTCAGCGAAACATGATCCGATAGGATTGTATGGACGGACACTACCAAATGGAACTAACTGGGAGTGGATTGGAGCTCGTTTGAATTTATGGAGAAATAAATTGTTTGATTCAAATCAAACAAACAGTTTATCTTTCTTTAACGATGAACTGCTAAAGTGAGTAAAACTCACCAACTCTGAACAATTATAATTCTATAACGTATTTTTAGAACTGATAATTATCTGTTGATTGCTGTGTGTTAACTGTTTAGTTGAATTTCTTACGTATTAGTTGACATTATTGAGAACGATATATATATATATATATCGTTAATCAAATATGGATTCTGTTGATCAGAATATTTCATGTTGAAATGAAAGCGATGTTAATTATATCGTTTAACATCTGTGATGCAGGGAAACAGGTTGGAGGGATCCAACTGGATTCCTCAACATTTATTTTGTTGTTTTTCATATATTGTAATATATGATGTGATATATAATCTGTGTTGATTACGTGTGTTGAATGATATCGATCATTGTTGTTTGGGTATTTTAAATACCGTAAGAAAACCCTGAGATGAAAAAGGAAAATTTCAATAACTATATTGCAATAAAATATTATATAAAATTGAAAGATTTTATATAGAAGGAAGATTTCAAACTGTATATTGGAATAGAATATTTATAAAATAAAAGGATTTTATATAAAGGAATATTTATAAAATCAAGGGATTTTATAAATGAAATTATTTGTAAAACAAATATAAAGGAAATTATTTGTAAAACAAATATAAAGGAAATTATTTGTAAAACAAATATGAAGGAAACTATTTGTAAAACAAATATAAAGGGAAATATTTGTAAAACAAAAAGAAAGAGAAATATTTGTAAAACATTTACAAATAAAACAAAAAGA
Organism: Allium sativum; assembly: GCA_030737875.1. NCBI lineage: Eukaryota > Viridiplantae > Streptophyta > Magnoliopsida > Asparagales > Amaryllidaceae > Allium > Allium sativum. Next base: position 287,500,970 of record CM060909.1, read on the forward strand.
GAAATATTTGTAAAACATTTACAAATAAAACAGAAAGAGAAATATTTGTAAAACATTTACAAATAAAAAAGAAAAAGGAGATATTTGTAAAACATTTACAAATAGAATTAAAAAGGAAATGTTTATTTAGAAAATAAATAGAGTTATAAAAAGGAAATATTTATTTATAAAATAAATAGAGTTAAAAAAAGGATTTATTGGGAAATGAAAAAGAATGTCATATAAGGAAATATTTGGCAAATGAATAGAGTTTTACATCAGGAAAGTTTAGACTCGTGCTTCGCACATGGGTAAAACATGATATGGATTTAAAGCAAAGATTTTAAATAGAATCTGTTGTAACCAATAGATTGAGAAGATTAATTTATAAATAATATTTTATAAATTAAATAAAATATTTATCATTGGATAAATAGAATATATAAGTCAGGGCTTATATAGAGAAGTAAGAATCTATTTCAACATCGATATTTGAAACTGAAAATGGATGTAGAGTTAATCAAAGGAATTAATCAAAATGTGTTAATCAAAATGAGTTAGAGGAGTTAGTCGATTAGAGTTAGAGTTAATCGATTAGAGTTAGAGTTAACCAGTTAGAGTTAATCAGTTAGAGTTAATCGATTAGAGTTAAATCGAACTAGAGTTAATCGAATAGAGTTAATCAAACAAGAGTTAGTCGAATATTTGTTATTCGAATAGAGTTAATTGAATTAGAGTTAGTCGGATTAGAGTTATTCGAATATTGTTTATTCGAAGAAAGAGTTATCGAATAAGAGAATTAATCGAATATAGTTTATTCAAATAGAGAAAGAAATTATCGAATATTAGTTATTCGAAAGGAGTTGTCGAATATTAGTTATTCGAAAGGAGTTATCGAATATTAGTTATTCGAAAGGAGTTATCGAATATTAGTTATTCGAAAGGAGTTATCGAATATTAGTTATTCGAAAGGAGTTATCGAATATTAGTTATTCGAAAGGAGTTAATCGAATATTTGTTACTCGAAAGGAGTTAATCGAATATAGTTTATTCAAAAGGAGTTAATTGATAAGAGTAAATTAGTTAGAGTTAACTGAATAGAGTTAATCCAGTGGGGTAAATCAAATAGAGTTAATCCAATAGAGTTAATCAAATAGAGTTAATAGAATTGAGTTAATCAAATAGAGCTAATTGATAAGAGTAAATTGAATAGAGTTAATCGAATATTGTTAACTGAATAGAGTTATTTGAACATAGGTTATTCGAAGAAGAGATTATCGAATATAGTTTATTCGAAGGAAAGAGTTATCGAATAGAGATTTATTCGAAAGAGAGTTACGTAAGGAAGTTTGTTAAAGATTTAAAAGATAAACTTTGACTATTTCGAAGTTAAAACATTGTTCAGTTAAGGTCTGAGAGATAATTATACCCCAACTTGATTGACTTCCTTCTTAACTAAGGAATGGTAAGTTTTGATAGTGAATGATGGTTAAGTGAATTTAGTTAATGAGTAAAATGGTTTGAGTTGGCATGGCAATGTTGATTTAAACATCATTTTAAATCCAGTGAAGGAGTTTTGGAAATGCTTTCCAAATAAGAATCAGAAATGTTTTCTCATAACAGAAAATAAGAATTTAGAATATATGGAAACAGGAGATAAGTAAATTAATGAACTAAAGAGATAAATGTTAAATGATGATTGATCGATAAAATTTCCATTTGGAAATAATATCATTGTTTGCACACGTGTTTTTCTTTGATAGTTGAATCACAGACTATCAAAGTTTTGACCATTTTTCCATCGTCAATACGGAGAGACCGGTTGGATTCTTATCCAAGGAACCACTTCGTATGGACGTTAGCGTTTCGAGTCAAATAGATCGAAGACAAATTGAAGACGGAGTAAAGTGCAAGGCTTTTGTATAAGTCCTAGGTAGAGATTGCCTAGGATGGATGTACGGAATAGTGCCTTCGGTTTGTCCAGTCCCAGGACAACTTGAATGGACGAATGTTTGACAGGGTATATCTGGTAGATCATGTAAGTTGATCGTTTCAAATGTATTTACGTTGGTGGCGGAGGAATTCGTTTCTCTTAGCTTATACCTATGGTATTTTTGGGGAAATCAATTTGTGATTTGATGGGTATGACGATGTGGCATTCGAAGTAAATGGAGTAGTGATCTGTTAAAAGATACATTTTGACCTCGAGCCTCATCAACTGGGAAATGACAGAAATTGGGCAGGCAGCATGGCTAAGTGGTTCGCATCCAAGTAGGGTATATTGTCACCATCTAGAGAGTATTCATAGTTGTTACTTCTTTCAATTCTGTATGTAACACCCCGTAATTTTAATTTTAATGTTAACGAATTAAAGAATACTTAATTGTAAATGTAAGAATTAAGGGAAGCGGGTTACGCCATTGCGTTCATCTCGGAATTCTGGTTGAGATAGAGTCCGAGTTTGCGTAAATGAATAGCGTATGAAGGAGATATGGACGAACGAAGTTAGGAAGAAAAAACTGGAAACAGGACAGAATACACTGGCGCACTTGGGAAGTGCGCCAGAACAAAATTGCACTGGCGCACTAGGGAAGTGCGCCCATGCAAATTTGCACTGGCGCACTTAGGAAGTGCGCCCAGGCCGAGTAGAAAGCCTGCACAGCTTTCTGGTGTGATCTGATCCACACTGTGACTCATTGCTGAGTCCTTTCTGACTCCTTGCTGAGTCATTAGGGCTAACTTGTCACCCTATCTTGACTGAATGGTTGTGGTTGATCCTAGGTTGATCGGATGGCCTAAATTAATTTTAAACTCTATATAAACACATGTAGACTCAAACCCTAAAATCAAATCAGAATTAGATCAATGGCCGTCATGTTGTCACTCCAAAACCTAGAGTAGCCGCCACCAACCAGAAGCAAAGTAAAGCAACTCAATTCAAATCATAGTCTAATCTCAACAATGAAATTGTCTACATCAAGGGAACGCTAATCAATTACAGAGTTCAGACCCCAGAACTCAAGACCCTCTTTTTCGGTGAGTTCTAGTCACTTTTAGGTTTAAACAGATAAAAGTGAATGGTGGTAGACTATGATTTGGGTATATGTTGTTTGTAGCTATGCAAGTTGTTATCATGAATCTATGCAAGTTGTTACCATGAATCTACGCAAGTTGTTACCATGAATCTATGCAAGTTGTTATCATGAATCTATGCAAATATGCAAGTTGTTATCATGAATCTATGCAAGTTGTTATCATGAATCTACGCAAGTTGTTATCATGAATCTATGCAAGTTGTTACCATGAATCTATGCAAGTTGTTATCACGAATCTATGCAAATTGTTATCATGAATCTATGCAAGTTGTTATCATGAATCTATGCAAGTTGTTACCCTGAATCTATGCAAGTTGTTATCATGAATCTATGTAAGTTGTTATGAGATCATGCAAGTCGCCTATACAAGTTATTATTCATGAAATTATGCAAGTTGTTATGTTATGCAAGTTTGTTATATTGTGAATCATGAACCTATGCAAGCTACCTATGCAAGTTTATTGTTGTTGTGAATCATGAAATTATACAAGTTAATTATATGATAAATCATGAAATTATGCAAGTTGTTAATTATGTTGTATACGCCCTATTATGATTTCATGTCCATTCACCTGGTTTTTATGCTTATGCCAAAAACTATACTGAAAACTATCACCTTGTCATTCCCTTTTATTTTATTGTTATGGCGAGGCTACCTTGTAGCCTCGATGACGCCAAAAATGCAAACGGTTACGCTAGTTAAGAAACGGGGAAAAGGGAAATTTGTAATAGGCATAATTTATATAACGTTTACATAGATTTGGACACATGATTCTAGTAGGGAAACATATAAAGAATCACCTATTATGACATAGGTAAAGTTGAGAAAAAATGGTATAATTTGAATATGACCATTTATGGATAGGAAATTCAAATTGTTAATAAAATAGGTATTGACACCTGTAAAAAGGAAATGATTAATTAATTAACTTAATTAATCAAAAGAGGAATGTTTAAGCAATTAAAGTCTGAAAATTTAATTAACACTTGTGACACGAGGTTAGGTTACATTAGTGGTGGAAGTCTGCCCGGACCCGACCGGCATATCCAGCAGCCACTAATGTTGAACCTAATGTGAGAGGTCCAAGTGTGTGAATACGACTCAGGCTAAGACATGAGGTTAGGCCCAACTGTGGAATAAGACTGCCCGGACCCGACCGGCATATCCAACATCCACACGTTGTAGGCCTAATGTGGGAGGTCTAGCCCAATATAACCATAATTGGACATGGTAATAAGAAAAGACTACTTAACCTAACTTAATACATGTGGACTGTATGATGATAAACATAAGTTAGGGTTAAGTAAAATGTGTTGAATTGTGGGTGGCTTAAGTACAACTAAAGGGTAGGTGGGTAATATTAGTATATATATAGGCCCACAAACTTAACCATTAAATAAATAGGATTAAATCAGTGGGAGGGTTAAGTACAACTGAAGGGAAGGTGGGTAATTTTAATATGTATAGGCCCACAAACTTAACCGGATAAAAAGGGTTATGTAATTAAAGACACCTAATGGTATACTTAACCGGGGCAGAATAGTAAAGTTATGCATTAAAGACACCCTTAGTGGTACACATAACTAATGGGAATAGATAGAGTTATGTATTAAAGACACCTATAGGTACGCATAACCAATAGGTAGAATAGGGGTTATGTATTAAAGACACCTATAGGTACGCATAACTGATTGAGGGCTATGTAATTGAAGACACCTTAGGGTATACATAGTCAGTAGAAAACCCAGTGGGGATACAAGACATAAGGGAGAGCTTGTATCATGTTGTGTGGGACCCATTTCATTCAGTAACCCAGAGGTGTATCAAAGTAAAGAACTCCGTACTAGGCGGGGAAGGGGCACGCTTACTGATTGATTGTAAGAGATCCAAAACATGACGGATGGTGTGGGCGGCGCAAACCGACCAGGGACATGTGCATGCATGGGTCGGGCAGAGGGGGACAAGACGACCGTGACACCAGTAGGTATAACTGTGCACACCTTGGGTTGCCACTTAGGGAAGTGATACCCCCTTGTTGTGGGACCAGCACATGGTATCTACAGAGTAGGGAGCCGATCAATTAGGGTAGTGGTTAGGGTATACCCGGACGTATGCCCAAAGTCTACCAATTTATAGTAGGAGGGTAGTGGGTACGATTAGCTGAGATAGGAGCAGGCGACACCTATGACAGCAGCTAGGAACACACGAAACTACCACCATCATTATCATTAGTGGGAAGGGATCATCCCATCTTGATTTTACTAGTAATAGTGCAGAGTAGTTTGTAGTGAAGCATGCATACACCTTACCTTATTTGTCCTGTCATACCTGCCATCTGTACGGTGAATCCTCTTATCCACTTTGTATGCCTGTCGTGTTTACCTTTATTTATTTACTGGCTAAAAGTTACTGGACTCACCAGATGTAAGAACCCGTAACTACCCCATGAAGGAAAGAGCGGATACTTTGAGAACAACACACAAAAGTGCTCAGACGGAAGAACATTTCATTGTTATTACAACAATTCCACCAGATACAAGAATATACAGAGTATGAATAAATATACATTCAACAAATATCAGAGATTTAAATTATATTTAAATACATCGCAGCGAAAAATAATACAAAAGCACAACTAGAAGTAATACACGGATACAGAGCTTTCCGAGCATCGTTCCAGCTGTAAATCAGGATCCTGTGAATATAAATCTGCAAAACCAAAACTACTAGCTGCCCGTGTCGAAAATAGGGGCACCCAGTGTAACGTCTGGGATTTTCGACCCAGAAAATCAACATAAATACACTGTTGACTATTCAACTATCGAAAATACCGGAACATTAATAGAAAGAATTTAGAAGGTGAGAAAGAAAAGATAGAACTAATAGAATAGAAGAAGAAGAAGATCACAACTGAACAAAATCAGAGTAACACGAAACTCGCAGCGGAACAAAATAAGATTTATTATATAACATAACTTTGAATACAAAATTGTATTGTATATACATACCATTATCAGAGTACAATACATCATATCACAGCGGAAATAACTCTACATAACTAATGGTGAAGCTTCCTGCTTTTGAGCTCCTCCAAGTGAATCTGCAAAGCCTGAAACACTTGACTGCCCGTACAAATTTGGGCACCCAAGAGTTTAGGGAAAACAAACAAAATAAACTCTGGGTCAGTCATGGGACTGGTGTGAGTAAATTCCAACCATACTGTTTAACTTTGAAAATCCTTTTCCAAACAAGAAGGTAATAGTAAGACCAACCCACACATAAACATGGACGGTTTTTACCTTACTATAACCCAACATATTCTTGATATCAAAACCAGTGATATTATGATAATGTCTAAGCAAATAATTATCCAAGTAGCAGAACGCTTGCATCTCACGTTCCACATATATATATAGTATAAAATCATAAACCGCAGGGCGCTTATCGGAGAATGGATTCCAACAGGCAAGGTATGGGAGCACCTTATGAATAGTGTACTCTAGAGGGGATACACTCAGGGTTCAACAAGAACGTCTTGCAACCCGGCCACACATGACCGCTCACTCATTTAGCTTGAGTGTCGCGAATATATTGCCACCACGGTTGCAGGCCATCCAACCGTCATCCGAAGATACAGAATCGAAAAGAAGTATAAATATGAATTTTCTCTAGATCGGTGACAATACACCCTGCTTGGGGATGACCCAACTAGCCATGCTGCCTAGCCCAACTTTTGTTACTTCAGGTTGTGAGGCTAGAGGCTACGTCTATCTTCAAAACATCTGATCACCATTCACTTTGAATGTCACATCGTCAAATTCGTAATCACATATTGATTACACAAATGCACACTGGGTGTAGAATAAAGAGAAGTTACATTCTCCCCACCAACTTGGTATATTCGTAAAATCAACGGCATGACCGTTGGAAATACTCTGTCAGACACTCGTCCATACAAGTTGTCCTGGGACTGGACAAATAGATAGCATCTTTTCTGGAACTGGACGACCCTTGCGTTTAACTCCGTCTTCCATTTGACTTAAATATAATTCACAGCGCTTATGACTATACGGAGTGGTTTTCGGATAATAAATCCAACCGGTCTCTCCGTATTGACACGATGGTCAAAACACTTCGATAGTCGGTTATTTAACTATCGAAGTAAAAACAAACATCCATTCACAAACACTGGCCCTTTTATTTAACACTAAGTTTCTAGTTTCCCATATTTCTATAAACTCTTCCTTACTTCCCTTCATTTCTACTCTATTAGTTCCTCGTTATAAATCGGTAAGTGAATAAATTTCTAAGTATCAACCCCGAAGGCCGAAACCAACATCAGATTGATGCCTCGAAAGTTACTCAACTTAACCAACGTACAACGGGCTCTAATTTCTTTAAAACTATATCACCTTCCTTATCATGCTCAGTATATCTTTTTAAAACATTATAACTTATCGACTTACTTTAAAACCGTTATATTTTAACTAATGCTGCTATCTTTTCCTTTATAACTAATACAATACGCTACTATATTCTCTTTTATAACTAATACAATACGCTGTTGTATTCTCTTTTATAGCTACTGCAATACGCTGCTATATTCTCTTTTATAACTACTGCAATACGCTGTTGTATTCTCTTTTATAGCTACTGCAATACGCTGCTATATTCTCTTTTATAACTACTGCAATACGCTGCCATATTCACATTTCATTTGATAAACTCTGTTTCTAAGTCAGGTTCTTATTAAATCAATATCAAGTTTATAACTAATTACTGATTACATATCCTATTATAATTTGTTGGTTTAAAACTAAATATTAACTAGCCTATCAGACTATAATTCCTAATAATGTTATTTAGGTTCATGTCGTATATATAAATACTATACAACAAACAGTACATACAAATATTGAGGAATCCGGTCGGATTCTTCCAACCGGTTTCCGCATCCACAGATGTCAGTCAACACAATTTACACTAACTCTATACTAGGGGATATTCAAATCGATGGGATCAGTGTCCAACTGATGGTGTGTACATATGTAACGGTATATAATATTCAACCAAATTACTGGTAATCTACCTAATCGACCATCACACAACATTTAAAAAACATTAAAATATCATTATAAAAATAGATCAGAGTGAGTGATTTTACTCACCGTGCGCGTTAACCGTTAAATAACGATTTGCGTCGGTAGAAAGGATCAAGCGTTTTATTCTGCAATAATTTCAAATGAGCTTCCCATGGTTCCAACTTTGTCTAATTTCATGATTATTTTCTTATTCCGGTCAGTAGAAAATCCGACTTCCTTTTCTGATGTAAATTGAACTCAGCTCTTCTCCAAAACGATCACCGCCTCCCCTACTGTTCACCGTTGAGCTCTACACCCATGTCATTTACATCGTCGGCCCCTTAGCCTTTTAAACCTGCTTCATGAAACACCCGATCCGTTCTCCCTATTTTCAGCCATATATGCTTCCCCATCCTCTTGTTTTATAACATCTTTAACACAAGGATGTGTACTGAGTTTCTTCCTAGATTGAAAGCCATACATACCCATTTCTCTTCATTGTTTTATATTTTTACTCTTCTTGCCTTACACCTGTGCAAGCGCCATCCACTAGCATCGAACTAGAGCACCGCCTTGTGCTTTCCAGTACAAAGAAGAATGCTGCCACTTTATATCATTTTTACAATCCAGATCAGTTTTACTTGAGCCGCTTCTCCCTTCCTAATGCCAAGAACCCAACTCACCCTCTTCGTGACAGTTAAAACTCCTCAACACTGCATGTATTCACGCATCAAAGCCTTTCCTTCCATAACATCCCTCCGCCCATGCACACCTCTCTCTTCACGCATGTATTACCACTGCTCCACGTCATCCCCATCCCACATGCATGCAAAATGAAAAGCTGCTCTCTCCTCCACGCATCAAGTAAATGGAAACAACCTCCGGGCATTTTCAGTGAATAAAACTCCACCGTGTAGCCCACAGTGCACTCTACCGCAAGCATCCTTTTCCACAAACCCCGAGACCGACTCACCCTACCGCCAAGCTAAACCAAACTCCACCTGACTTGTACGCCCCTTAATCCTCACGCAGTCCCCATCGCACAACACAATCACTTCACCGAGATCTCCATACTCATCCTCTTCCCTCCTTCACATACAACACTCAGGAACCCGCCATTATCACAGTTTAAGCACCTCGTCCTCCCTCTTTGTTTGGAGCGTGGGGTTTGCTGCATGTTAAACATTTGACAGAAGAGCTCGCGTTTTTCATTGGTTAAGGAGAGTTTGGATTTGATTTTCATTTTCCGTAAGCTTCTCCTGAAACTTGCTCTTTCGTTGGTGTGTATATATAGGGTCGGTTCCTTCGCATGGAAGGAAATGCAAATAGGTAGCTGTTAGGGTATGGTGTAGAGTATGGGTTTAAACTTTGGTTTTCGTGAAGTATGGGTAGTCATACTAGTGAACAGGAATAGGTACATATATTAATATAGGCGTATGGTGTAGCTTAATTTAGGTGTAGGTACCTGTTTTAGCTTAGGGTGATGGGTTTTGATTATACTGAGCATGCGTGAGTATGGTTTTGTGTACTACATACAGTAGCTACCCTAGTTTCTAGGGATAAACCCATTTAATGCATGTGTCTTTCCTTTGTCAGGGTAGTTGTCTCAGTTCCCAAAATTACACTTATGCACGAACAGAAGTAAGAGCACAGTCGTGCTCAACGAGGTGTCACGATCCCAAATATATAATAATACCGGTAGGTTGACTCGTATTTTGAAATTCCGAAATACCGATACAGGGTGCACAATACTCCAAATAAAAAGTTGCAAATTAAATTAATTAAAAATAACAGTAAAATTATAAAAATTAAATTATCGCTGCGCCTCAAAAGAACCTCATCCCGATTTGTAACCGATATCAAGTTATATTCAAATAACCGTTACGGTCGATATACGATTTTACGGCGACTTTCTGAATATTTGATTTGGACATATCTTACAGTATATACGACGAAATCCTGATTTTTCACTTCTATAAGAAAGATATAGTTCAACAGATTCCGACGTTTCCCGTTTCGAAGAAATCCGATTCAAAACGAGTCCGGTACACTCAGTTGAAGTTCAGAGCGTTAAATTCCGAACTGTAGGGTCGTTCTGAGCTCGATTATAATTAATATATATTTATATATGTTCAACTTCATTTTAATTAATATATAAATCCATTTATATTCAATATTTAAGCTGATTTAAATATTAAAATTCAAACTGTTCAAAATGCGGGACGTTACAGTCCTTCCCCCTTAAAATAATTTCGTCCTCGAAATTGCTAAGATAGGGAAAATGCTACAATCACTGTTATAAACCGGTTAAAAATCTTTTTGGTTTTACTTTATGATTTCAGTTTCAACATAACTGATTAATTCCAATTAAAATATTAATTCCTTCTTATTACCGAATATTTTCAAAATTCTGAAAATTTCCTAACAGCTTAATTTCCAGAGAATCTCGCCAGCATCTCCTCTGCACGTCTCACTCGGTATTACAACATCTTGCCACTCTGGTCCTTCACCAATCCAAAAGAAAATCAAACAGCAAAACGACTTTCCAAACGCACTCAAAAATTGCATACTCCATATTATTTAAACATGTACCTTTTCGGTTGGTATCCAATCTTGATTCTGCATTTTGTTATCAAGCCGGTATTTATCCCAACATTTCCAACTGTTGATCTCTAACCAACTTATCCTTAATCCAATCCTTTGCTTACTGTTTGAGCCAAATTCCATTTCAACTCCAGCTCCATTTCAATTCCAATTTCTTATCCAAGTTTATTTGGGATCATCTCTAACCCAATTCAATATATTTAACCAAGTTAATTCCTATGTTCCACTTGCTAATTTAATTTCTCAAATTAGTTCTCTTACGCTCAACTTTGATTTTATTAAAATATCAAATTTTAATTTCCACTTAACTAGTTCAGTTAAATCTCTATTTCAATATGATTCTCACTTAACTGGCTTCGATAGAATTCACCTTCACGATTTCAAACTATTTAACTTTATAAGTTAAATTTTAGAGATTTAAATTCCTGGGTCTTCATTTCAAATCAGTATGAAATCATATATAATTCAAAACATTTGAATTTCTGACAACTTGTTTCCTCACAATAATTCCAAACAAAATCTTTGGTAGTAATCCGTCACTTAGAACCTTGAAAATGAACACTGATGATGCTGCAGTCATCGTCAGAATTATTTTCCAGCTATCAAAGTGAGTTCAATACTATATTACTTTTCAAAACTTATTTTCAAACACCTTTATTTTGAAATTACTTCAAAATCCATTTACTATATTTGAAAAACATTTCAAATTACCCAGGATCTTAAATTTCCATGTATTTAATCCAAATATTATTTCCAACTCTTTTCAAAGTTTCCAGAGTTTTATTTCAATTCTAGTTTTAATTTCAGATGTAGTTCATCTGATTTTGTATATTATACTTATATAACATTTCGATTTGTTATTTATATAACCAACTCAATTATAGATCTTATTTGATCATAATAAAGATCAACACTATAATAATCCCAAGATATATACTCCTTTATATCAAAATATAATTTTGGGTAAAATTATTTTATTTACCCTCTTTTCAAAACATACTGTGTCGAGTTACTCTGTTCAAGAGTTTAGAAACGCCTATCGACCCAGTTTGCATTACTGTTTCGACCAGAATTCATAAACCACTGGACTGAACAATCAACACAATATAAAACAGTTTCTATATTAATTTACAAATACGCACTCATATGTATACACTCAAACTCAATCTAGGGTACTACTATCCCTATCTCTATTGAGTTACGCAATAGGGCCAAGGTAATCACTTAACCTTCAGCTCTGATACCAACTGTAACGTCTGGGATTTTCGACCCAGAAAATCAACATAAATACACTGTTGACTATTCAACTATCGAAAATACCGGAACATTAATAGAAAGAATTTAGAAGGTGAGAAAGAAAAGATAGAACTAATAGAATAGAAGAAGAAGAAGAAGATCACAACTGAACAGAATCAGAGTAACACGAAACTCGCAGCGGAACAAAATAAGATTTATTATATAACATAACTTTGAATACAAAACTGTATTGTATATACATACCATTATCAGAGTACAATACATCATATCACAGCGGAAATAACTCTACATAACTAATGGTGAAGCTTCCTGCTTTTGAGCTCCTCCAAGTGAATCTGCAAAGCTTGAAACACTTGACTTCCCGTACAAATTTGGGCACCCAAGAGTTTAGGGAAAACAAACAAAATAAACTCTGGGTCAGTCATGGGACTGGTGTGAGTAAATTCCAACCATACTGTTTAACTTTGAAAATCCTTTTCCAAACAAGAAGGTAATAGTAAGACCAACCCACACATAAACATGGACGGTTTTTACCTTACTATAACCCAACATATTCTTGATATCAAAACCAGTGATATTATGATAATGTCTAAGCAAATAATTATCCAAGTAGCAGAACGCTTGCATCTCACGTTCCACATATATATAGTATAAAATCATAAACCGCAGGGCGCTTATCGGAGAATGGATTCCAACAGGCAAGGTATGGGAGCACCTTATGAATAGTGTACTCTAGAGGGGATACACTCAGGGTTCAACAAGAACGTCTTGCAACCCGGCCACACATGACCGCTCACTCATTTAGCTTGAGTGTCGCGAATATATTGCCACCACGGTTGCAGGCCATCCAACCGTCATCCGAAGATACAGAATCGAAAAGAAGTATAAATATGAATTTTCTCTAGATCGGTGACAATACACCCTGCTTGGGGATGACCCAACTAGCCATGCTGCCTAGCCCAACTTTTGTTACTTCAGGTTGTGAGGCTAGAGGCTACGTCTATCTTCAAAACATCTGATCACCATTCACTTTGAATGTCACATCGTCAAATCCGTAATCACATATTGATTACACAAATGCACACTGGGTGTAGAATAAAGAGAAGTTACATTCTCCCCACCAACTTGGTATATTCGTAAAATCAACGGCATGACCGTTGGAAATACTCTGTCAGACACTCGTCCATACAAGTTGTCCTGGGACTGGACAAACAGATAGCATCTTTTCTGGAACTGGACGACCCTTGCGTTTAACTCCGTCTTCCATTTGACTTAAATATAATTCGCAGCGCTTATGACTATACGGAGTGGTTTTCGGATAATAAATCCAACCGGTCTCTCCGTATTGACACGATGGTCAAAACACTTCGATAGTCGGTTATTTAACTATCGAAGTAAAAACAAACATCCATTCACAAACACTGGCCCTTTTATTTAACACTAAGTTTCTAGTTTCCCATATTTCTATAAACTCTTCCTTACTTCCCTTCATTTCTACTCTATTAGTTCCTCGTTATAAATCGGTAAGTGAATAAATTTCTAAGTATCAACCCCGAAGGCCGAAACCAACATCAGATTGATGCCTCGAAAGTTACTCAACTTAACCAACGTACAACGGGCTCTAATTTCTTTAAAACTATATCACCTTCCTTATCATGCTCAGTATATCTTTTTAAAACATTATAACTTATCGACTTACTTTAAAACCGTTATATTTTAACTAATGCTGCTATCTTTTCTTTTATAACTAATACAATACGCTACTATATTCTCTTTTATAACTAATACAATACGCTGTTGTATTCTCTTTTATAGCTACTGCAATACGCTGCTATATTCTCTTTTATAACTACTGCAATACGCTGCCATATTCACATTTCATTTGATAAACTCTGTTTCTAAGTCAGGTTCTTATTAAATCAATATCAAGTTTATAACTAATTACTGATTACATATCCTATTATAATTTGTTGGTTTAAAACTAAATATTAACTAGCCTATCAGACTATAATTCCTAATAATGTTATTTAGGTTCATGTCGTATATATAAATACTATACAACAAACAGTACATACAAATATTGAGGAATCCGGTCGGATTCTTCCAACCGGTTTCCGCATCCACAGATGCCAGTCAACACAATTTACACTAACTCTATACTAGGGGATATTCAAATCGATGGGATCAGTGTCCAACTGATGGTGTGTACATATGTAACGGTATATAATATTCAACCAAATTACTGGTAATCTACCTAATCGACCATCACACAACATTTAAACAACATTAAAATATCATTATAAAAATAGATCAGAGTGAGTGATTTTACTCACCGTGCGCGTTAACCGTTAAATAACGATTTGCGTCGGTAGAAAGGATCAAGCGTTTTATTCTGCAATAATTTCAAATGAGCTTCCCATGGTTCCAACTTTGTCTAATTTCATGATTATTTTCTTATTCCGGTCAGTAGAAAATCCGACTTCCTTTTCTGATGTAAATTGAACTCAGCTCTTCTCCAAAACGATCACCGCCTCCCCTACTGTTCACCGTTGAGCTCTACACCCATGTCATTTACATCGTCGGCCCCTTAGCCTTTTAAACCTGCTTCATGAAACACCCGATCCGTTCTCCCTATTTTCAGCCATATATGCTTCCCCATCCTCTTGTTTTATAACATCTTTAACACAAGGATGTGTACTGAGTTTCTTCCTAGATTGAAAGCCATACATACCCATTTCTCTTCATTGTTTTATATTTTTACTCTTCTTGCCTTACACCTGTGCAAGCGCCATCCACTAGCATCGAACTAGAGCACCGCCTTGTGCTTTCCAGTACAAAGAAGAATGCTGCCACTTTATATCATTTTTACAATCCAGATCAGTTTTACTTGAGCCGCTTCTCCCTTCCTAATGCCAAGAACCCAACTCACCCTCTTCGTGACAGTTAAAACTCCTCAACACTGCATGTATTCACGCATCAAAGCCTTTCCTTCCATAACATCCCTCCGCCCATGCACACCTCTCTCTTCACGCATGTATTACCACTGCTCCACGTCATCCCCATCCCACATGCATGCAAAATGAAAAGCTGCTCTCTCCTCCACGCATCAAGTAAATGGAAACAACCTCCGGGCATTTTCAGTGAATAAAACTCCACCGTGTAGCCCACAGTGCACTCTACCGCAAGCATCCTTTTCCACAAACCCCGAGACCGACTCACCCTACCGCCAAGCTAAACCAAACTCCACCTGACTTGTACGCCCCTTAATCCTCACGCAGTCCCCATCGCACAACACAATCACTTCACCGAGATCTCCATACTCATCCTCTTCCCTCCTTCACATACAACACTCAGGAACCCGCCATTATCACAGTTTAAGCACCTCGTCCTCCCTCTTTGTTTGGAGCGTGGGGTTTGCTGCATGTTAAACATTTGACAGAAGAGCTCGCGTTTTTCATTGGTTAAGGAGAGTTTGGATTTGATTTTCATTTTCCGTAAGCTTCTCCTGAAACTTGCTCTTTCGTTGGTGTGTATATATAGGGTCGGTTCCTTCGCATGGAAGGAAATGCAAATAGGTAGCTGTTAGGGTATGGTGTAGAGTATGGGTTTAAACTTTGGTTTTCGTGAAGTATGGGTAGTCATACTAGTGAACAGGAATAGGTACATATATTAATATAGGCGTATGGTGTAGCTTAATTTAGGTGTAGGTACCTGTTTTAGCTTAGGGTGATGGGTTTTGATTATACTGAGCATGCGTGAGTATGGTTTTGTGTACTACATACAGTAGCTACCCTAGTTTCTAGGGATAAACCCATTTAATGCATGTGTCTTTCCTTTGTCAGGGTAGTTGTCTCAGTTCCCAAAATTACACTTATGCACGGACAGAAGTAAGAGCACAGTCGTGCTCAACGAGGTGTCACGATCCCAAATATATAATAATACCGGTAGGTTGACTCGTATTTTGAAATTCCGAAATACCGATACAGGGTGCACAATACTCCAAATAAAAATTTGCAAATTAAATTAATTAAAAATAACAGTAAAATTCTAAAAATTAAATTATCGCTGCGCCTCAAAAGAACCTCATCCCGATTTGTAACCGATATCAAGTTATATTCAAATAACCGTTACGGTCGATATACGATTTTACGGCGACTTTATGAATATTTGATTTCGACATATCTTACAGTATATACGACGAAATCCTGATTTTTCACTTCTATAAGAAAGATATAGTTCAACAGATTCCGACGTTTCCCGTTTCGAAGAAATCCGATTCAAAACGAGTCCGGTACACTCAGTTGAAGTTCAGAGCGTTAAATTCCGAACTGTAGGGTCGTTCTGAGCTCGATTATAATTAATATATATTTATATATGTTCAACTTCATTTTAATTAATATATAAATCCATTTATATTCAATATTTAAGCTGATTTAAATATTAAAATTCAAACTGTTCAAAATGCGGGACGTTACACCCAGAGTTTAGGTTAAAACAATAAACTCCAGGTCAGTCATGTGACTGGTGTGAGAACTAAAACAGTTTTTAATCTTTATTTTAAAGTTCGGTAAATCAAGGGACCACGCCGTATAACACAGAAAGGGTTTCCTCCCAAGAATACCAGTGCATAAAACAAACAACGCAATGCTAAATAAAGAAAAAATGAAGCTGTTATAAGACCCAGGTCCCATTACACAATGCAACGTAAGCCGGAGGATAGGGTTTTTACCTTATAACAGCCAAAGCATGCTTGATGCGTTTAAAACACATTATTTGATACTATTATAGGTGTATAGTGTCAAAACAATTTCAATCATAAATATAAATAATAGACGGCATAAGTGCCCCATCCCACTATGTCGCCATACTAGGCTCTACAAATAAAACCGAAACACACGTATTGAAAATTGGATTCCATCATGAGTCGAGGCAAGGGGCAAGCTCCTCTCCGTTTCAAGACACTCTAGCAAATGTCCTAGGACCCCACTATGATCCTTTGGAACCTCCAAGGTCGGTCCTCTCTTACTTTTGAGGATTAATTATTCCTGAACACACGTTTCCCGGTCCTTACAGACCTATATCCGAGGCGCCTCGTATCCAACAACCACACAGGTGAAAAGTATATAAATGTCAGGGCTGGTAGGTCACTGACACCACCATAGCTAGAAAGAAACGTCGTGCACTCCTTGGGTCCGTATCCCGTTTTTGACTCATACCGAGGTGTGAGGCTCGCGAATTCACGTCATACACAAAGCTACGCCACACAGGCCGTGCTTTGATCATCAAACACAAGAC
Organism: Allium sativum; assembly: GCA_030737875.1. Classification (NCBI taxonomy): domain Eukaryota; kingdom Viridiplantae; phylum Streptophyta; class Magnoliopsida; order Asparagales; family Amaryllidaceae; genus Allium; species Allium sativum. The sequence continues at coordinate 287,518,282 of CM060909.1, forward strand.
TTTGCTTTTCAACAGAAGCCTTGATCAATTGCCACTTACGCGTGCCACACTGGCAATTCACTCCATGTGACTAATGTCCATCGATATACAACCTCTGAGCTCGTACGTCTTAGAGAAGGGCGTTAAGCAAGAGAATAAATTCTCCACCGCCAAACAGATGTATATTTAATAGAGATCAATCAACACAGAATAAAATCCAATGTCAGACACACAATCCATTTACAAGTTCGTTCTGGGTCTGAACGAAACCGGAGGCACTTTCCTCGCATATCCATCGATCTCCAAGTACATCTGGACGATCACCAACTGATTCCCTCATCTTGGGTGTACAGCCCAATCAAGATCATCAGTAATCACCCAAACGATGTGAAGACTTCCGGTCTTCAACCACCGTCTTCATCTTCGACATCTCGTCGAATCGGTTATTCAGAATGGGTATAAACCCGGCCTTTCTGAATAACCCACGTATATGATAAACAAATGTTACACAAACACAACAAACGCCTCATTCCAATTCAGAATATTCTTTTATTCACAAAATCACATTCTTAGGGAGTAGGTTCCCATTAATTTTATCAAAGATAAATTCTTCTAAATTTATTCTTTAATCTTCATTTGGATATCATTTCAAACCATATTATGGTTTTCCAAACTAGTCGGGATTAGCGAACCACACCGAAGTAATTATTTGTTTTATTTCCCAATCCCAACCTATTCATCCCCTGGAGCAAAACTGGTAATACTCCATATCTAACACCACAGTATTATCGGTAAAATTAATTACCATTTCACGTTCAAATCTAATTAAAGATTTAACTATCGCTTTGGAGCAAAATTGGTAATACTCCATATCTAACACCACAGTATTATCGGTAAAATTAATTACCATTTCACGTTCAAATCTAATTAAAGATTTAACTATCGCTTTGGAGCAAAACTGGTGGTACTCCATTCTCGATCACCTTTAAGAGTTGATAATTTAAATTATCAATTCGCATTTCAATCTACTTAAAGATTCATTGAAATTCCACTTAGTTTTAATCTTCTCAAAAATCAACATCCTGCCTTTAACTGGGTTAAAGAACCAATGTCATATAAAACACGATTCACGATAAACCCAAATCACATTTGATATTAAATACAAGGCTTTGAATAGAAAATATACCGGCTTATATTCGATATCAAATCCTGAAACCAACAAATATCGTATTGGAAATAACGATATAAAATATATCTTTCAAATTCCCATAACAATATCTGTATAGTCACGAAATCCAATATCGAAATATTCCAAAGACAATTTCGATTCGGATCCACTTCCACTTTATATATATTGGAAATTCTGGTTATTTTCAAAACCGATTCAAATTCAATTTATTCATTTCAAAAATAGATTGGTTTTAGTTCTAGTTCAAAACCAGTTCATTTCGATAAAAATCTATTTTTATCCTTTCAAATATGGAGTTTTTCATCCCAGTTCTTTCCAATTCACATATTATGATTTTACACAAATTATTAATTTTTTTAATAATTTTATCAAGGCTCGTACAATCGATTTCCATCAACGGCCATCGAACTGCACTTACAACGACTTTTTCAAATTTGATTTGGTTATAATTCTAAATCCAACCGTTAGATTTCAAATTTCAAATATTCATTGGAAAGCTCTTCTCGATACAAACCCAACGGTTCCGGTTTCAGGAGAATCCGACGGTCGGATCTCCCGTAGCGTCACTTCGAAGTCAATGGTCGAAATTCACGAACTGCCGCGGCGCGGCGCGTTCTATTCAGGCCATTATATATATAATATATATATTATATATATTTCGTCGATTTCCTTTTAAAACGTGTTTTATAAATCATTTTAACTTCGTTTTCAAAACTATTCCAACACTATTTCAATTTCTAATCAAAATTGAATATTTCATATCATTACTATATAAATGATAATATTTTCAAAATGTTATATTTTGAAATCACTTCCTTTTCAACATTCATTATAAAAACGAATATAATCGATATAAATATCGTTCACATCAAAATAGCGCAACTCTAATTAACACGGCTTTATATATTTCAATAAATTCGTTATTCTATTCAACAAATGAATATATATTCTATTCAACACATGAATCTATATTTCTTTCAACACACGACTAATCTCAACACATGAGTACTGTCAACACATGACTATTCTTGTTATGTAATATATTTTATAAAATTATGGTATCTATCGTTTGATTTCAAATCAGACTCCAATCGTAAATTAGATTCTAATTTTAAATATGATAAAGATGTAAATTTTGTTATATTTAAAATATTTTACTCAACACATGAATGGTTTCAACACATGAATATTCTCAACACATGACTATTTTTATATTCAACACATGAATTTTCTTTTATATTATTCATTATTTTCCCGATTGGAATGAGGCCCAATCAATCACCATATGATGTTAATTATATGGATTCCACCCAACACATGTTTATAATAGCAACGATAAACAATCAACCATCATCCAAAGTGCACCACACAACTGCATAAGCATCAAATATAAATCATTAACGCTTACACAGCCTGTCGACCAATCAATCGACATACAATTAAATAATTGGGATTAGTGTACTCAAATATCATCCCAACACCCGTGTGGGGTTTCAAATCAACAAACGCAGATTTTTATTTGTGCAGTTGGGCGATGTGTAAAATTTATCATCCCAATCAATATCAGTCAAATCAGTGTATATAAACAAATCGGCCGATTTGTTTATAATTATTTATTTATTCACATTCACGTTAAAAATTATATTTTTAACAATAAAATATTTTTAACTATATAAATATTTTATTTCCTTTCAACACAAGAACATTTTACTATTCAATCATTCCACAACACAATCAATTTTCACAACACATCAATCAAACAAACAAGTCGTCCATGGTCTGTGGACGACGGGTGTCGGGTGCTGCTAAGCACCGTCTGCATCCCAGTATATATTTATAACTAGAAAAAGAAATTTAGAGTCAGAAGTTCTCACCAACTAGCTAATCCAAACGCCTCGACTCTTCTTATATAGAAGTCTTCGCTGTTCTCACCTTTTGTCACTTTCGTTGCCCGTAGCCACTACATATATAAAAATCACATTTTTATATTGTTTCTATGTATATAAAAATCATATTTTTATAATCACTTCATATATTTAAAAATCGAATTTTTACATCGCTACTATATAGATAAAAATTCTATTTTTATATCGCTACTATATAGATAAAAATTCCATTTTTACACCGATGTTCATATAATAAAGATTATATTTTTATCATGCTATTCTCTATATAAAGATTTCGCCTTTTCAAATATAAATATTTCGCCTTTTCAAATATAAAGATTTCCCCTTTTCAAATATAAAGATCGTATCTTTACATTGCTACTACTATAAAGATCACATCTTTATTACTCTACATTATATAAAATCAAATTTTATTCTTCTAAAAAGAATATATAAAAATCATATTTTTATCTTCTCTTCGTTATAAAAATTATATTTTTATATTGCTCTTCTCCTAATAAAGATTATATCTTTATTACTCTACATGAATAAAAATCATATTTTTACTACTTCCTATACTATAAAAATCATATCTTTCCTTCATGAACACAGCATAAAGGTCTCATCTTTATTCTTGTTCATATATAAATAAAAATTCACGTCTTTTCCTTATCATGCCATAATGTAAAATAAATAAACAAATAAAATAAAATAAAACTGATTTTTTCTATCCTTTTGAAGCTAATTACACTTAATAAACAAATATAAATAAATAAAACCACTCACAGTCGAACGGGAAGAGGGGGATTGCTTCGCTGCGTCGGAGGTGGAGATAGGGCTGAGGGGTGTCGGCCAATCGGAGGTGGTGCTGGAGAGGCTGAGGCCGCGGTGGTGGACCAGGGCGCCGGGGTTCATGGATTTTGGCATGGGGTTTAGGGTTGGGGAGAACGCGGTTTAGGGATGGGCGCTCGAACGAGGGAGAAGGAGCTAGGGGGTCGCGGTGGGCTGCGCCACCTTGGGCGGTGGCGGCGGCGATGGAGGAGGCCGCTCCGCCCCTCCGTCGTCTTCTTTTTTTATTTTCTATTGATCGAATTGAAATCGGGGGGGGGGGGGGGGCTGAGAGAGTAAGTAAGGGAGTTTTATTTTTTTAATTTATTTAATTTACAAAAAGTTGACTTTTTCATTTGACCTCTAAACGAGGCCCACCGCCTGTCGTCCATAGCGTTTCACCCCCATTCCGAACACAATGGGATATGTACCATAAGCTGATTCGACCGTTTAAAAACAACATATAACTCTATATTGAATTTGAACGCATATTTCAATTTACTGGGGCCACATACTGTAACGACACAGATTTCGCCCGGACCTAATCGATTGCTAAATCGACCAAGACCGTTCGAATCCCGTATACGCTAATTTGGGTATACAACACATCAGAACAAATAACAGAAGACTTCTATAAACATCATAATAATGTTACATCAGAGTATAGAATATCAGAGTATATCGAAATATAATACACAGCGGGAGATAAATTTACATAAATGTAAAACAGTGCACAGCGGAAATATAACTACACAGCGGAAGACTGTAAATGCCTGGACACAGTTTAAAGCTTCAATCCAGAATCCTGCTCAATACATCTGCAAAATAAAACTACTCGGCTGCCCGTGTGGAAAATAGGGGCACCCAAGTTCGCAAGCGAAAAGCAAACTACAGGTCAGTCATGGGACTGGTGTGAGAAACTCTAACAGTTATAATTAACTTATTTGATAATATGGTATATCATGGGACCACGCCGCTAACGCGGAACGGATTTACCCCCATAAATATCAGTGTATAAACAACAATCAATATAGATATATGGATCTGCTATGCATCAATCAACATGCAATATCCCAATCTACCCACTTAGTTTAATCACTACACTTAGATTTTCTAAATCCAATTTAATTTACAGAAATCATTCCTTTGGATTTTATTCCCGATTTCTTATTTCAAATCATTTGAAATACATGTCTAACTTTCTATATCAAAGTAGATTTCACTTCGGGATCTCAAATCAAATCGTTTGGAAATGTGAATTCCAAAACATAACAATGCATACAAACGAGTATGCAACCAAATATTGTGCTCCCCATCGACAAGGCAAAGGGTACGCACCTCGCAGCTCGATATATAAATGTGCACCTACCCCACATAGGAGTAGGCCACACCGACGATGCACCTCCCACACAAGGAGAGCATACACCGCCCTCTCACCCATACTTTTAGTCTTAGGGTTACCCGAATCTTTAGCCACATACTAAATCATTTCATATCCCGAAGTAGGGAAAATCATTTCATAACATAATAATCACAAGTACTTTCAAAATATAGTACTTCACATCAGTAATTCACGCATATGATCAATCACTATTAATCACATAACCTTTGAGCTCGTACGTCTCAAAGAAGGGTGTTAAGCAAGAGAATAAATTCTCCGCCACCAAACAGATACATCATCAATAGCAACTAATCGAATATGCGATGAACCACAATGTAACATATAATACATTTCTAAATCACTTTAGAAATCATCGGGTTTTGGGCCTCGAAATCCTTTCTGTTTTATAAAACATTTTTATAAAACATTCCCTATCCAAAATCGGGAATACATTTCTTTTCACTTAAGAAAAATATCATTTCACAATCATTCATTAAATTTGAAATGAACACAATATCGCTAAACACCTTATCGTCAAATCGTGAAGTGTTTCACAAGGCGTTAGCACATAGATATTTTCAACCCAACCCAATGCTAAATGTAAAAGCATATTCTGCTCCTAAATTGGTCGAGCACAATCCAAACAATCAATCAATCAAATTTGACATTAAGTATAAGGTTTTGAATAGAGATAGTATCGACTTATATTCAACATCAAATCCTGAAACCAACAGATATCATATCGGGAATAACGATATCGATATCTTCCAAATTCCCATCACAATATCTATATAATCACGGAATCCAATATCGAAAATATCCAAAGGTAATTTCAATTCAAATCTAATCCAATTTATTTATTTATAAGCATTGGATTATTTTTCTAGTTAATAACTAGTTCATTTCGATAAAAATCTATTTTTAACTTTTCAGTTATGGAGTTTTTTCATCCCTATTTTTCCCAAATCATTTCTTGTGATTTTACACAAATTATCGATATTCTTAATAATTTTATCAAGGCCCATACAGTTGATTTCCATCAACGGTCATCGAACTGCACTTACAACGACCTTTTCCAAATTTGATTTGGACATAATTCCAAATCCAACCGTTAGATTTCAAATTTCTCATATTCATTAGAAAGCTCCTTTCGATACGAACCCAACGGTTCTGATTTCAGGAGAATCCGACGGTCGGATCTCCCGTAATGTCCATTCGAAGTCTATGGTCGAAATTCGAGAACTACCGCAGCGCGACGCGTTCTATTCAGGCCATTTTATTATATATATATAATATATATAATATATATTTCATCGATTTCTATTTAAAACGAATTTTATAAATTGTTTTTAAATTCGTTTTCGAAACGATTTCAACTTTCATTTCAAATTCAAATCCAAATTGAATTTTCCCTTATAAATTCTTTTTACATTCATTTCTATTTGATTTCAATTCAAATCGATTTCAATTCTATTTCAGTTCGTTTTCAATTGAATTCAATTCAATTCGAATTCGTTTCCTATTCGATTCAATTCTAATTCATTTTCTATTCAATTTAATTCGAATTCATTTTCTATTCAATTCAATTCGAATTCGTTTTCTATTCAATTCAAGTCGAATTCGTTTTCATTTTCTATTCAATTCAATTCGAATTCATTTTCTATATTATATCAAAATCGAATATTTCATATACATGATAATTTTATACAGTGTATATATATATGTTAAAAATTATATTTTTAACAATCAAATCATTTTCACATTTCATATATATATATATCGTTTTCATTTCATATATACATCGTTTTCACATTTCATAATATTCTCACCTTCAATATATACGATATTTTCACTTTCAATATATACGATATATTCACCTTCAATATATACGATATTTTCACTTTTCAATATATACGATATTTTCACTTTTCAATATATACGATATTTTCACTTTTCAATATATATAATTCATTTCACATCATGATCAATTTTCACACAGAATACAATCAAACAAGTCGTCCATGGTCTGTGGACGACGGGGAACAGTTCATATATGCAGTTATGAAATAAATAACTGAACAGATAATTTAAAGTGAGAAACTTCTCACCTTGACTGGTTTTATTTCTGAATTCTACACTGAATTGATTCGAATTTGAAATTGTCTGAAATTCTAACTTGTCCCGTTTCAATCTTTGTCAGTTTCATTTCGTAGTGCTCGAGAAGAGGAATCCAACGCATCTTGTTTCACTCGTTTCTGACCTCGTTTGACAAAGATATGATAATTATTACCTTTGATTTCATTAATTAGGATAATTAATAAATAATTAACACTAATTATTTCCTAACCCTTTGTAAATCTTTCTTCCTTGTCTGTTAAACCCGTTCCTCCTTCAGTAAGAAACGAAACCCATGTTCGATTCTAGGGCCAGAAATTGCACGTCCCACAGGAAGCCGGAAGATGATCAGGAAGTGCCACATGAACCGGCGTCTCGAGCTCCACTCGCCGCCTGAACGGCCTCCCACTCGAACGCCTAGGCACGCCGGAATTGGTGCTGAAACGGCGGCGCATCCTGGCTCGAGATCGAGTAGGCCTCCGCACGATAATACATGAAATTCCCATGGATTTAAAGCTTAAGAAAAGCTCTACAATTTTGCTTTGGGAGATTTGAGTTTAATTGATTGGATTGAGAACGGTGAAGGAAGGAAGATCGGAGCTCGTGGGCCTTTCATTTTCAAACGGCGGCTGAAGCAATTGGATAGCTAGGGTTTAATGGGTGGGCTATTTATATTAAATATATATAATTAATTTATTATATTAATTGTTTTATTATGAAAATTTGTATTCGAACACCAAATCGAACCCAATGACTATCGCCCCTAGCTAATTACCCTCATTCCGGACACAATGGGATATGTTTCGTAGGCCAACTCGGCTGTTTTGATTAGTTTTCATCGAAATTAAAATATAAATCAGTATATATTCAATTTGAACGTACATTTTAAATTACCGGGGCCACATACTGACTCTAAAAATTCCCGAAAAATATTTTCTAGCTTCGTATTAACGATACGGTCCTAACAAAACTAGTTTCGTCAAACTCTGAGACCGTTTGAAAAATGGCCATTTTCCAGTCGATTAAAATAAACTGAAACTGGTCAAATGCGTTTTCCTTTGCCACGCTCACATATTGATTCGAAAATTTATGAAATTTGAAACCTAGCAATAACTTGACATCCCGGATCCAACAAAAGTGGTTTCGTCGAAATCCGAGGTCGTTTGCAAAATGGCTATTTTTAAGGGCTAGAATTCCATAGCGACTATTCTGAATTTTCAACTGGACATATCTTTTGATTCCCGCTATGAAATTTTGATTTTTCAGATTCGTTGGAAAGATATTCTCAATTAGATTCTAATATTTTTGGTTTCGCTAAAATCTGGTTTATTTTGCACTGGTACATTCATTTAAAGTTTGAAATCGAATTATCGAACTACCGCGCCATTTCAGGCCTTGTTTATAATTATAAATAATTATTTATATTCTAACGACGACGTATATAAATATATTCATTCTAATTCTATTCAAATTAAATTTCTCATCGATATTATTTAAAATAATTCATTTTAAATAATTAAAATTCGTCAAAATTGCTAAAATAAAAATTTCAAACTGGCCCAGATTTTCGGGTTGTTACAACCTCCCCCACTTAAAACTTTTCGTCCCCGAAAAGGAACAAAGCCGAAAGTGGTTTGATTAATCAACTCTACATTCGATCTGGCTTTCATTCTCCAACTTTTCAGTTTCTGAGAATTTTAAAAAAATTCAAAAATTTGGCTAACACCCTAAATTTTCGAAAAATTTCGCCATAACCTCCCCTGCACCGGGAGCCACGGGAAAATCCTGAAATTGCCATACAAGCCCTCTGATCTCAAAAAGAAAAAGAAAAAGCCAAGCGGCTAGCCAATAGGCTCATAAAATCATCATCACCCAAATAAAACAGTAAATTATAGTAAACATGTACCTATTTGTCGGGCAAACAAATTTTATTCTCTGCTCTAGCCTCCTTGCTATGACCTGTTCAATGTAAGTACATGTATATGCATGCATTTGCAACCAAATTTCAATACAGTTTACTATTTGGTTCACTTTGTATACAATTTGGCCTAATTGGTTCCTTCAATTAGGCGTAATGGTTCAAAATTAGCAAACAAATAGACAAACAACACAACCATCAATCAATTAATTGATTATATTTTCAAATATATAATTTTATATATTTAAAATCATATTTTCTAAAACCAGATTATATATATAATCACAAATACGTTATTTATAAACAAATAACTCTCGACTCATTCTGGTGCATTTCTAACCCCATCTCTAATGAGTCACTCATTCTAGAATGCTACTGATTCTATCTCTAATGAGGATTCTTTCATAGGATATTACTAATCCTACCTCTGATGAGTCTTTTATTCTGTTCTAACGAGTTGTACCCCAAAGATTTGAGTTTAACCAAAGCTCTGATACCATATGTAATGACACGGATTTCGCCCGGACCTAATCGATCGCTAAATCGACCAAGACCGTTCGAATCCTGTATACGCTAACTTTGGGTATACAACACATCAGAACAAATAACAGAAGACTTCTATAAACATCATAATAATGTTACATCAGAGTACAAAATATCAGAGTATATCGAAATATAATACACAGCGGAAGATAAATTTACATAAATGTAAAACAGTGCACAACGGAAATATAAACTACACGGCGGAAGACTGTAAATGCCTGGACACAGCTTAAAGCTTCAATCCAGAATCCTGCTCAATACATCTGCAAAATAAAACTACTCGGCTGCCCGTGTGGAAAATAGGGGCACCCAAGTTCGCAAGGGAAAAGCAAACTACAGGTCAGTCATGGGACTGGTGTGAGAAACTCTAACAGTTATAATTAATTTATTTGATAATATGGTATATCACGGGACCACGCCGCTAACGCGGAACGGGTTTACCCCCATGAATACCAGTGTATAAACAACAATCAATATAGATATATGGATCTACTATGCATCAATCAACATGCAATATCCCAATCTACCCACTTAGATTAATCACTACACTTAGATTTTCTAAATCCAATTTAATTTACAGAAATCATTCCTTTGGATTTTATTCCCGACTTCTTATTTCAAATCATTTGAAATACATATCTAACTTTCTATATCAAAGTAGATTTCACTTCGGGATCTCAAATCAAATCGTTTGGAAATGTGAATTCCAAAACATAACAATGCATACAAACGAGTATGCAACCAAATATCGTGCTCCCCATCGACAAGGCAAAGGGTACGCACCTCGCAACTCGATATATAAATGTGCACCTACCCCACATAGGAGTAGGCTACACCTACGTTGCACCTCCCACACAAGGAGAGCATACACCGCCCTCTCACCCATACTTTTAGTCTCAGGGTTACCCGAATCTTTAGCCACATACTAAATCATTTCATATCCCGAAGTAGGGAAAATCATTTCACAACATAATAATCACAAGTACTTTCAAAATATAGTACTTCACATCAGTAATTCACGCATATGATCAGTCACTATTAATCACATAACCTTTGAGCTCGTACGTCTCAAAGAAGGGTGTTAAGCAAGAGAATAAATTCTCCGCCACCAAACAGATACATCATCAATAGCAACTAATCGAATATGCGATGAACCACAATGTAACATATAATACATTTCTAAATCACTTTAGAAATCATCGGGTTTTGGGCCTCGAAATCCTTTCTGTTTTATAAAACATTTTTATAAATCATTCCCTATCCAAAATCGGGAATACATTTCTTTTCACTTAAGAAAAATATCATTTCACAATCATTCATTAAATTTGAAATGAACACAACATCGCTAAACACCTTATCGTCAAATCGTGAAAGTGTTTCACAAGGCGTTAGCACATAGATATTTTCAACCCAACCCAATGCTAAATGTAAAAGCATATTCTGCTCCTAAACTGGTCGAGCACAATCCAAACAATTAATCAATCAAATTTGACATTAAATATAAGGTTTTGAATAGAGATAGTATCGACTTATATTCAACATCAAATCCTGAAACCAACAGATATCATATCGGGAATAACGATATCGATATCTTCCAAATTCCCATCACAATATCTATATAATCACGGAATCCAATATCGAAAATATCCAAAGGTAATTTCAATTCAAATCTAATCCAATTTATTTATTTATAACCATTGGATTATTTTTCTAGTTAATAACTAGTTCATTTCGATAAAATTCTATTTTTAACTTTTCAATTATGGAGTTTTTTCATCCCAATTTTTCCCAAATCATTTCTTGTGATTTTACACAAATTATCGATATTCTTAATAATTTTATCGAGGCCCATACAGTCGATTTCCATCAACGGTCATCGAACTGCACTTACAGCGACCTTTTCCAAATTTGATTTGGACATAATTCCAAATCCAACCGTTAGATTTCAAATTTCTCATATTCATTAGAAAGCTCCTTTCGATACGAACCCAACGGTTCTGATTTCAGGAGAATCCGACGGTCGGATCTCCCGTAATGTCCATTCGAAGTCAATGGTCGAAATTCGCGAACTGCCGCAGTGCGGCGCGTTCTATTCAGGCCATTTTATTATATATATAATATATATAATATATATTTCATCGATTTCTATTTAAAACGAATTTTATAAATTGTTTTTAAATTCGTTTTCGAAACGATTTCAACTTTCATTTCAAATTTAAATCCAAATTGAATTTTCCCTTATAAATTCTTTTTACATTCATTTCTATTTGATTTCAATTCAAATCGATTTCAATTCTATTTCAGTTCGTTTTCAATTGAATTCAATTCAATTCGAATTCGTTTCCTATTCAATTCAATTCTAATTCGTTTTCTATTCAATTTAATTCGAATTCGTTTTCTATTCAATTCAATTCGAATTCGTTTTCTATTCAATTCAAGTCAAATTCGTTTTCATTTTCTATTCAATTCAATTCGAATTCATTTTCTATTTTATATCAAAATCGAATATTTCATATACATGATAATTTTATACAGTGTATATATATATGTTAAAAATTATATTTTTAACAATCAAATCATTTTCACGTTTCATATATATATATCCTTTTCAGTTCATATATACGTTGTTTTCACATTTCATATATATACGATATTCTCACCTTCAATATATATGATATTTTCACTTTCAATATATACGATATTTTCACCTTCAATATATACGATATTTTAACTTTTCAATATATACGATATTTTCACTTTTCAATATATACGATATTTTCACTTTTCAATATATATAATTCATTTCACATCATGATCAATTTTCACACAGAATACAATCAAACAAGTCGTCCATGGTCTGTGGACGATGGGGAACAGTTCATATATGCAGTTATGAAATAAATAACTGAACAGAAAATTTAAAGTGAGAAACTTCTCACCTTAACTGGTTTTATTTCTGAATTCTACACTGAATTGATTCGAATTTGAAATTGTCTGAAATTCTAACTTGTCCCGTTTCAATCTTTGTCAGTTTCATTTCGTAGTGCTCGAGAAGAGGAATCCAACGCATCTTGTTTCACTCGTTTCTGACCTCGTTTGACAAAGATATGATAATTATTACCTTTGATTTCATTAATTAGGATAATTAATAAATAATTAACACTAATTATTTCCTAACCCTTTGTAAATCTTTCTTCCTTGTCTGTTAAACCCGTTCCTCCTTCAGTAAGAAACGAAACCCATGTTCGATTCTAGGGCCAGAAATTGCACGTCCCACAGGAAGCCGGAAGATGATCAGGAAGTGCCACGTGAACCGGCGTCTCGAGCTCCACTCGCCGCCTGAACGGCCTCCCACTCGAACGCCTAGGCGCGCCGGAATTGGTGCTGAAACGGCGGCGCATCCTGGCTCGAGATCGAGTAGGCCTCCGCACGATAATACATGAAATTCCCATGGATTTAAAGCTTAAGAAATGCTCTACAATTTTGCTTTGGGAGATTTGAGTTTAATTGATTGGATTGAGAACGGTGAAGGAAGGAAGATCGGAGCTCGTGGGCCTTTCATTTTCAAACGGCGGCTGAAGCAATTGGATAGCTAGGGTTTAATGGGTGGGCTATATATATTAAATATATATAATTAATTTATTCTATTAATTGTTTTATTATGAAAATTTGTATTCGAACACCAAATCGAACCCAATGACTATCGCCCCTAGCTAATTACCCTCATTCCGGACACAATGGGATATGTTTCGTAGGCCAACTCGGCTGTTTTGATTAGTTTTCATCGAAATTAAAATATAAATCAGTATATATTCAATTTGAACGTACATTTTAAATTACCGGGGCCACATACTGACTCTAAAAATTCCCGAAAAATATTTTCTAGCTTCGTATTAACGATACAGTCCTAACAAAACTAGTTTCGTCAAACTCTGAGAACGTTTGAAAAATGGCCATTTTCCAGTCGATTAAAATCAACTAAAACTGGTCAAATGCGTTTTCCTTTGCCACACTCACATATTGATTCGAAAATTTATGAAATTTGAAACCTAGCAATAACTTGACATCCCGGATCCAACAAAAGTGGTTTCGTCGAAATCCGAGGTCGTTTGCAAAATGGCTATTTTTAAGGGCTAGAATTACATAGCGACTATTCTGAATTTTCAACTGGACATATCTTTTGATTCCCGCTATGAAATTTTGATTTTTCAGATTCGTTGGAAAGATATTCTCAATTAGATTCTAATATTTTTGGTTTCGCTAAAATCCGGTTCATTTTGCACCGGTACATTCATTTAAAGTTTGAAATCGAATTATCGAACTACCGCGCCATTTCAGGCCTTGTTTATAATTATAAATAATTATTTATATTCTAACGACGACGTATATAAATATATTGATTCTAATTCTATTCAAATTAAATTTCTCATCGATATTATTTAAAATAATTCATTTTAAATAATTAAAATTCGTCAAAATTGCTAAAATAAAAATTTCAAACTGGCCCAGATTTTCGGGTTGTTACAATCTCCCCCACTTAAAACTTTTCGTCCCCGAAAAGGAACAAAGTCGAAAGTGGTTTGATTAATCAACTCTACATTCGATCTGGCTTTCATTCTCCAACTTTTCAGTTTCTGAGAATTTTAAAAAAATTCAAAAATTTTGCTAACACCCTAAATTTTCGAAAAATTTCGCCATAATCTCCCCTGCACCGGGAGCCACGGGAAAATCCTGAAATTGCCATACAGGCCCTCTGATCTCAAAAAGAAAAAGAAAAATCCAAGCGGCTAGCCAATAGGCTCATAAAATCATCATCACCCAAACAAAACAGTAAATTATAGTAAACATGTACCTATTTGTCGGGCAAACAAATTTTATTCTCTGCTCTAGCCTCCTTGCTATGACCTGTTCAATGTAAGTACATGTATATTCATGCATTTGCAACCAAATTTCAATACAGTTTACTATTTGGTTCACTTTGTATACAATTTGGCCTAATTGGTTCCTTCAATTAGGCGTAATGGTTCAAAATTAGCAAACAAATAGACAAACAACACAACCATCAATCAATTAATTGATTATATTTTCAAATATATAATTTTATATATTTAAAATCATATTTTCTAAAACCAGATTATATATATAATCACAAATACGTTATTTATAAACAAATAACTCTCGACTCATTCTGGGGCATTTCTAACCCCATCTCTAATGAGTCACTCATTCTAGAATGCTACTGATTCTATCTCTAATGAGGATTCTTTCATAGGATATTACTAATCCTACCTCTGATGAGTCTTTTATTCTGTTCTAACGAGTTGTACCCCAAAGATTTGAGTTTAACCAAAGCTCTGATACCATATGTAACGACACGGATTTCGCCCGGACCTAATCGATCGCTAAATCGACCAAGACCGTTCGAATCCTGTATACGCTAACTTTGGGTATACAACACATTAGAACAAATAACAGAAGACTTCTATAAACATCATAATAATGTTACATCAGAGTACAGAATATCAGAGTATATCGAAATATAATACACAGCGGAAGATAAATTTACATAAATGTAAAACAGTGCACAGCGGAAATATAAACTACACAGCGGAAGACTGTAAATGCCTGGACACAGCTTAAAGCTTCAATCCAGAATCCTGCTCAATACATCTGCAAAATAAAACTACTCGGCTGCCCGTGTGGAAAATAGGGGCACCCGAGTTCGCAAGGGAAAAGCAAACTACAGGTCAGTCATGGAACTGGTGTGAGAAACTCTAACAGTTATAATTAACTTATTTGATAATATGGTATATCACGGGACCACGCCGCTAACGCGGAATGGGTTTACCCCCATGAATACCAGTGTATAAACAACAATCAATATAGATATATGGATCTACTATGCATCAATCAACATGCAATATCCCAATCTACCCACTTAGATTAATCACTACACTTAGATTTTCTAAATCCAATTTAATTTACAGAAATCATTCCTTTGGATTTTATTCCCGACTTCTTATTTCAAATCATTTGAAATACATATCTAACTTTCTATATCAAAGTAGATTTCACTTCGGGATCTCAAATCAAATCGTTTGGAAATGTGAATTCCAAAACATAACAATGCATACAAACGAGTATGCAACCAAATATCGTGCTCCCCATCGACAAGGCAAAGGGTACGCACCTCGCAACTCGATATATAAATGTGCACCTACCCCACATAGGAGTAGGCTACACCTACGTTGCACCTCCCACACAAGGAGAGCATACACCGCCCTCTCACCCATACTTTTAGTCTCAGGGTTACCCGAATCTTTAGCCACATACTAAATCATTTCATATCCCGAAGTAGGGAAAATCATTTCACAACATAATAATCACAAGTACTTTCAAAATATAGTACTTCACATCAGTAATTCACGCATATGATCAGTCACTATTAATCACATAACCTTTGAGCTCGTACGTCTCAAAGAAGGGTGTTAAGCAAGAGAATAAATTCTCCGCCACCAAACAGATACATCATCAATAGCAACTAATCGAATATGCGATGAACCACAATGTAACATATAATACATTTCTAAATCACTTTAGAAATCATCGGGTTTTGGGCCTCGAAATCCTTTCTGTTTTATAAAACATTTTTATAAAACATTCCCTGTCCAAAATCGGGAATACATTTCTTTTCACTTAAGAAAAATATCATTTCACAATCATTCATTAAATTTGAAATGAACACAACATCGCTAAACACCTTATCGTCAAATCGTGAAGTGTTTCACAAGGCTTTAGCACATAGATATTTTCAACCCAACCCAATGCTAAATGCAAAAGCATATTCTGCTCCTAAACTGGTCGAGCACAATCCAAACAATTAATCAATCAAATTTGACATTAAATATAAGGTTTTGAATAGAGATAGTATCGACTTATATTCAACATCAAATCCTGAAACCAACAGATATCATATCGGGAATAACGATATCGATATCTTCCAAATTCCCATCACAATATCTATATAATCACGGAATCCAATATCGAAAATATCCAAAGGTAATTTCAATTCAATTCAAATCTAATCCAATTTATTTATTTATAACCATTGGATTATTTTTCTAGTTAATAACTAGTTCATTTCGATAAAATTCTATTTTTAACTTTTCAATTATGGAGTTTTTTCATCCCAATTTTTCCCAAATCATTTCTTGTGATTTTACACAAATTATCGATATTCTTAATAATTTTATCAAGGCCCATACAGTCGATTTCCATCAACGGTCATCGAACTGCACTTACAGCGACCTTTTCCAAATTTGATTTGGACATAATTCCAAATCCAACCGTTAGATTTCAAATTTCTCATATTCATTAGAAAGCTCCTTTCGATACGAACCCAACGGTTCTGATTTCAGGAGAATCCGACGGTCGGATCTCCCGTAATGTCCATTCGAAGTCAATGGTCGAAATTCGCGAACTGCCGCAGTGCGGCGCGTTCTATTCAGGCCATTTTATTATATATATAATATATATAATATATATTTCATCGATTTCTATTTAAAACGAATTTTATAAATTGTTTTTAAATTCGTTTTCGAAACGATTTCAACTTTCATTTCAAATTTAAATCCAAATTGAATTTTCCCTTATAAATTCTTTTTACATTCATTTCTATTTGATTTCAATTCAAATCGATTTCAATTCAAATCGATTTCAATTCTATTTCAGTTCGTTTTCAATTGAACTCAATTCAATTCGAATTTGTTTCCTATTCAATTCAATTCTAATTCGTTTTCTATTCGATTTAATTCGAATTCGTTTTCTATTCAATTCAATTCAATTCGAATTCGTTTTCTATTCAATTCAAGTCAAATTCGTTTTCATTTTCTATTCAATTCAATTCGAATTCATTTTCTATTTTATATCAAAATCGAATATTTCATATACATGATAATTTTATACAGTGTATATATATATGTTAAAAATTATATTTTTAACAATCAAATCATTTTCACGTTTCATATATATATATATATCCTTTTCATTTCATATATACATTGTTTTCACATTTCATATATATACGATATTCTCACCTTCAATATATACGATATTTTCACTTTCAATATATACGATATTTTCACCTTCAATATATACGATATTTTAACTTTTCAATATATACGATATTTTCACTTTTCAATATATACGATATTTTCACTTTTCAATATATATAATTCATTTCACATCATGATCAATTTTCACACAGAATACAATCAAACAAGTCGTCCATGGTCTGTGGACGACGGGGAACAGTTCATATATGCAGTTATGAAATAAATAACTGAACAGAAAATTTAAAGTGAGAAACTTCTCACCTTGACTGGTTTTATTTCTGAATTCTACACTGAATTGATTCGAATTTGAAATTGTCTGAAATTCTAACTTGTCCCGTTTCAATCTTTGTCAGTTTCATTTCGTAGTGCTCGAGAAGAGGAATCCAACGCATCTTGTTTCACTCGTTTTTGACCTCGTTTGACAAAGATATGATAATTATTACCTTTGATTTCATTAATTAGGATAATTAATAAATAATTAACACTAATTATTTCCTAACCCTTTGTAAATCTTTCTTCCTTGTCTGTTAAACCCGTTCCTCCTTCAGTAAGAAGCGAAACCCATGTTCGATTCTAGGGCCAGAAATTGCACGCCCCACAGGAAGCCGGAAGATGATCAGGAAGTGCCACGTGAACCGGCGTCTCGAGCTCCACTCGCCGCCTGAACGGCCTCCCACTCGAACGCCTAGGTGCGCCGGAATTGGTGCTAAAATGGCGGCGCATCCTGGCTCAAGATCGAGTAGGCCTCCGCACAATAATACATGAAATTCCCATGGATTTAAAGCTTAAGAAAAGCTCTACAATTTTGCTTTAGCAGATTTGAGTTTAATTGATTGGATTGAGAACGGTGAAGGAAGGAAGATCGGAGCTCGTGGGCCTTTCATTTTCAAATGGCGGCTGAAGCAATTGGATAGCTAGGGTTTAATGGGTGGGCTATTTATATTCAATATATATAATTAATTTATTCTATTAATTGTTTTATTATGAAAATTTGTATTCGAACACCAAATCGAACCCAATGACTATCGCCCCTAGCTAATTACCCTCATTCCGGACACATTCGGATATGTTTCATAGGCCAACTCGGCTGTTTTGATTAGTTTTCATCGAAATTAAAATATAAATCAGTATATATTCAATTTGAACGTACATTTTAAATTACCGGGACCACATACTGACTCTGAAAATTCCCGAAAAATATTTTCTAGCTTCGTATTAACGATACGGTCCTAACAAAACTAGTTTCATCAAATTCTGAGACCGTTTGAAAAATGGCCATTTTCCAGTCGATTAAAATCAACTGAAACTGGTCAAACGCGTTTTCCTTTGCCACGCTCACATATTGATTCGAAAATTTATGAAATTTAAAACCTAGAAATAACATGACATCCCGGATCCAACAGAAGTGGTTTCGTCGAAATCTGAGGTCGTTTGCAAAATTGCTATTTTTAAGGGCCAGTATTCCATAGCGACTATTCTGAATTTTCAACTGGACATATCTTTTGATTCCCGCTATGAAATTTTGATTTTTCAGATTCGTTGGAAAGATATTCTCAATTAGATTCTAATATTTTTGGTTTCGCTAAAATCCGATTTATTTTGCACCCGGTACATTCATTTAAAGTTTGCAATCGAATTATCGAACTACCGCGCCATTTCAGGCCTTGTTTATAATTATAAATAATTATTTATATTCTAACGACGACGTATATAAATATATTCATTCTAATTCTATTCAAATTAAATTTCTCATCGATATTATTTAAAATAATTCATTTTAAATAATTAAAATTCGTCAAAATTGCTAAAATAAAAATTTCAAACTGGCCCAGATTTTCGTGTTGTTACACATACAGTCTCTAAAAATTACAGAAAAATAATTTCTAGCTTCGTATTGACGATACGGTCCTAACAAAACTAGTTTCGTCGAATTCTGAGAACATTTGAAAAATGGCCATTTTCCAGTCGATTAAAATCAACTGAAATTGGTCAAACACGTTTTCCTTTGCCACGCTCACATATTGATTCAAAAAATTATGAAATTTGAAACCTAGCAATAATTTGACATCACGGACCCAACAAAAGTGGTTTCGTCGAAATCCGAGGTCATTTGCAAAATTTCCATTTTTAAGGGCCTAAATTCCATAGCGACTATTCAGAATTTTCAACTGGACGTATCTTTTGATTCCCGCTATGAAATCTCAATTTTTCGGATTCGTTGGAAAGATATTCTCAATTAGATCCTAATGTTTTTGGTTTCACTAAAATCCGGATTGTTTTGCACCCGGTACATTCAATTGAAGTTTGAAATCGAATTATCGAACTACCACGCCATTTTCAATTCCTTTTATAATTATAAATAATTATTTATATTCTAACGACGACGTATATAATATATACGTTCGAATTCTATTCAAAATAAATTTCTCGTCGATTTTTTTTAAAATAATTCATTTTAAATATTCAAAATTCGCTAAAATTGCCAAAATAAAAATTTTAAACTGGCTCGGATTTCCGGTTATTACAATCTCCCCCACTTAAAACTTTTCATCCCGAAAAAGGAACAAAGTCGAAAGTGGTTTGATTAATCAACTCTTCGTTCGATTTGGCTTCCATTCTCCAACTTTTCAGTTTCTGAGAATTTTCAAATTCTTCAAAAATTTGGCTAACACCCGGAATTTTCGAAAAATTTCGCCATAACCTCCTTTGTACGGGGAGAGGTTTGGAAATTTATTGGGCCGTATTAGGTACCCAATAAATCCTAATAAGCATACACATATTTATAGTGATATATTCTGGTGTTTACAGGGGAGCGTGTATTGATAATAACTCCAGAGAATAAATTCTCGTCACCCTGTCAAAGCCTGAGGGAGTGTGTACTTTAAATGCTCCAGAGGATAAATCCTCGTCACCTCGTCCCGTGTGGGAAATAAATAGTCCATGTGCCGTATCTAATAACTAGAGAGACGTGATTATTGTCAACTCTAGACCCATGTGGGGTTTTTATTAATCTGGCAATTTTATCGTTACAATTTAAATAGTGCATATCAGTCATCAGTTCATCCTGTAAAATATAGTCATCGCCATACAAGCCTCTCGCTCGTATGGTAAATCTTCCACCTCGTCACACAAGCTCCAAATGCTTATGTGGTATATGATGAAGTATGCCTATCTTCCAGAAGTATGCCATGTAATGTAGTTCAAAATTAATTGTTGTTATCCTATGGCGATGTTTATTATTTCACACAGAATAACCAGCACTCTGCATCCAATGGCATTCACAAGAGTTGATATAATAATATTTCGCATCCAACTCATTAAGGTTTACCTATTTGTCGGGCACGCAAATAAAATCTTTACTCAACAGCTATCCAATTTCCTGTTCAAACATATATAATGCACAAGTATATATTTCTAACTATTTTCTAATCAGTTCAATGTGTGATTTAATTGAATAAATTTGTTCTGGTTTTTATTGATGATATTCTAATCTTCTCTAAATCAAAGGCCGAAAAGGAACGTAACAATGGAAGCCGAAAAGGAACGAAGCCGAAAGTTGTTTAACAAATCAACTTAACTTCCATTATTTTGACTACGGCTTAAGTTCTTCAACTTTTCAGTTTCTAAGAACTTTTCAAATTTTTCAAAAATTTGGCTAACACCCTAAATTTTCGAAAAATTTCGCCATAACCTCCCCTGCACCGGGAGCAACGGGAAAATCCCGAAATTGCCATACATGCCCTCTGATCTCAAAAATAAAAAGAAAAAGCCAAGCGGCTAGCCAATCGGCTCATAAAATCATCATCACCCAAACAAAACAGTAAATTATAGTAAATATGTACCTATTTGTCGGGCAAACAAATTTTATTCTTCTGCTCTAGCCTCCTTGCTATGACCTGTTCAATGTAAGTACTTGTATATGCCAGCAAATGCGACCAATTTTCAATACAATTCAATATTTGATTCAATTAGGCTAAATGGTTCAAAATTATCAAACAAATAAACAAACAACACAACCATCAATCAACTAGTGGATTAATGTTTCAAATCCATAAATTTGGTACATATACAGAAAATCATGTTTTTGATGCCAATTCACAACAATAAATCTATCTAGTTTTGGTTCTCACACCAGTCAATGGAAATATATAGAAATCACACCTTCGAAACACGAACATAAATACTGATGATGTGCCCACATCATCAGAATTACCCCCGGGTGTCTAGAATGTGACTCTATATCTATCCAGTATATTAAAGCTTCGAATATACGTTCATGACGCGTATACGCGAAATCTTTATATACTCGATTATCCAAATTCAAAATAAATAAATAATCAAATACGTATAAAATGGTTTAAATTTTAAAACAAAATTGTGTTCATTTAAAAAATATACTCTTCACACTCGCTCTAGGATACTACTGATCCTATCTCTAACGAGTCATTCTAATTGGATATTACTAATCCAATATCTGATGAATTCTTTCGTATGGTTCTAATGTGTTTTGTTCTCGAGCTCTGTAAACCAAAGCTCCGATACCACTGTAAGAACCCGTAACTTCCCCATGAAGGAAAGAGCGGATACTTTGAGAACAACACACAAAAGAGCTCAGACGGAAGAACATTTCATTGTTAGTACAACAATTCCATCAGATACAAGAATATACAGAGTATGAATAAATATACATTCAACAAATATCAGAGATTTAAATTATATTTAAATACATCGCAGCGGAAAATAATACAAAAGCACAACTAGAAGTAATACACGGATACAGAGCTTTTCGAGCATCGTTCCAGCTGTAAATCAGGATCCTGTGAAAATAAATCTGCAAAACCAAAACTACTAGCTGCCCGTGTCGAAAATAGGGGCACCCAGAGTTTAGGTTAAAACAATAAACTCCAGGTCAGTCATGTGACTGGTGTGAGAACTAAAACAGTTTTTAATCTTTATTTTAAAGTTCGGTAAATCAAGGGACCACTCCGTATAACACGGAACGGGTTTCCTCCAAAGAATACCAGTGCATAAAACAAACAACGCAATGCTAAATAAAGAAAAAATGAAGCTGTTATAAGACCCAGGTCCCATCACACAATGCAACGCAAGCTGGAGGATAGGGTTTCTACCTTATAACAGCCAAAGCATGCTTGATACGTTTAAAACACATTATTTGATACTATTATAGGTGTATAGTGTCAAAACAATTTCAATCATAAATATAAATCATGGACAGCATAAGTGCCCCATCCCACTATGTCGCCATACTAGGCTCTACAAATAAAACCGAAACACACGTATTGGAAATTGGATTCCATAATGAGTCGAGGCAAGGGGCAAGCTCCTCTCCGTTTGAGACACTCTAGCAAATGTCCCAGGACCCCACTATGATCCTTTGGAACCTCCAAGGCCGGTCCTCTCTTACTTTTGAGGATTAATTATTCCTGAACACACGTTTCCCAGTCCTTACAGACCTATATCCGAGGCGCCTCGTATCCAATAACCACACAGGTGAAAAGTATATAAATGTCAGGGCTGGTAGGTCACTGACACCACCATAGCTAGAAAGAAACGTCGTGCACTCCTTGGGTCCGTATCCCGTTTTTGACTCATACCGAGGTGTGAGGCTCGCGAATTCACGTCATACACAAAGCTACGCCACACAGGCCGTGCTTTGATCATCAACCACAAGACTTTGCTTTTCAACAGAAGCCTTGATCAATTGCCACTTACGCGTGCCACACTGGCAATTCACTCCATGTGACTAATGTCCATCGATATACAACCTCTGAGCTTGTACCTCTCAGAGAAGGGCGTTAAGCAAGAGAATAAATTCTCCACCGCCAAACAGATGTATATTTAATAGAGATCAATCAACACAGAATAAAATCCAATGTCAGACACACAGTCCATTTACAAGTTCGTTCTGGGTCTGAACGAAACCGGAGGCACTTTCCTCGCATATCCATCGATCTCCAAGTACGTCTGGACGATCACCAACTGATTCCCTCATCTTGTGTGTACAGCCCAATCAAGATCATCAGTAATCACCCAAACGATGTGAAGACTTCCGGTCTTCAACCACCGTCTTCATCTTCGACATCTCGTCGAATCGGTTATTCAGAATGGGTATAAACGCGACCTTTCTGAATAACCCACGTATATGATAAACAAATGTTACACAAACACAACAAATGCCTCATTCCAATTTAGAATATTCTTTTATTCACAAAATCACATTCTTAGGGAATAGGTTCCCATTAATTTTATCAAAGATAAATTCTTCTAAATTTATTCTTTAATCTTCATTTGGATATCATTTCAAACCATATTATGTTTTTCCAAACTAGTCGGGATTAGCGAACCACACCAAAGTAATTATTTGTTTTATTTCCCAATCCCAACCTATTCGTCCCCTGGAGCAAAACTGGTAATACTCCATATCTAACACCACAGTATTATCGGTAAAATTAATTACCATTTCACGTTCAAATCTAATTAAAGATTTAACTATCGCTTTGGAGCAAAACTGGTAATACTCCATATCTAACACCACAGTATTATCGGTAAAATTAATTACCATTTCACGTTCAAATCTAATTAATGATTTAACTATCGCTTTGGAGCAAAACTGGTGGTACTCCATTCTCGATCACCTTTCAGAGTTGATAATTTAAATTATCAATTCACATTTCAATCTACTTAAAGATTCATTGAAATTCCACTTAGTTTTAATCTTCTCAAAAATCAACATCCTGCCTTTAACTGGGTTAAAGAACCAATGTCATATAAAACACAATTCACGATAAACCCAAATCACATTTGATATTAAATACAAGGCTCTGAATAGAAAATATACCGGCTTATATTCGATATCAAATCCTGAAACCAACAAATATCGTATTGGAAATAACGATATAAAATATATCTTTCAAATTCCCACAACAATATCTGTATAGTCACGAAATCCAATATCGAAATATTCCAAAGACAATTTCGATTCAGATCCACTTCCACTTTATATATATTGGAAATTCTGGTTATTTTCAAAATCGATTCAAATTCAATTTATTCATTTCAAAAATAGATTGGTTTTAGTTCTAGTTCAAAACCAGTTCATTTCGATAAAAATATAATTTTATCCTTTCAAATATGGAGTTTTTCATCCCAGTTCTTTCCAATTCACATATTATGATTTTACACAAATTATCAATATTTTTAATAATTTTATCAAGGACCGTACAGTCGATTTCCATCAACGGCCATCAAACTGCACTTACAGCGACCTTTTTCAAATTTGATTGGGACATAATTCCAAAACCAACCGTTAGATTTCAAATTTCAAATATTCATTGGAAATCTCTTCTCGATATGAACCCAACGGTTCCGGTTTCAGGAGAATCCGACGGTCGGATCTCCCGTAGCGTCACTTCGAAGTCAATGGTCGAAATTCACGAACTGCCGCGGCGCGGCGCGTTTTATTCAGGCCATTATATATATATAATATATATATTATATATATAATATATATATATATTATATACATATTTCGTCGATTTCCTTTTAAAATGTGTTTTATAAATCGTTTTAACTTCGTTTTCAAAACCATTCCAACACTATTTCAATTTCTAATCAAAATTGAATATTTCATATCATTACTATATAAATGATAATATATTCAAAATGTTATATTTTGAAATCACTTCCTTTTCAACATTCATTATAAAAACGAATATAATCGATATAAATATCGTTCACGTCAAAATAGCGCAACTCTAATCAACACGGCTTTATATATTTCAATAAATTCGTTATTCTATTCAACAAATGAATATATATTCTATTCAACACATGAATCTATATTTCTTTCAACACCCGACTAATCTCAACACATGAGTACTGTCAACACACGACTATTCTTGTTATGTAATATATTTTATAAAATTATGGTATCTATCGTTTGATTTCAAATCAGACTCCAATCATAAATTAGATTCTAATTTTAAATATGATAAAGATGTAAATTTTGTTATATTTAAAATATTTTACTCAACACATGAATGGTTTCAACACATGAATATTCTCAACACATGACTATCGTCAACACATGACTATTTTTATATTCAACACATGAATTTTCTTTTATATTATTCATTATTTTCCCGATTGGAATGAGGCCCAATCAATCACCATATGATGTTAATTATATGGATTCCACCCAACACATGTATATAATAACAACGATAAACAATCAACCATCATCCAAAGTGCACCACACAACTGCATAAGCATCAAATATAAATAATTAACGCTTACACAGCATGTCGACCAATCGATCAACATACAATTAAATAATTGGGATTAGTGTACTCAAATATCATCCCAACACCCGTGTGGGGTTTCAAATCAACAAACGCAGATTTTTATTTGTGCAGTTGGGCGATGTGTAAAATTTATCATCCCAATCAATATCAGTCAAATCAGTGTATATAAACAAATTGGAATTATTCACATTCACGTTAAAAATTATATTTTTAACGATAAAATATTTTTAACTATATAAATATTTTATTTCCTTTCAACACAAGAATATTTTATTATTCAATCATTCCACAACACAATCAATTTTCACAACACAACAATCAAACAAACAAGCCGTCCATGGTCTGTGGACGACGGGTGTCGGGTGTTGCTAAGCACCGTCTACATCCTAGTATATATTTATAACTAGAAAAAGAAATTTAGAGTGAGAAGTTCTCACCAACTAGCTAATCCAAACGCCTCGACTCTTCTTATGTAGAAGTCTTCGCTGTTCTCACCTTTTGTCACTTTCGTTGCCCGTAGCCACTACATATTTAAAAATCACATTTTTATATTGTTGCTATGTATATAAAAAATCATATTTTTATAATCACTTCATATATTTAAAAATTGAATTTTTACATCGCTACTATATAGATAAAAATTCTATTTTTATATCGCTACTATATAGATAAAAATTCTATTTTTACACCGATGTTCATATAATAAAGATTATATTTTTATCATGCTATTCTCTATATAAAGATTTCGCCTTTTCAAATATAAAGATTTCGCCTTTTCGAATATAAAGATTTCGCCTTTTCAAATATAAAGATCGTATCTTTACATTGCTACTACTATAAAGATCACATCTTTATTACTCTACATTATATAAAATCATATTTTATTCTTCTAAAAAGAATATATAAAAATCATATTTTTATCTTCTCTTCGTTATAAAAATTATATTTTTATATTTCTCTTCTCCTAATAAAGATTATATCTTTATTACTCTACATGAATAAAAATCATATTTTTACTACTTCCTATACTATAAAAATCATATCTTTCCTTCATGAACACAGCATAAAGGTCTCATCTTTATTCTTGTTCATATATAAATAAAAATTCACGTCTTTTCCTTATCATGCCATAATGTAAAATAAATAAACAAATAAAATAAAATAAAACTGATTTTTTCTATCCTTTTGAAGCTAATTATACTTAATAAACAAATATAAATAAATAAAACCACTCACAATCGAACGGGAAGAGGGGGATTGCTTCGCTGCGTCGGAGGTGGAGATGGGGCTGAGGGGCGTCGGCCAATCGGAGGTGGTGCTGGAGAGGCTGAGGCCGCGGTGGTGGACCAGGGCGCCAGGGTTCGTGGATTTTGGCATGGGGTTTAGGGTTGGGGAGAACGCGGTTTAGGGCTGGGCGCTCGAACGAGGGAGGATGTAATAACCCGAAAATGCGAGCCAGTTTGAAATTTTTATTTTGGCCATTTTAGCGAATTTAGAATATTTAAAATAGATTATTTTAAATAATATCGACGTGAAATTTATTTTGAATGGAATTCGACGTATATATTATATACGTCGTCGTTAGAATATAAATATTTATATATAATTTAAATAGAATTGAAAATGGCGCGGTAGTTCGATAATTCGATTTCAAACTTCAATTGAACATACCGGGTGCAAAACAATCCGGATTTTGGTGAAACCAAAAATAATGGAATCTAATTGTGGATATCTTTCCAGCGAATCCGAAAAATCAAGATTTCATATCGGGAATCAAAAGATATGTCCAGTTGAAAATTCTGAATAGTCGCTATGGAATTCAGGCCCTTAAAAATGGACATTTTGCAAATGACCTCGGATTTCGACGAAACCACTTTTGTTGGGTCCGTGATGTCAAGTTATTGCTAGATTCCAAGTTTCATAATTTTTCGAATCAATATGTGAGCGTGGCAAAGGAAAACGTGTTTTGACCATTTCAGTTGATTTTAATCGACTGGAAATTGGCCATTTTTCTAACGGTCTCAGAATTCGACGAAACTAGTTTTGTTAGGACCGTATCGTCAATACGAAGCTAGAAAATATTTTTCTGCAATTTATAGAGTTAGTATGTGACCCCGGTAATTTGAAATGTACGTTTAAAATTCAATATAGTGATTTAAATGTAAATTTAACGGAAACTGATTGTAACAGCCGAATCAGCTGACGATACATATCCCATTGTGTTCGGAATGGGGGTTAAACGCTATGGACGACAGGTGGTGGGCCTCGTTTTGATGACGTATGTAAAAGTCAACTTTTAAAAATAATAAAATAATAAATAAAAAAATAAAAAAAAGAGAAAAACCCTTTCCCTCCTTTTATTCTGCTTGCCCCCCCCCCCGATTCATTTACCAGAAAAAAAAAAAAAAACCTAAATCAATCGAGCCGCCGCCCTCCAGACATCGACGCCGACGAACATCATCGCGCCGCCCCCCCCTCCGTCCGACCTCCTCCTTCCAGCGAAGCCCTCGAACCCCTCGCGACGTCGAATCGAAGCAGCCCCCCCTTACCTCGACGCGACACCACCGAGCACCACCACCGCGAGCCGCCGACGCCTCCTTCTTCTTCCCTCCACTTCGCAAGCTATCGGTGAGAATTTATTTTATTTTTATTTTTATTTTTGTTTTGTTAAAAACTGATATTTTTAAATATTAAAAACTGAATTTTTAAGAATTTAAAAACTGATTTTTTTAAAGGAAATAAAAACTGATTTTATTTTAAAGTTTAAAAAGAAAAAAACGGGGTTTAAACTTTGAAATAGAAAAGGTTTAATCTTTTAAAAGAAAAAGATTTGAACTTGCAAAAATAAAGATCATATTTTTAAAAAGAGAAAAAGACGGAATTTTTATTGAGTAGAAGAAGTAAAAATATGATTTTTAAATTGAAAACGAACAAATAAAAATGTGATTTTTATTTTAAAGACATCGAAATATAAAAATGCGTGATTTTTATATATGTAGTGACTACGGGCAAAAGATGATAAAAAGGCGAGGATGAAGAAGATTTCTATAAATGAAGTGTCGTGAAGTTGGATAGCTTTCGGTGAGAACTTCTCACTCAAATTCTTTTTCTAGTTATATATATATATACTAGGATGTAGACGGTGTTTAGTAGCACCCGACACCCGTCATCCACAGACCATGGATGGCTTGTTTGTTAAATTGTTTGGTTGAGTAGTTAGTTAGAATATTTGATTGAATGGAAATTGTTTGGTGAAATGAAATTGATTTGATTGATGTGTGAATGGCGTGGGCCTTCACTAGACCGGGGATAAGGCTAGGCCTCGTCCCGTTTCTAGTATCGTGCCGTTATGCCGCCGAAATTTTCTAAAATATGTTAGAAAAATAAAAATATCATTTTTATTGTGTAAATGAACTGAATAGAAATTCAAGTGTTAAAATAAAATGTTTTATCGTTAAAAATATAATTTTTAACGTGAAAGTGAATAAATGAATATTTATAAACAAATCGGCCGATTTGTTTATATACACTAATTTGACTGATATTGATTGGGTCGATAAATTTTACACGTCGCCCAACTGCACAAATAAAATCTGTGTTTGACTGTTTGAAACCCCACACGGGTGTTGGGATGAAATTTGAAGTTCACTCATCCTGATTGATTAAATATGTCGATCGATTGATTGACAGGCTGTTATAAGCGTTAGATATCTATATTTGATGCTTGTACAGTGTAGTGCACTTTGGTTGATGGTTGATTATTTTTCAATGCTATTATATACGTGTGATGTCTGAAAATCCATATAATTAACATTATATGGTGATTGATTGGGCCTCATTCCAATCGGGAAAATAAGGAATATTATAAAAGAAAATTCATGTGTTGAATATAAAAATAGTCATGTGTTGACGATGTTCATGTGTTGAGTGAAATATTTTATACAATGAAATTTACATCTTTATCATATTTAAAATTAGAACTACTTCTCAGTAGAAGTCTAATTGAAAATCAAACGATAGATACCTTAGTTTTATAAAATATTTTACATAACAAAAATAGTGATGTGTTGACAGTACTCATGTGTTGAGATTAGTCGTGTGTTGAAAGAAATATAGATTCATGTGTTGAATGGGATAAATATTCATTTGTTGAATAGAATAACGAATTTATTGAAAAATATAAAGCCGTGTTGATTAGAGATGCGTTATTTTGAAGCGAACGATATTTATATCGATTTTATTCGTTGTATAATGAATATTGAAAAGTGATTTCAAAGTTAAAATATTTTGAAATGAAATTCAGATTGAATTAGATTAAAATTCGAATTGAATAGGAAGAGAATTTGAATTCGAATAAAATAGAAATGAATTCAAATTGAATTAAATTGAAATTGAAATTTAAAACGAACTGAAATTGAATTGAAATCAATTTGAAACGAATTCGAATTGAATCAAATAGAAGGTGAATTCGAATTGAATTGAAACGAATTTGAATTCGAATTGAATAAAAAGGAATTCAAATTGAATTGAATTGAAACGAATTAGAATTGGAATTGAATAGAAATGAATTCGAATTGAATTGAAATCAAATCGATTTGAAATTGAATATAGAAGTTGAATTGTTTTAGAAACGAATTTAAAACGATTTATAAAATTCGTTTTAAAAGGAAATCGACGAAATATATATAATATATATATTACATATATATAATGGCCTGAATATAACGCGCCGCGCCGCGGCAGTTCGTGAATTTCGACCATTTATTTCAAACGGACATTGAGGGAGATCCGACCGTCGGATTCTCCTAAAACCGGAACCGGTGGGTTCGTATCGAAAAGAGCTTTCCAATGAATGTTAGAAATTTGAAATCTAACGGTTGGATTTGGAATTATGTCCAAATCAATTTCAGAAAAGGTCGCTGTAAGTGCAGTTCGATGGCCATTGATGGAAATCGACTGTACGGACCTTGATAAAATTATTAAAAATATTAATAATTTGTGTAAAATCATAAGAAATGATTTGGGAAAAATTGGGCTGAAGAATTTCACATTTGAAAAGATAAAAATAGATTTTTATCGAAATGAACTAGTTTTGAACTAGAATTAAAATCAAATTATTTTTGAAATAAATAAATTGAATTTGAAAGTGATTTTGAAAATAATCGATATTTCCAATACGTGAATTGGACTGGAGTTGAATCGAAATTATCTCGGAATATTTCGATGTTGGATTTCGTGACTATACAGATATTGTTTTGGGAATTTGAAAGATATATTATATATCGTTATTTCCAATACGATATTTGTGGGTTTCAGAATTTGATATTGAATATAAGCCGATATATTTTCTATTCAGAGCCTTGTATTTAATATCAAATGTGATTTGGTTTGTCGTGAATCGTGTTTTTGATGACATTGGTTCTTTAACCCAGTTAAAGGCAAGATGTGGATTTTTGAAAAGATTAAAACTAAGTGGAGTTTTAATGAATCTTTAATTAGATTAAAAATGTGAATTGATAATTCAAATTATCAAATCTGAAAAGTGATCGAGAGTGGAGTATCACCAGTTTTGCTCCAAAGCGATAGTTAAATCTTTAATTAGATTTGAACGTGAAATGGTAATTAATTTTACCGATAACACCGTGGTGTTAGATATGGAGTATTACCAGTTTTCTCCATGGGATATATAGGTTGGGATTGGGAAATAAAATAAATAATTACTTCGGTGTGGTTCGCTAATCCCGACTAGTTTGGAAAACCATAAAATGGTTTGAAATGATATCCAAAGGAAGATTATAGAATGAATTTAGAAGAATTTATCTTGGATAAAATTAATGGGAACATTTCCCTAAGAATGTGATTTTGTGAATAAAAGAATATTCTGAATTGGAATGAGGCGTTTGTCGTGTTTGTGTAACATTCGTTTATTATATACGTGGGTTATTCAGAAAGACCGGGTTTATACCCATTCTGAATAACCGATTCGACGAGATGTCGAAGATGAAGACGGTGGTTGAAGACCGGAAGTCTTCACATCGTTTGGGTGATTACTGATGATCTTGATTGGGCTGTACACCCAGGATGAGGGAAACAGTTGGTGATCGTCCAGACGTACTTGGAGATGGATGGATATGCGAGGAAAGTGCCTCCGGTTTCGTTCAGACCCAGAATGAACTTGTAAATGGATTGTGTGTCTGACATTGGATTTTATTCTGTGTTGATTGATCTCTATTAAATATACATCTGTTTGGCGGCAGAGAATTTATTCTCTTGCTTAACGCCCTTCTCTGAGACGTACGAGCTCAGAGGTTGTATATCGATGGACATCAGTCGCATGGAATGAATTGCCTGTGTGGCATGCGTAAGTGGCAATTGATCAAGGCTTTTGTTGAAAAGCAAAGTCTTGTGGTTGATGATCAAAGCACGGCCTGTGTGGCGTAGCTTTGTGTATAACGTGAATTCGCGAGCCTCACACCTCGGTATGAGTCAAAAACGGGATAGTGACTGCAGGGAGAGCACGACGTTTCTTTCTAGCTAGGGTGGTGTCAGTGACCTACCAGCCCTGACATTTATATACTTTTCACCTGTGTGGTTGTTGGATACGAGGCGCCTCGGATATAGGTCTGTAAGGACCGGGAAACGTGTGTTCAGGAATAATTAATCCTCAAAAGTAAGAGAGGACCGGCCCTGAAGATCCAAGGATCATAGTGGGGTCCTGGGACATTTGCTAGAGTGTCTCGAACGCGGAGAGGAGCTTGCCCCTTGCCTCGGCTCATGACGGAATCCAATTTCCAATACGTGTATTGCGGTTTTAATTGTAGAACTAGTATGGCGACATGATAGATGGTACCCATGCCGCCTATGATTGATATTTATGATTGAAATCGTTTTGACACTATACACTTATAATAGTATCAAATAATGTGTTTTAAACGTATCAAGCATGCTTTGGCTGTTATAAGGGAAAACCCTATCCTCCGGCTTGCGTTGCATTGTGTGATGGGACCTGGGTCTTATAACAGCTTCATTTTTCTTTATTTAGCATTGCGCTGTTTGTTTTATGCACTGGTATTCTTGGGAGGAAACCCGTTCCGTGTTATACGGCGTGGTCCCTTGATTTACCGAACTTTAAAATAAAGAATTATAACTGTTTTAGTTCTCACACCAGTCACATGACTGACCTGGAGTTTATTGTTTTAACCTAAACTCTGGGTGCCCCTATTTTCCACACGGGCAGCTAGTAGTTTTGGTTTTGCAGATTTATATTCACAGGGTCCTGATTTACAGCTGGAACGATGCTCGGAAAGCTCTGTATCCGTGTATCACTTTCAGTTGTGTTTTGTATATTTTTCCGCTGCTATGTAATTTATTGTAATCTCTGATATTTATCGAATGTAGTTTATTCATTTATACTCTGTATATTCTTGTATCTGATGGAATTGTTGTAATAACAATGAAATGTTCTTCTGTATGCGTTCATTTGTGTGTTGTTCTCAAAGTATTCGCTCTTTCCTTCACGGGGAAGTTACGGGTTCTCACAGTGGTATCAGAGCTTTGGTTTACAGAGCTCGAGAACAAGACACATTAGAACCATACGAAAGAATTCATCAGATATTGGATTAGCAACATCCAATTAGAATGACTCGTTAGAGATAGGATCAGTAGTATCCTAGAACGAGTGTGAAGAGTATATTTTTCAAATGAAAACAATTTTGTTTTGAAAATTTAAATCGCTTTATACGTATTTGAATATTTATTTATTTTGAATATGGACAATCGAGTATATATAGATTTCGTGTATACGCGTCATGAACGTATAGTCGAAATTCTAATATACTGGGTAGATATAGAATCACATTCTAGACCCCCGGGGATAATTCTGGTGATGTGGCCACATCATCAGTATTTATGTTCGTGTTTCGAAGGTGTGATATCTATATATTTCCATTAGACTGGTGTGAGAACCAAAACTAATATAGCTAGAACACATTGTTGTGAATTGCCATCAAAACAAGATTTTCCGTGTATATGTATCAAATTATGAATTTGAAACTCTAATTCACTAATTGATTGATGTTTGTGTTGTTTGTTTATTTGTTTGATAATTTTGAACCATTTAGCCTAATATAATCAAATATTGAATTGTATTGAAAATTCGTCGCATTTGCTTGCATATACATATACTTACATTGAACAGGTCATAGCAAGGAGGCTAGAGCCGAAGAATAAAATTTGTTTGCCCGACAAATAGGTACATGTTTACTACATAATTTACTGTTTTGTTTGGGTGATGATGATTTTGTGAGCCTATTGGCTAGCCGCTTGGCTTTTTCTTTTTCTTTTTGAGATCTGAAGGACCGGGGAAGCTATTTGAAATTCCCCGATGCTCCCGGTGCAGGGGAGGTTATGGCGAAATTTTTCGAAAATTTAGGGTGTTAGCCAAATTTTTGAAAATTTGAAAATTCTCAGAAACTGAAAAGTTGGAGAATGAAAGCCAGATCGAACGTAGAGTTGATTGATCAAACCACTTTCGACTTTGTTCCTTTTCGGGGA
This sequence comes from Allium sativum, assembly GCA_030737875.1. NCBI lineage: Eukaryota > Viridiplantae > Streptophyta > Magnoliopsida > Asparagales > Amaryllidaceae > Allium > Allium sativum. The sequence goes on from CM060909.1 coordinate 287,553,112, forward strand.
CGAAAAGTTTTAAGTGGGAGAGATTGTAATAACCCGAAAATGCGAGCCAGTTTGAAATTTTTATTTTGGCCATTTTAGCGAATTTAGAATATTTAAAATAGATTATTTTAAATAATATCGACGTGAAATTTATTTTGAATGGAATTCGACGTATATATTATATACGTCATCGTTAGAATATAAATATTTATATATAATTTAAATAGAATTGAAAATGGCGCGGTAGTTCGATAATTCGATTTCAAACTTCAATTGAACATACCGGGTGCAAAACAATCCGGATTTTGGTGAAACCAAAAATAATGGAATCTAATTGTGGATATCTTTCCAGCGAATCCGAAAAATCAAGATTTCATATCGGGAATCAAAAGATATGTCCAGTTGAAAATTCTGAATAGTCGCTATGGAATTCAGGCCCTTAAAAATGGACATTTTGCAAATGACCTCGGATTTCGACGAAACCACTTTTGTTGGGTCTGTGATGTCAAGTTATTGCTAGATTCCAAGTTTCATAATTTTTCGAATCAATATGTGAGCGTGGCAAAGGAAAACGTGTTTTGACCATTTCAGTTGATTTTAATCGACTGGAAATTGGCCATTTTTCTAACGGTCTCAGAATTCGACGAAACTAGTTTTGTTATGACCGTATCGTCAATACGAAGCTAGAAAATATTTTTCTGCAATTTATAGAGTTAGTATGTGACCCCGGTAATTTGAAATGTACGTTTAAAATTCAATATAGTGATTTAAATGTAAATTTAACGGAAACTGATTGTAATAGCCGAATCAGCTGACGATACATATCCCATTGTGTTCGGAATGGGGGTTAAACGCTATGGACGACAGGTGGTGGGCCTCGTTTTGATGACGTATGTAAAAGTCAACATTTAAAAATAATAAAATAATAAAATAATAAATAAAAAAAAAGAGAAAAACCCTTTCCCTCCTTTTATTCTGCTTGCCCCCCCTCCCCGATTCATTTACCAGAAACAAAAAAAAAAACCTAAATCAATCGAGCCGCCGCCCTCCAGACATCGACGCCGACGAACATCATCGCGCCGCCCCCCCTCCGTCCGACCTCCTCCTTCCAGCGAAGCCCTCGAACCCCTCGCGACGTCGAATCGAAGCAGCCCCCCCTTACCTCGACGCGACACCACCGAGCACCACCACCGCGAGCCGCCGACGCCTCCTTCTTCTTCCCTCCACTTCGCAAGCTATCGGTGAGAATTTATTTTATTTTTATTTTTATTTTTGTTTTGTTAAAAACTGATATTTTTAAATATTAAAAACTGAATTTTTAAGAATTTAAAAACTGATTTTTTTAAAGGAAATAAAAACTGATTTTATTTTAAAGTTTAAAAAGAAAAAAAAGGGGTTTAAACTTTGAAATAGAAAAGGTTTAATCTTTTAAAAGAAAAAGATTTGAACTTGCAAAAATAAAGATCATATTTTTAAAAAGAGAAAAAGACGGAATTTTTATTGAGTAGAAGAAGTAAAAATATGATTTTTAAATTGAAAACGAACAAATAAAAATGTGATTTTTATTTTAAAGACATCGAAATATAAAAATGCGTGATTTTTATATATGTAGTGACTACGGGCAAAAGATGATAAAAAGGCGAGGATGAAGAAGATTTCTATAAATGAAGTGTCGTGAAGTTGGATAGCTTTCGGTGAGAACTTCTCACTCAAATTCTTTTTCTAGTTATATATATATATACTAGGATGTAGACGGTGTTTAGTAGCACCCGACACCCGTCATCCACAGACCATGGATGGCTTGTTTGTTAAATTGTTTGGTTGAGTAGTTAGTTAGAATATTTGATTGAATGGAAATTGTTTGGTGAAATGAAATTGATTTGATTGATGTGTGAATGGCGTGGGCCTTCACTAGACCGGGGATAAGGCTAGGCCTCGTCCCGTTTCTAGTATCGTGCCGTTATGCCACCGAAATTTTCTAAAATATGTTAGAAAAATAAAAATATCATTTTTATTGTGTAAATGAACTGAATAGAAATTCAAGTGTTAAAATAAAATGTTTTATCGTTAAAAATATAATTTTTAACGTGAAAGTGAATAAATGAATATTTATAAACAAATCGGCCGATTTGTTTATATACACTAATTTGACTGATATTGATTGGGTCGATAAATTTTACACGTCGCCCAACTGCACAAATAAAATCTATGTTTGACTGTTTGAAACCCCACACGGGTGTTGGGATGAAATTTGAAGTTCACTCATCCTGATTGATTAAATATGTCGATCGATTGATTGACAGGCTGTTATAAGCGTTAGATATCTATATTGATGCTTGTACAGTGTAGTGCACTTTGGTTGATGGTTGATTATTTTTCAATGCTATTATATACGTGTGATGTCTGAAAATCCATATAATTAACATTATATGGTGATTGATTGGGCCTCATTCCAATCGGGAAAATAAGGAATATTATAAAAGAAAATTCATGTGTTGAATATAAAAATAGTCATGTGTTGACGATGTTCATGTGTTGAGTGAAATATTTTATACAATGAAATTTACATCTTTATCATATTTAAAATTAGAACTACTTCTCAGTAGAAGTCTAATTGAAAATCAAACGATAGATACCTTAGTTTTATAAAATATTTTACATAACAAAAATAGTGATGTGTTGACAGTACTCATGTGTTGAGATTAGTCGTGTGTTGAAAGAAATATAGATTCATGTGTTGAATGGGATAAATATTCATTTGTTGAATAGAATAACGAATTTATTGAAAAATATAAAGCCGTGTTGATTAGAGATGCGTTATTTTGAAGCGAACGATATTTATATCGATTTTATTCGTTGTATAATGAATATTGAAAAGTGATTTCAAAGTTAAAATATTTTGAAATGAAATTCAGATTGAATTAGATTAAAATTCGAATTGAATAGGAAGCGAATTTGAATTCGAATAAAATAGAAATGAATTCAAATTGAATTAAATTGAAATTGAAATTTAAAACGAACTGAAATTGAATTGAAATCAATTTGAAACGAATTCGAATTGAATCAAATAGAAGGTTAATTCGAATTGAATTGAATTGAAACGAATTTGAATTCGAATTGAATAAAAAGGAATTCAAATTGAATTGAATTGAAACGAATTAGAATTGGAATTGAATAGAAATGAATTCGAATTGAATTGAAATCAAATCGATTTGAAATTGAATATAGAAGTTGAATTGTTTTAGAAACGAATTTAAAACGATTTATAAAATTCGTTTTAAAAGGAAATCGACGAAATATATATAATATATATATTATATATATATAATGGCCTGAATATAACGCGCCGCGCCGCGGCAGTTCGTGAATTTCGACCATTTATTTCAAACGGACATTGAGGGAGATCCGACCGTCGGATTCTCCTAAAACCGGAACCGGTGGGTTCGTATCGAAAAGAGCTTTCCAATGAATGTTAGAAATTTGAAATCTAACGGTTGGATTTGGAATTATGTCCAAATCAATTTCAGAAAAGGTCGCTGTAAGTGCAGTTCGATGGCCATTGATGGAAATCGACTGTACGGACCTTGATAAAATTATTAAAAATATTAATAATTTGTGTAAAATCGTAAGAAATGATTTGGGAAAAATTGGGCTGAAGAATTTCACATTTGAAAAGATAAAAATAGATTTTTATCGAAATGAACTAGTTTTGAACTAGAATTAAAATCAAATTATTTTTGAAATAAATAAATTGAATTTGAAAGTGATTTTGAAAATAATCGATATTTCCAATACGTGAATTGGACTGGAGTTGAATCGAAATTATCTCGAAATATTTCGATGTTGGATTTCGTGACTATACAGATATTGTTTTGGGAATTTGAAAGATATATTATATATCGTTATTTCCAATACGATATTTGTGGGTTTCAGAATTTGATATTGAATATAAGCCGATATATTTTCTATTCAGAGCCTTGTATTTAATATCAAATGTGATTTGGTTTGTCGTGAATCGTGTTTTTGATGACATTGGTTCTTTAACCCAGTTAAAGGCAAGATGTGGATTTTTGAAAAGATTAAAACTAAGTGGAGTTTTAATGAATCTTTAATTAGATTAAAAATGTGAATTGATAATTCAAATTATAAAATCTGAAAAGTGATCGAGAGTGGAGTATCACCAGTTTTGCTCCAAAGCGATAGTTAAATCTTTAATTAGATTTGAACGTGAAATGGTAATTAATTTTACCGATAACACCGTGGTGTTAGATATGGAGTATTACCAGTTTTCTCCATGGGATATAGAGGTTGGGATTGGGAAATAAAATAAATAATTACTTCGGTGTGGTTCGCTAATCCCGACTAGTTTGGAAAACCATAAAATGGTTTGAAATGATATCCAAAGGAAGATTATAGAATGAATTTAGAAGACTTTATCTTTGATAAAATTAATGGGAACATTTCCCTAAGAATGTGATTTTGTGAATAAAAGAATATTCTGAATTGGAATGAGGCGTTTGTCGTGTTTGTGTAACATTCGTTTATTATATACGTGGGTTATTCAGAAAGGCCGGGTTTATACCCATTCTGAATAACCGATTCGACGAGATGTCGAAGATGAAGACGGTGGTTGAAGACCGGAAGTCTTCACATCGTTTGGGTGATTACTGATGATCTTGATTGGGCTGTACACCCAGGATGAGGGAAACAGTTGGTGATCGTCCAGACGTACTTGGAGATGGATGGATATGCGAGGAAAGTGCCTCCGGTTTCGTTCAGACCCAGAACGAACTTGTAAATGGATTGTGTGTCTGACATTGGATTTTATTCTGTGTTGATTGATCTCTATTAAATATACATCTGTTTGGCGGCAGAGAATTTATTCTCTTGCTTAATGCCCTTCTCTGAGACGTACGAGCTCAGAGGTTGTATATCGATGGACATCAGTCGCATGGAATGAATTGCCTGTGTGGCATGCGTAAGTGGCAATTGATCAAGGCTTTTGTTGAAAAGCAAAGTCTTGTGGTTGATGATCAAAGCACGGCCTGTGTGGCGTAGCTTTGTGTATAACGTGAATTCGCGAGCCTCACACCTCGGTATGAGTCAAAAACGGGATAGTGACTGCAGGGAGAGCACGACGTTTCTTTCTAGCTAGGGTGGTGTCAGTGACCTACCAGCCCTGACATTTATATACTTTTCACCTATGTGGTTGTTGGATACGAGGTGCCTCGGATATAGGTCTGTAAGGACCGGGAAACGTGTGTTCAGGAATAATTAATCCTCAAAAGTAAGAGAGGACCGACCCTGAAGATCCAAGGATCATAGTGGGGTCCTGGGACATTTGCTAGAGTGTCTCGAACGCGGAGAGGAGCTTGCCCCTTGCCTCGGCTCATGACGGAATCCAATTTCCAATACGTGTATTGCGGTTTTAATTGTAGAACTAGTATGGCGACATGATAGATGGTACCCATGCCGCCTATGATTGATATTTATGATTGAAATCGTTTTGACACTATACACTTATAATAGTATCAAATAATGTGTTTTAAACGTATCAAGCATGCTTTGGCTGTTATAAGGGAAAACCCTATCCTCCGGCTTGCGTTGCATTGTGTGATGGGACCTGGGTCTTATAACAGCTTCATTTTTCTTTATTTAGCATTGCGCTGTTTGTTTTATGCACTGGTATTCTTGGGAGGAAACCCGTTCCGTGTTATACGGCGTGGTCCCTTGATTTACCGAACTTTAAAATAAAGAATTATAACTGTTTTAGTTCTCACACCAGTCACATGACTGACCTGGAGTTTATTGTTTTAACCTAAACTCTGGGTGCCCCTATTTTCCACACGGGCAGCTAGTAGTTTTGGTTTTGCAGATTTATATTCACAGGGTCCTGATTTACAGCTGGAACGATGCTCGGAAAGCTCTGTATCCGTGTATCACTTTCAGTTGTGTTTTGTATATTTTTCCGCTGCTATGTAATTTATTGTAATCTCTGATATTTAACGAATGTAGTTTATTCATTTATACTCTGTATATTCTTGTATCTGATGGAATTGTTGTAATAACAATGAAATGTTCTTCTGTATGCGTTCATTTGTGTGTTGTTCTCAAAGTATCCGCTCTTTCCTTCACGGGGAAGTTACGGGTTCTCACAGAGGAGGAGCTAGGTGGGTCGCGGTGGGCTGCGCCACCTTGGGCGGTGGCGGCGGCGATGGAGGAGGCCGCTCCGCCCCTCCATCGTCTTCTTTTTATTTTTTTTATTTTCTGTTGATCGAATTGAAATCGGGGGGGGGGGCCTGAGAGAGTAAGGGAGTTTTATTTTTTTTAATTTATTTAATTAATTAATTTACAAAAAGTTGACTTTTTCATTTGACCTCTAAACGAGGCCCACCGCCTGTCGTCCATAGCGTTTCACCCCCATTCCGAACACAATGGGATATGTACCATAAGATGATTCGACCGTTTCGATCAGTTTCCGTTAAAATTAACATATAACTCTATATATTGAATTTGAACGCATATTTCAATTTACTGGGGCCACATACAGTCTCTAAAAATTACAGAAAAATAATTTCTAGCTTCGTATTTACGATACGGTCCTAACAAAACTAGTTTCGTCGAATTCTGAGACCATTTGAAAAATGGCCATTTTCCAATCGATTAAAATCAACTGAAACTGGTCAAACGCGTTTTCCTTTGCCACGCTCACATATTGATTCGAAAAATTATGAAATTTGAAACCTAGCAATAATTTGACATCACAGACCCAACAAAAGTGGTTTCGTCGAAAACCGAGGTCGTTTGCAAAATTTCCATTTTAAGGGCCTAAATTCCATAGCGACTATTCAGAATTTTCAACTGGACGTATCTTTTGATTCCCGCTATGAAATCTCAATTTTTCGGATTCGTTGGAAAGATATTCTCAATTAGATCCTAATGTTTTTGGTTTCACCAAAATCCGGATTGTTTTGCACCCGGTACATTCAATCGAAGTTTGAAATCGAATTATCGAACTACCGCGCCATTTTCAATTCCTTTTATAATTATAAATAATTATTTATATTCTAACGACGACGTATATAATATATACGTTCGAATTCTATTCAAAATAAATTTCTCGTCGATTTTATTTAAAATAATTCATTTTAAATATTCAAAATTCGCTAAAATTGCCAAAATAAAAATTTTAAACTGGCTCGGATTTCCGGGTTCTTACACCAGACGTATGTCTGACCTAGTTTGTTTTGCCTCTTTTCTTCCGTTTCCTCCCCCCAGGTTATCAGGGAGGAAACATCCAGGTTTAGTCAGGATTTTGATATCATCTTCTAGGAGCTACTTCTGAAGTATGGCTCGAGTCTCTATCTCTTATATGGCTTGATCTTTAATCTGTGGAATGATGTTTTCCTTTTAAATACCTATGTACTCTGATAATGTAAGACAGAAGTGTTTTGTTGTAAGGGTTTTATGACTCATAGTATTATGTAACAAAGTATTTCCGTAATTTTAATAAAGCTGTTTATTCCGCTGCAAATTTTTTAATATCTGCCTTGTGATATTCTGTATCTGTTTACCTAAAACGCTCCACTGGAGTTAAGGCATTCCCTTTGTGAGTGACCTTAATGGAGGTGGGGTGTTACACTTGGTATCAGAGCTGAAGGTTACCAGATTAGATAAAAGTTTTGAAAAAAATAAATTTCAAGAAAGGTTTTTTTTAAAAGAAAGTATTTTCAAAATTCCTGTTTTGAAAAACATTCCCCGAAAAGCCATATGTAGTATCCTTCGGTCCTTTTTCTAAAATCTCTCCCTTTTTTCTTAGCATGTCTGAGGATCTTAACCTTCCAGAGGGTGTACCCATACCAGGATGGTTTAGGAGGTATTTGGAAGCTAGGGCCACCACCGCAGGTCCAACAAATGTTCCTCCTCCCCCAGCTGCACCCGTTCCTCCTCCTCCCCCTCCTCATGTTGATACTTTTGCAAAGATATGTAAAGACTTTCGGGCAATGGGCGGTAAACCTTTTCACGGGTCGGAGAAGCTTGTTGAAGCTCGAAATTGGCTAAAGGAGGCGGAAGAATTGTTTGGAATCTTTGAGGTAGAAGATGGAAGAAAGGTACAGTTAGCTGCCTGGTTAATGAAGGATGAGGCTCGTTTTGGTGGGAGGTCACTAATGGAGAGCGTCCAGCTGATACATGGACGGATTTCACGCATAGGTTTAAGGCGAAATTTCTCTCACGAGCAGAAGAAAATCTATACATGGAAAGTTTCTTGGCATTGAAGCAGGGGAATCTATCAATGAAAGAGTACGTCAACAAGTTCAATCAGTTGGCGAGATTTGGAATGGAGTTGGTGAATACACCAGAAAAGAAGGCTCTGAGATTTGTTAAAGGCTTGAATGAGCCGCTACACGGATTGGCTATGACCCACGTTCCCATGGGGGCCACTTTTGAAAAGCTTGTGGATATGGCCTTAATGCATGAAGAGGACAGGGGAGCAAAGAAATAGGAAAAAGTTGAAGGGACATTGAAAAATGAGAAGGCGGGACCCAAGACAGGACAGCAACAACAGAAGAAAGGCGAGAAGAATGACAAGGGCAAGGATAAGAGGAAATGCCACTATTGTGGGAAAGAAGGTCACTTAGTCAAAGAATGTAAAAGGAGGAAGTTCAATTGCTTTAAGTGTGGAGAGGTCGGACACTTCTCCAAGGAATGCCCGAAGGGGAAGGGATCACAAGGGACTTCTGGAGGGCAGGCGAATGCTCTCATGGTTGATGGATAGGATAGGGATAGGAAAATTTATGTTGAAGTTTTAATTTCCTTATCTGATTATGAAGTTAAGACTCTTTTTGATTCTGGCATTTTGATTTTTTAATTGAGACTCTGCACTTTAATACTAGTCTTGTTTCTGATCCCGTAGTTGTTTCAAACCCCTTTGGTGGTTCGGCTCATTTATTTGTGATTTATAAGGGTTTGAAATTATCTGTGTTAGGCGTCAAAAATTTGAATGTGACATTTGTGTGCTCAAGTTTATAGGCTATGGGTTGGTTCTAAATGAACCAGCTTTCTATGTAGAGGGCCGTTTGTAACACCCCGGATTTTTGAATAATCGAATTAACAAAATTAAAGAATAAATGTTTAGCATTGTTCTAAGGTTTGTAAGCAAAAGACTAAGTAGCTCATTTGGTTGGAACATGTGACTTGCATACAAGAGGTACAGAGTTCGATCCCCGCCAACGTCATATTTTTGTTTTAGGGGAATGGCTAAAAAGCGGCTTAGTGTGAACGCAGTTCAAAAAGTAGTTTAGTGTGAAAATGGTTAATTAGGAAGATAGGAATATATATAGATATATTTATAAAAATAAAATAAAATTCAACCTAAAATTTAAGAAAAAAAATTCAAAACAGCGGAAGCAGGAAGGCAAAACACCAAACCGACCTATTTTATGGGTTGACCCGAGGCCCGCTTGGTCGACCCCAGGGTCGACTCAGGAGGTTTGGAATTGGTCCCGTTGGCCCTAAATGGTCTATGACGAAATTTTATGTTTTAGGGCTTAGGTGGTGATTTCTGGTTGGTCTGTTGACATCATTACTTGATTTCTAAGGCCTAGATGGATTCTAGAGTGATCTGACGGCTGTAAATAAATTCAAAACTCTATAAAAAGACCCATAGACTCAAACCCTAAATCAAAATTAAAACTAAAACTATGGCCGTCATGCTGTCGTCTTGAACCCTAGAGCAGCCACCACCAATTAGAGAGGAAGAACAACAAATCAAATCGGTTCTATTCAACCCTAACAACGAATCTTCTTCAAAGGAGAGCTAATACAACTTCAGAAATCAAAATTCAGAACTCAAGACCGCTTTTGAGTTGTGAGTTCGATCACTTTAACAAAATAATTGCTAAATTAATTATGATGTGATATACGTTGGATTATAAGTTGTGGTTGTGAATCTAATTCATATGTTTAATCATGTATGTTAACTTGATTCATATTATATGATGTTATGAAAGTTTTATATATGATGTTATGCAAGTTTCATGTATGATGTTATGCAAGATTAATATGATTATGCAAGTTAATATGATTATGCAAGTTTCATATATGATGTTATGCAAGTTAATATGATTATGCAAGTTTCATATATGATGTTATGCAAGTTAATATGATTATGCAAGTTGTACATATGATGTTATGCAAGTTAATAGGATCACGCAAGTTGTATGCGAGTTATATGATGTTATGTAAGTTTGGATCTAAAATATATGCTAGTAGTTCATGATGTTAACTTGTGTCATTGAATCCCTTTTTATAATCCAATCACCTAGGTTTATAACATCAGTTTTTATGCGTATATGGATGTGGAACATATGCTAGATCGTATAAGTATTATGTTCATATGCAAGTTTAAGTGATAATTGGATTCACATATATACAAGTTCACACCTTTAAAGTTTAGATCCATATTCAAGTTGACATTTTTATGTTGAAACTATGACATGCATAGTTATGCAAGTTTACACCTTTATGTGGATCCATAGTTTACTCAGGTTAACACCTTTTATTGGATCCATAGTTATGCAAGATGACACCTTTATGTTTATGTTTACGACATACATAGCTTATGTAAGTTAGTGATAATTACCTAGGCTAGTTGGGTGTAAAACTATGTTCATACATGCAAGTTCACACCTTTTAGATCTATGATTTTTGGATCCTTGATAATACAAAGACTCTGCAAGTATGTTGTAATTCTTAATTGCAAGTTAGATGCAAATTAGATCTATTATTGTGTGTATGTGACTTTGTGACGTTTATTCCCTTTTATTAAGTATTAGACTATTTGCTAGTCTAATATGTATATGTCATGTTAAGCGAACGAATGACGGGGGTACGATGGGGATAATAGTGGATACACACATATTGTGAATTTGGCATGTAATGGCCTAAAAAGGCACGTAATTAATTTTAAGGAATAAAATTAATTAGTGATGAAATTGGTATAATTTATATACCATAAATAGATGAGCATAATTTAGGTGATTAATTATAGACATAAATAAATATGTAAATTTGAATAGGGAAAGTAATTCAAATTTGGGGAAAATTAATTATGTATAATTAATTGCCTAAGACACGAGGTTGGACTCATTTGTGGTGTAAGACTGCCCGGACCCCCCGGCAAATCCAACAGCCACAAATGGTAGCCCAATGTGAGAGGTCAAAGGCCCAAACTAAATGCGTAACAATTGTATGGACACGAGGTTAGGCTCGTTCGTGGTGTAAGACTGCCCGGACCCGCCCGGCAAATCCAGCAGCCACAAATGCCAGTCTAATGTGAGAGGTCCTACAGGGGTTACGGTAGTAATAAATTAAGAAACACTTAACCGAAGTAAAACATGTGGTGGGACATGGGGGTTAAGTGTGTGCCTTGGGTGGCATGAGGAAATACGATTAGTAACACTTAACCAAGGTAAAACATGTAAGTGGGACATATGGGTTAAGTGGGTGCCTTGGGTGGCATGTGGAATTACTAATAGAAACCCTTAACCAAATTTAAAACATGTAAGTGGACATGAAGTGGGTTAAGTGGGATGTACTAGAGGGGACCAAGCCTAGGTGGAAAGCTTGTGTCAAGCATGGGGGGCCCTTTTCAGTCCAGTAGCCCATTAAGTATCTTTGTGAGCTCGACCCAAGTCGAGGACGGGACACACCTACTGGGTCTGATTGTTAGAGGCCAAAACGGGTTAGCGGTGGCAACGCAAGTCCAACGGGGTCACGTGCGTGCGTGGGTCCGGGCTGGTAGGTAAGACGTTGTTGCATCGTGTAGTTATAAGCCGTGCATTCCTTGCGTTGTATAAGGTTGCCATATTGGGGAGTGATACACCCCACTGTGGGACCTGCACGGGTATCTACGAGTGAGGGAGCTGATCGAATGGGGCAGGGTAGTGGGTACACCTAGTGGAGATAGGAACAGACGGCACCTATGTAGTCAGCTAGGGGTACACGAAGCTACAACTATTATTAATAATTATTAAGGGGGTACACCTAGTGGAGATAGGAGCAGGCGACACCTATGACGTCAGCTAGGAGTACATGGAATTACCATTACTACTTATTGAAGGGGTACATCTATTGGGGATAGGTACACGCTGGGTACCTATGATAACAACTAGAGATATACAGTCAAACATGGAGGATAGTGGGTACATCTAGTAGTACACGAAGCTATCATCGTTCTATTTAGCCAAGATGGATTAAATTTCTAGAGTGACTAGTAGGGGTGCAGTTAGTGTTAGTATAGTACAGTACGGTATAGTATGGTAGAGTATAGTAATTATCCTATATTGATTAGGAAGCACCGTTAATGTTATCTCTGTTCCTCTTGATTGCCTTGCCATACCCATGTGGTTCGCACAGTCATTACCTTATTCTCCAGCTTATATCTTATCATATTGCTTTAATAATTATGTTGTTAGAGTTATCGGACTCGCCAGACTTTATGTCTGACCCCTTTGTTTCCACCTCTTTTCCTCGTTTCCCCCCTAGGTTCTAAGGGTGGGACTAGTACTAGTGGAGCTTGATTGGGATCTCTTTGGGAGCACTTGGATTTGGATTGCTGAAGTAAAGTTCAGCCTATCATTTTCTTTATGGCTATTTGTAGTAATGGGATTATGTACTTTGTTTTATCAAGATGGATATTATGTACTTGACTTTGGTTTATGGTTTTTGATGATGTAACCAAACATATTTTACCTTCTGCTGCAATAAATAAAGTTTTAAATTTTCAAGTACTGCTTTATATTTGTCTTGTTGTGATTTTCTATTCTATATTCACTTAAAATGCTCCATGGAAATTAATGCATTCCCTTTGCGAGTGACATTAATGGACGTGGGGTGTTACACGTGGTATAAGAGCTGAAGGTTACCAGAACAGATAAGATATTTTGAAAAACTATTTTTCAAAAGCATTTTTTATAAAGAATACTTTCAAAAATATGTTTGTAGAAGAGTATTTTTGAAAGAAAGGTTTATTTTAAGAATATAATCTCCAAGAGCCATATATCCTTCCTTCGATTCTCCGTTTTGAATCTCTTCCTCTTTCTCTTTTTGAGTTCCCCCCCTCCGCGTATAGATGCTTTTTCTAAGATAAATAAGGACTTCCGTATGAAGGACGGAAAACCACTTCAAGGGACTTAGACGTTTGTCGGGCTAGAAGTTAGTCCAAGAAAGTGGAGGGTTGTTTGGTACCTTTAAGATAGACGATGGGAGGAAGGTTCAAATAGCTGTTTGGTTAACAAAGGACGAAACCTCATCTTGGTGGGAGGTCACGAATGGAGAATGTGAAGAAGAAGGCTAGTTGTTTTGGAGAAATAGGACACCTTAGGATTGTCTAAAGAGGCAAGGACAAAGTACAGGATCTTCCGGAGGGTAGTTGTATTCCCTCACGGCTGGTATACCTGATGGGGTAGGACCATCTAGGTTGAAATTTGGTTTTCTTTATCATCTTGTTTGAACTTTGTTTGATTCTGGCGCTTCATACTCGTTAGTATCTGCTTCGTTAGTTGAAACACTGCACCTAAATACTAGTCTAGTTAAGGATCCCATCCTAGTCTCAAATCCTGTTGGTGGTTCGGCTCATCCTTCAATGGTTTGTCGGGATTTGAGAGTGTCTATCTTGGGCATTGGATTTGAATGCAACGCCTTCGTCCTCGGTTTCACGGGCTATAGTTTGATTCTAGGGGTGATTGGCTAGCCAGGCGGGGTGCCATCCTAGATTGTGAAAGGAGGGTAGTTAGACTATTGATTCGTTATGGAAAGACACTCATATTTCTTGTGACCCTAGGGGTTCATTGATGCTTAGCTGCCTAGAATCTTCTGACACACCCAACGATGATTGGGAGTCTATTTGTGTGGTCCGTGAGTATGGAGACGTCTTTGATAAAGTGCGGGGTTTACCCAGAGGCACGAAATAAGTTTTCATACGTGCTTAATAGATTAAGCAAAGCCAGTTATGTGATCAGTGATGGTTTTGGAGCAAGACTGACAAGGACAGCCAGAGTCGGTCAAGTGCTCAATTGGTTGGACGTCTTACTAGTATCATCTCACGTAGGTCGTCTGAATTCGAAGGAGGTATCCCTTGGGTGTTGGTCTGATATTGGTTTAGGCCTTTGGGGCTTGCACTTGGGGGATGTCGAGTTCGACTAGGATGGTCTGGGTGAGAGATGGATAGTTGTGACGATTTTGCATGGCATAATATCTTGGTTTTCTTTAGAAGTAGAGAAGAACATTCCCTACATCTTAGGGAAAGCTTAGGGACCCTACAAGCGCACCAGCTTAAAGCTAAGTTCTCCAAAATACCATTTTTGGAGGAAAGGTGTGAGGATTTTAGGGCATGTGGTCTCTAGGGAAGGGTGATAGGTTATGGTGGAAGACAGTCGAAAGTCCATGAGAGAAATTACCCTACACATGACGTAGAGTTGGCCGCTATTGTCTTTGCGCTTAAGTCTTGGCGTCATTATCTTCTTGGCGAGAAATTCAAATTATTCACTGACCACAAATCGCTAAAATACTTATTCTCTCAGAAGGACTTGAACTTAAGGCAGAAAAGGTGGATGGAATTCTTAGCATCCTACGATTTCGAGATAGCATATACCCCTGGCAAGGGTAACGTGGTGGCAGACGCCTTAAGTAGAAAAAGGTTGTCCTTGAGTCCGTTGTTTGTTGAGCGGCAAAGCTTAGAGTTCATCTCTATGTTTGACTTTAAACCTTCCGTTGACTTTGTACCTGGTTTGCTAGCATCCTTGGAGGCCAGACCTACGCTTTTGGGACGGATTGGTGAGGCACAGCAAGATGACCCACAATTGGTTGAGTTAGTAGAGAAGCTCAAAGGAGGGGAGTCATCAAGCCATCTCCGTAGGTATACCCTAGATGATAAGGGTTGGTTACGTAGGGACGGTAGGCTTTGTGTACCAAAAGACGAGGACCTAAGGAAGACCATTCTTGATGATGCACATCGTTCGAAGATGACCATCCATCCCGGCGGGGACAAGATGTACATGGACATGAGACGAGTTTACTTTTGGGACGGCATGAAGAAGGACGTGGAAGAGTTTGTCTCTAGATGCTTGGTGTGCCAACAAGTAAAAGCAGAGCAAAAGAAGCCCGGTGGATTACTACACCCATTGGAGGACCCACAATGGAAGTGGGAAAGCGTCTTGATGGATTTTGTTGACGGATTACCAAGATCGAGGAAGGGTAACAGGGGGATTTGGGTCGTGGTAGACAGACTTATTAAGAGCGCCCATTTCATTCCCGTGAGGAGTAAGAGGACTGCTCCATGGTTAGCCTCCGTATACATTCGAGAAATAGTTCGTTTGCATGGTGTTCCTTCTAGCATAGTGAGCGACCGTGATCTTATCATTACTAGCGAATTTTGGAAGAGCTTGCAAGAGGCGGTAGGGACTCAGTTATGTTTGAGCACCGCATATCATCCTTAGATGGATGGCCAGACCGAGAGGGTGAATCGTATTCTAGAGGACCTATTGAGGTTGTGTGTCTTAGATTTCGGAGGTACATGGGAGGAACATCTTCTGTTGGTGGAGTTCGCATATAATAACAGCTTTCAGTCTAGCATTGGCATGGCACCATTCGAGGCTCTTTATGGACGGCCGTGTCGTTCGCCTACATATTGGTGGGAGTCTACAAATAAGATCTTACTTGGGCCCGATATGATTAGAGAGACTTCGGAAAAGATCGATTTGATTCGAAGGAGGATGAAGACGGCGCAAGATAGGCAGAAATCTTATGCGGACAAGAGGAGGATAGATCTTGAGTTTGATATTGGGGACATGTTCTTTGTCAAGGTGTCTCCATTACGGAACGTCGTTCGCTTTGGGTCCGTTAGGAAGTTAGCACCAAGGTTCGTAGGGCCGTTTCCTATTAAGGAGAGGATTGGGCAGATGGCGTATAGAGTGGAGTTGCCCGAGAGACTTAGTGGCGTACATGATGTATTCCATGTGTCACATTTGAGGAAGTGCTTGCACGAGACCGTGGAAGTGGTAGAGCCGAGCTTGCTTAGAGAGGTGGAGATAGAGCGTGATGCGACGATTCGGCGAGCTCCTACGTGCATTCTTAGGTCAGAGGTTAAGAAGTTAAGGAATCGAGAGGTCAAGCTAGTCAAAGTGCAATGGGGAGATGATGAAAGCAACGCTACTTGGGAGATGGAAGAGAAGATGCGTTCATTATACCCTTTTCTTTTTGAGGGTATGTATTTTAGTTTCTCCTTTATCGCTTACCTTATACTTATCTTATCTTTAGTATGTCCTCTCGTTAGTACCTTTGACCTTTAGATAGGGTAGTCCTATGATTGAAACATGTGTTTGAGACATGTTATGTATGATGGATGCATGTGGATGCAAGTGTTTGCTAGTGGTTGCGCGTGGATGCATATACACACACTTTAGGCACTAGATCGGCTCAGTCACTTCATATTGCATATTGCATATAAATGTGTGTGCATATTTAAGCTAATGGATGTATAATGGTTGTGCTATCATATGGATGTTGCATTTTGGTGAATGGTTGTGCACACATGTAGAAATAATATGTATCGATAGGGTTCTTTCGCATACATAATGGATGCATGGCACTATCATGGTTTGCATTAAGGAGGTCAACTGAATCAGTAGACCGCCAGATTTTGCATTAGATAAGGAACATATACACGCACTTTTTGCATATGTTCATACAGCATTAGAAATTCTATAAGGACAATGGATGCCTATGTTTGATGGTTGAGTAGATGGTTGTTTGGATGTTAGGATATGCATTCTCCTTAACTTGGAGATTTCGGGGGCGAAATCCTTTAAGGAAGGGAGAATGTAACACCCCGGATTTTTGAATAATCAAATTAACTAAATTAAAGAATAAATGTTTAGCATTGTTCTAAGGTTTGTAAGCAAAAGACTAAGTAGCTCATTTGGTTGGAACATGTGACTTGCATACAAGAGGTACAGAGTTCGATCCCCGCCAACGCCATATTTTTGTTTTAGGGGAATAGCTAAAAAGCGGCTTAGTGTGAACGCAGTTCAAAAAGTAGTTTCATGTGAAAATGGTTAATTAGTAAGATAGAAATATATATAGATATATTTATAAAAATAAAATAAAATTCAACCTAAAATTTAAGAAAAAAAAATCAAAACAGCGGAAGCGGGAAGGCAAAACACCAAACCGACCTATTTAATAGGTCAACCCGAGACCCGCTGGGTCGACCCCAGGGTCGACTCAGGAGGTTTGGAATTGGTCCCGTCGGCCCTAAATGGTCTATGACGAAATTTTATGTTTTAAGGCTTAGGTGGCGATTTCTGGTTGGTCTGTTGACATCATTACTTGGTTTCTAAGGCCTAATTGGATTCTAGAGTGATCTGACGGCTGTAAATATATATATTTATAAAAATAAAACAAAATTCAACCTAAAATTTAAGAAAAAAAATTCAAAACATCGGAAGCGGGAAGGCAAAACACCAAACCGACCTATTTTATAGGTCGACCCGAGTCTCGCTGGGTCGACCCCAAGATCGACTCAGGAGGTTTGGAATTGGTCCCGTCGGCCCTAAATGGTCTATGACGAAATTTTATGTTTTAGGGCTTAAGTGGCGATTTCTGGTTGGTCTGTTGACATCATTACTTTGTTTCTAGGGCCTAGATAGATTCTAAAGTGATCTGACGGCTGTAAATAAATTCAAAACTCTATAAAAAGACCCATAGACTCAAACCCTAAATCAAAATTAAAACTAAAACTATGGCCGCCATGCTGTCGTCTTGAACCCTAGAGCAACCGCCACCAATTAGAGAGGAAGAACAGCAAATCGAATCAGTTATATTCAACCCTAACAACGAATCTTCTTCAAAGGAGTGCTAATACAACTTCAGAAATCAGAATTCAGAACTCAAGACCGCTTTTGAGTTGTGAGTTCGACCACTTTAACAAAATAATTGCTAAATTAATTATAACGTGATATACGTTGGATTATAAGTTGTGGTTGTGAATCTAATTCATATGTTTAATCATGTATGTTAACTTGATTCAATTATATGATGTTATGCAAGTTTTATATATGAGGTTATGCAAGTTTCATGTATGATGTTATGCAAGATTAATATGATTATGCAAGTTAATATGATTATGCAAGTTTCATATATGATGTTATGCAAGTTAATATGATTATGCAAGTTTCATATATGATGTTATGCAAGTTAATATGATTATGCAAGTTGTACATATGATGTTATGCAAGTTAATAGGATCACACAAGTTGTATGCGAGTTATATGATGTTATGTAAGTTTGGATCTAAAATATATGCTAGTAGTTCATGATGTTAACTTGTGTCAATGAATCCCTTTTTATAATCCAATCACTTAGGTTTATAAAATCAGTTTTTATGCGAATATGGATGTGGAACATATGCTAGTTCGTATAAGTATTATGTTCATATGCAAGTTTAAGTGATAATTGGATTCACATATATACAAGTTCACACCTTTAAAGTTTAGATCCATATCCAAGTTGACATTTTTATGTTGAAACTATGACATGCATAGTTATGCAAGTTTACACCTTTATGTGGATCCATAGTTTACTCAGGTTAACACCTTTTATTGGATCCATAGTTATGCAAGATGACACCTTTATGTTTAGGTTGACGACATACATAGTTTATGTAAGTTTGTGATAATTACCTAGGCTAGTTGGGTGTAAAACTATGTTCATACATGCAAGTTCACACCTTTTAGATCTATAATTTTTGGATCCTTGATAATACAAAGACTATGCAAGTATGTTGTAATTCTTAATTGCAAGTTAGATGCAAATTAGATCTATTATTGTGTGTATGTGACTTTGTGAAGTTTATTCCCTTTTTTTAAATATTAGACTATTTGCTAGTTTAATATGTATATGTCATGTTAAGCGAACGAATGACGGGGGTACGATGGGGATAATAGTGGATACACACATATTGTGAATTTGGCATGTAATGGCCTAAAAAGGCATGTAATTAATTTTAAGGAATAAAATTAATTAGTGATGAAATTGGTATAATTTATATACCATAAATAGATGAGCATAATTTAGGTGATAAATTATGGACATAAATAAATATGGAAATTTGAATAGGGAAAGTAATTCAAATTTAGGGAAAATTAATTATGTATAATTAATTACCTAAGACACGAGGTTGGACTCATTTGTGGTGTAAGACTGCTCGGGCCCGCCAGGCAAATCCAGCAGCCACAAATGGTAGCCCAATGTGAGAGGTCAAAGGCCCAAACTAAATGCGTAACAATTGTATGGACACGAGGTTAGGCTCGTTTGTGGTGTAAGACTGCCCGGACCCGCCCGGCAAATCTAGCAGCCACAAATGCCAGTCTAATGTGAGAGGTCCTACAGGGGTTACGGTAGTAATAAATTAAGAAACACTTAACCAAAGTAAAACATGTGGTGGGACATGGGGGTTAAGTGTGTGCCTTGGGTGGCATGAGGAAATACGATTAGTAACACTTAACCAAGGTAAAACATGTAAGTGGGACATAGGGGTTAAGTGGGTGCCTTGGGTGGCATGTGGAATTACTAATAGAAATCCTTAACCAAATTTAAAACATGTAAGTGGACATGAAGGGGGTTAAGTGGGATGTACTAGAGGGGACCAAGCCTAGGTGGAAAGCTTGTGTCAAGCATGAGGGGGCCCTTTTCGGTCCATTAGCCCATTAAGTATCTTTGTGAGCTCGACCCAAGTCGAGGACGGGACATGCCTACTGGGTCTGATTGTTAGAGGCCAAAACGGGTTAGCGGTGGCAACACAAGTCCAACGGGGTCACGTGCGTGCGTGGGTCCGGGCTGGTAGGTAAGACGTTGTTGCATCGTGTAGTTATAAGCCGTGCACTCCTTGCGTGGTATAAGGTTGCCATATTGGGGAGTGATACACCCCACTGTGGGACCTGCACGGGTATCTACAAGTTAGGGAGCCGATCGAATGGGGCAGGGTAGTGGGTACACCTAGTGGAGATAGGAACAGACGGCACCTATGTAGTTAGCTAGGGGTACACGAAGCTACCACTATTATTAATAATTATTAAGGGGGTACACCTAGTGGAGATAGGATCAGGCGGCACCTGTGACGTCAGCTAGGAGTATATGGAATTACCATTATTACTTATTGAAGGGGTACATCTAGTAGGGATAGGTACACGCTGGGTACCTATGATAGCAACTAGAGATATATAGTCAAACATGGAGGATAGTGGGTACATCTAGTAGTACACGAAGCTATCATCGTTCTATTTAGCCAAGAGGGATCAAATTTCTAGAGTGACTAGTAGAGGTGCAGTTAGTGTTAGTACAGTACAGTACGGTACAGTACGGTAGAGTATAGTAATTATCCTATATTGATTAGGAAGCGCCATTAACGTTATCTCTGTTTCTCTTGATTACCTTGCCATACCCATGTGGTTCACATAGTCATTACCTTATTCTCCAGCTTATATCTTATCATATTGCTTTAATAATTATGTTGTTAGAGTTATCGGACTCGCCAGACTTTATGTCTGACCCTCTTTGTTTCCACCTCTTTTCTTCCTTTCCCTCCCCAGGTTCTAAGGGTGGGTCTAGTACTAGTGGAGCTTGATTGGGATATCTTTGGGAGCACTTGGATTTGGATTGCTGAAGTAAAGTTCAACCTATCATTTTCTTTATGGCTATTTGTAGTAGTGGTATTATGTACATTGTTTTATCAAGATTGATATTATGTACTTGACCTTGGTTTATGGTTTTTGATGATGTAACCAAACATATTTACCTTCTGCTGCAATAAATAAAGTTTTAAAATTTCAAGTATTGCTTTATATCTGTCTTGTTGTGATTTTCTGTTCTATGTTCACTTAAAATGCTCCATGGAAATTAATGCATTCCCTTTGCGAGTGACATTAATGGACGTGGGGTGTTACACCGTTCTAGATTTTGAGAGGAGGGTCGTTAAGTTTCTAACTTGTCATGGGTAGACCCCCAAAGTTTCTTGTGACCCGCAAGGGTCTGTTATGCTTAGCTTTGTGAGAATCGTTCTGTAATATGATCCGTACCAGTAGTTTGTAAGTATCTGGATATTTCTGAAGGATAGGGGTTTCTACTTGAAGCATCAAGTAGATTTCCAATTTTGACATTGTTTAATGGGGGTAATTCTTTGAGTGTCAGTCTGATGTTGATTTCGGTCTTCGGGCTGAGACTTAGGGAATTATTCTCTTAACCGATGTCAAATGAGAACAGAGCTTTTATTTTAGTTATATCATTTATTTGTATCCCATCGACCGAATCCTCGACCTTCAGATGGGAAATCCATGGATGTTGTGAGAACCCGTAACTTCCCCGTGAAGAAAAGAGCGGATACGTTGAGAACAACCCACAACAGAACGCAGACGGAAGAAAATTTCATTGTTATTACAACAATCCCATCAAATACAAGAATATACAGAGTATAATTGAATAAATTACATTCGATAAATATCAGAGATTACAATAAAGTTACATGGCAGCGGAAAAATAATATAAAACACAACTGAAAGTAATACACAGATACAGAGCTTTCCGAGCATCGTTCCAGCTGTAAATAAGGATCCTGTGAATATAAATCTGCAAAACCAAAACTACTAGCTGCCCATGTCGAAAATAAGGGCACCCAGAGTTTAGGTTAAAACAATAAACTCCAGGTCAGTCATGTGACTGGTGTGAGAACTAAAACAGTTATTTAAAACTTTACTTTAAAAGAGAGTAATTCAAGGGACCACGCCGTATAACACGGAACGGGTTTCCTCCCAAGAATACCAGTGCATATAGATAAACAACACAATGCTTTTTCGGAAAATGAAGCTATTATAAGACCCAGGTCCCATCACACAATGCAACGCAAGCTGGAGGATAGGGTTTTCCCTTATAATAGCCAAACATGCTTGGTACGTTTAAAACAAATCATTTGATACTATTATAAGTGTATAGTGTCAAAACAATTTCAATCATAAATATCAATCATAGACGGCATGTACCATATATCATGTCGCCATACTAGTTCTACAATTAAAACCGCAATATCACGTATTAGAAATTGGATTTCCGTCATGAGTCGAGGCAAGAGGCAAGCTCCTCTCCGCTTTCTAGACACTCTAGCAAATGTCTCAGGGCTACGCACTCTGGGCAGCCCTTGGATCTTCAGGGCCGGTCCTCTCTTACGTTTGAGGATTGGCAATTCCTGAACACACTTTTCCCGGTCCTTACAGACCTAAAATCGAGGCGCCTCATCCAACAACCACATAGGTGAAAAGTATATAAATGTCAGGGCTGGTAAGTCACTGACACCACCAAAGCTTGAAAGAAACGTCGTGCTCTCCCTGCAGTCCTTATCCTGTTTTTAACTCATACCAAGGTGTGAGGCTCGCGAATTCACGTTATACACAAAGCTGCCACGTAGGCCGTGCTTTGATCATCAACCACAAGACTTTGATTTTCAACAGAAGCCTTGATCCATGCAACTCAGCGTGCCACACAGTCAATTCATGCCATGCGATTGATATCTATCGATATATAACCTCTAAGCTCGTATGTCTCAGAGAAGGGCGTTAAGAAAGAAAATAAATTCTCCGCCGCCAAACAGATATATATTTAACAGAAATCAATCAACACAGAATAAAATCCAATGTCAGACACACAATCCATTTACAAGTTCGTTCTGGGTCTGAACGAAACCGGAGGCACTTTCCTCGCATATCCGTCGATCTCCAAGTACGTCTGGACGACCACCAACTGATTCACTCATCTTGGGTGTACATCCCAATCAAGATCATCAGTAATCACCCAAACGATGTGAAGACTTCCGGTCTTCAACCACCGTCTTCATCTTCGACATATCGTCGAATCGGTTATTCAGAATGGGTGTAAACCCGGCCTTTCCGAACAACCCACGTATATTATAAACAAATGTTACACAAACACAACATACGCCTCATTCCAATTCATTAGTCACTAACCGTAAATCAGTAAGAGATCAATTCCCCAAATATTAACCCCGAAGGCCGAAACCAACATCAGATCAATACCCAAGAAACCATTCTTCTTAACTAACCTACAACTAATTTCTAAATTTCAATTCTTAGGGAAAGGTTCCCATTAATTTTATCCAAGATAAATTCTTTAAATTTATTCTTTAATCTTCCTTTTGATGTCATTTCAAACCAAATTATGGTTTTTCCAAACTAGTCGAGATTAGCGAACCACACCGAAGTAATTATTTATTTTATTTCCCAATCCCAACCTATTCATCCCATGAAGCAAAACTGGTAATACTCCATATCTAATACCACGGTGTTATCGGTAAAATTAATTACCACTTCACGTTCAAATCTAATTAAAGATTTAACTATCGCTTGGAGCAAAATTGGTGATACTCCATTCTCGTTCATTTTCCAAATTTGATAATTTAAATTATCAATTCACATTTCAATCTAATTGCAGATTCCTTAAAACTCCTTTTTTTGGGTTAAAGAACTAATGTCATTTAAAACACAGTTCACGATAAACCCAAATCACATTCCATTTATTATCGGGTTAAAGAACAAGTGTTATTTAAAACACAGTTCACGATAAACCCACAAATCAATTCTATTTAAAACCCATTTCAAATCCAATTTATTTATTTAAAATAAATGGGTTTTTATTTTAGTTCTAAACTAGTTCATTTCGATAAAAATCTATTTTTATCTTTTCAAATACAAAGTTTTTCATCCCAATTTTCCCCAAATCATTTCTTATGATTTTACACAAATTTCTACAATTTTATATAATTTTGTCAAGGCCCGTACAGTCGATTTCCATCAATGGCCATCGAACTGCACTTACAGCGACCTTTTCCAAATTTGATTTGGACATATCTCCAAATCCAACCATTAGATTTCAAATTTCTAATATTCTTAGAAAGCTCTTTTCGATACGAACCCAATGGTTCCGGTTTTAGGAGAATCCGACGGTCAGATCTCCCGTAATGTCCATTCGAAGTCAATGGTCGAAACTTACGAACTACCGCGGCGCGGCGCGTTCTATTCAGGCCATTATATTATATATATATTATATATATAATATATATTTCGTCGATTTCTATTTAAACCGAATTTTATAAATAGTTTTAAATTCGTTTCCAAAACAATTTCAACTTCCATTTCAAATTCAAATCAAAATTGAATTTTTCCTTATAAATTCATTTTAAAATTCATTTCAATTCAATTCTAATTCGTTTTATATTCAATTCAATTCAAATTCGTTTTCTATTCAATTCAATTCAAATTCGTTTTCTATTCAATTCAAATTCGATTCGTTTTCTATTCAATTCAATTTCGATTCGTTTTCTATTCAATTCAAATTTGATTTGTTTTCTATTCAATTCAAATTCGATTCGTTTTCTATTCAATTCAAATTCGATTCGTTTTCTATTCAATTCAAATTCGATTCATTTTCTATTCAATTCAAATTCGATTCATTTTCTATTCAATTCAAATTCAATTCGTTTTCTATTCAATTCAAATTATAAAAATGAATATAATCGATATAAATATCGTTCGCGTCAAAATGGCGCATCTCTAATCAACACGGCCTTATATATTTCAAAAATTCCGTTATTCTATTCAACAAATGAATATTTATTCTATTCAATATGTGAATCTATATTTTTGTCAACACATGACTAATCTCAACGGATGAGTACTGTCCACGTGTGACTATTTTTGTATTTCAATATATTAAAAAAAATTATGATATCTATCGTTTGATTTCAAATCAGACTCCAACCGTAAATTAGTAAGAGAACGATTCCCTAAATGTTAACCCCGAAGGCCGAAACCAACATCAGATCAATATCCAGGAGACCACTCATCTTATCTATTTTCCAATTAGTTTCTAATTTTATATATGATAAAGATGTAAATTTTATTGTTAAAATATTTCGTTCAACACATGACTAATCTCAACAGATGAGTACGGTCAACACATGAACCTTTATTTTATAATATTAAAGAGGTAAATTTTATTGTTAAAATATTTCGTTCAACACATGACTAATCTCAACGGATGAGTACGGTCAACACATGAACCTTTATTTTATAATATTCTTTAATTTCTAAATTGGAATGAGGCCCAATCAATTACCATACAAAGTTAATTATATGGATTCCATACAACACATGTATATAATAGCAACGATGCATAATCAACCATCATCCAAAGTGCACTACACTGTATAAGCATCAAATATAGATATCTAACGCTTATAACAGTCTGTCAATCAATCGATCGACATACAACTAATTATTGGGATTAGTGTATGCCGTATTTTATCCCAATACCTGTGTGGGGTTTCAAACAATCAAACACAGATTTTATTCCTGCAGTTGGGCGATGTGTAAAATTTATCGTCCCAATCAATGTCCTTTAAATAGGTGTACATAAACAAACCGTCCGGTTTGTAAATGAATATTTATTTATTCACATCCACTATATTCATATTCACGTTAAAAATTATATTTTTAACGATAAAATATTTTATTTTAACACATGAATTTCTATTCAGTTCATTTACAAAGTAAAAATGATATTTTTATTTTTCTAGATTATTTTAGAAAATTTCGGCGGCATAACGGCACGATACTAGAAATGGGACAAGGCCTAGCCTTATCCCCGGTCTAGTGATGGCCCACGCCATACACATATCAATCAAATCAATTTCCATCTCACCAAACAATCAAATTCAAATCAAACAATCCAACCAACTACACAACCAAACAAACAAGTCCATGGTCTGTGGACGATGGTGTCGGGTGCTACTAAACACCGTCTGCATCCTAGTATATATATATATAACTAGAAAAAGAGATTGAAGAGTGAGAAATTCTCACCGACTAGCTAATCCAATCATCTTGACTCTTCTTATGTAGAAGTCTTCGTCGTTTGACACTTTCGTTGCCCGTAGCCTCTACATATATAAAAATCATATTTTTATACTGTTGCTATGTATATAAAAATTCTATTTTTACACCACTACTATATAGATAAAAATTCTATTTCTACATGCTATTCTTCATATAAAGATTTCGCCTTTTCAAATCATCACTATAAAAATCACATTTTTATTTTGCTACATATATAAAGATGATATTTTTACTATCTTACCTATATAAAAATTATATTTTTATATTTCTATAATATAAAAGATTATATTTTTATTATCTATATAATATGAAAATTATATTTTCAACCTTTACATACGATAAAAATTATATTTTTCTCTAAACAAAAATCATAGTGTTTCGTATATAAAAATCTAATCTTTTCTTTATAAAAATCATCACTTTTTATTTATAAAAATACTAACTTTTTATTTACAAAAACATATAAAACTGAAAAGGAAATTCATAACAAAATAAAATAAGAAAAACTCACTTTGAAATCGGACGAGGAGGGGGGAAAAGGGGCTCGCTGCATGCTGGTGGCTCACGGGTCTCGACGGTGGGTGGCAACGTCGTTCTCAGTGGGTTTAGGGTTGTGGAGGGTTGGGGCTTGGCTGTTGCAAAGGAGGGAGGTGCGAAGGGGAAGGGAAGGAGAGAGGGCGGGGTCGCGGCATTGCTTCGATGGCGGGGGGGTTCTTCTAGGGGGGGCGGTTTACAGTAGAAAGGGGTAGAAGGAAAGGGAAAGGAGGAGAGAGGAGGATCAACGTGGGAAAGAGGGCGACCTTGGTGGTCGGCGCCGCCACCTGGGGGGAGCACGGCTCCTCCCCGTCCTTCTCTTTTTTTTTTTCAATTTAGAAATGAATCGGAGGGGGGGGGGGGGGCTGAAGTAAAAAGGGGGAGGAGAGAGGTATGAGTATATTTTTTTTAATATTAATTTCTAAAAAGTTGACTTTTTATTTCGACCTCGAAACGAGGCCCGTCGCCTGTCATCCATAGCTAATTACCCCCATTATGAACACAATGGGATAAATATTGCAAGCTGATTCGATCGTTTCGATCAGTTTTCGCCAAAATCAACATATAACTCTATATATTGAATTTGAACGCGCATTTCAATTCACCGGGGCCGCATACTAACTCGAAAAATTCCAGAAAAATATTTTCTAGCTTCGTATTGACGATACGGTCCTAACAAAACTAGTTTCGTCGAATTCTGAGACCGTTAGAAAAATGGCCATTTTCCAGTCGATTAAAATCAACTGAAACCGGTCAAACGCGTTTTCCTTTGCCATGCTCACATATTGATTCGAAAAATTATAAAATTTGAAAAATAGCAATAATTTGATGTCACGGATCCAACAAAAGTGGTTTTTTCGAAATCCGAAGTCGTTTGCAAAATTTCCATTTTTAAGGGTCTGAATTCCATAGCGACTATTCAGAATTTTCAACTGGACATATCTTTTGATCCCCGCTATGAAATTTTGATTTTTCGGATTCGTTGGAAAGATATTCTCAATTAGATCCTATTATTTTTGGTTTCACTAAAATCCGGTTTATTTTGCACCCGGTACATCAATTTGAAGTTTGAAATCGAATTATCGAACTACCGCGCCACTTTCAATTCCTTTTATAATTATATATAATTATTTATATTCTAACGACGACGTATATAATATATACGTTCTAAATATATTCAAAATAAATTTCTCGTCAATATTATTTAAAATAATCCATTTTAAATCTTCAAAATTCGTCGAAGTTGCCAAAACAAAAATTTTAAACTGGCTCAGAATTTCCGGGTTATTACAATCTCCCCCACTTAAAACTTTTCGTCCCCGAAAAGGAACGAAGCCGAAAGTGGCTTGATTAATCAGTTCTACGTTCGATCTGGCTTCCATTCTCCAACTTTTCAGTTTCTGAGAATTTTCAAATTTTCAAAAATTTGGCTAACACCCTAAATTTTCGAAAAATTTCGCCATAACCTCCCCTGCACCGGGAGCCACGGGAAAATTCCGAAATTGCCATACAGGCCTTCTGATCTCAAAAAGAAAAAGAAAAAGCCAAGCGGCTAGCCAATAGGCTCATAAAATCATCATCACCCAAACAAAACAGTAAATTATATAGCAAACATGTACCTATTTGTCGGGCAAACAAATTTTATTCTCTGCTCTAGCCTCCTTGCTATGACCTGTTCAATGTAAGTACATGTATATGCAAGCAAATGCTACCAATTTTCAATACAATTCAATATTTGGTACAATTAGGCATAATGGTTCAAAATTATCAAACAAATAAACAAACAACACAAACATCAATCAATTAGTGGATTAACGTTTCAAATTCATAATTTTGATATATATACAGAAAATCATGTTTTGATGCCAAAACACAACAATAAATCTATCTATATAAGTTTTGGTTCTCACACCAGCCTAAATGGAAATATATAGATATCACACCTTCGTCACACGAACATAAATACTGATGATGTCATGACAATTATCAGTACCATCTCCGGGCGACTAGAATGTGATTCTATATCTATCCAGTATATTAAAACTTCGAATATACGTTCATGACGCGTATATGCAAAATCTTTATATATTGGATTGTCCAAATTCAAAATAAATAAATATTCAAATACGTATACTTGAATTTAAATTTCAAAACAAAATTGTTTTCTTTTGAAAAATATACTCTTCACACTCGTTCTAGGATACTATTGATCCTATCTCTAATGAGTCATTCTAATTGGACATTACTAATCCAATATCTGATGAATTCTTTCGTATGGTTCTAATGTGTCTTGTTCTCGAGCTCTGTAACCAAAGCTCTGATACCAACTATGAGAACCTGTAACTTCCCCGTGAAGGAAAGAGCGGATTCGTTGAGAACAACCCACAACAGAACGCAGACGGAAGAACATTTCATTGTTATTACAACAATCCCATCAGATACAAGAATATACAGAGTATAATTGAATAAATTACATTCGATAAATATCAGAGATTACAATAAAGTTACATGGCAGCGGAAAAATAATATAAAACACAACTGAAAGTAATACACGAATACAGAGCTTTCCGAGCATCGTTCCAGCTGTAAATCAGGATCTTGTGAATATAAATCTGCAAAACCAAAACTACTAGTTGCCCGTGTCGAAAATAAGGGCACCCAGAGTTTAGGTTAAAACAATAAACTCCAGGTCAGTCATGTGACTGGTGTGAGAACTAAAACAATTATTTAAAATTTTACTTTAAAAGAGAGTAATTCAAGGGACCACGCCGTATAACACGGAACGGGTTTCCTCCCAAGAATACCAGTGCATATAGATAAACAACGTAATGCTTTTTCGGAAAATGAAGCTATTATAAGACCCAGGTCCCATCACACAATGCAACGCAGGCCGGAGGATAGGGTTTTCCCTTATAATAGCCAAACACGCTTGGTACGTTTAAAACAAATCATTTGATACTATTATAAGTGTATAGTGTCAAAACAATTTCAATCATAAATATCAATCATAGACGGCATGGGTACCATATATCATGTCGCCATACTAGTTCTACAATTAAAATCGCAATATCACGTATTGGAAATTGGATTTCCGTCATGGGTCGAGGCAAGGGGCAAGCTCCTTTCCGCTTTCTAGACACTCTAGCAAATGTCTCAGGGCTACGCACTCTGGGCAGCCCTTGGATCTTCAGGGCCGGTCCTCTCTTACGTTTGAGGATTGGCAATTCCTGAACACACGTTTCCCGGTCCTTACAGACCTAAAATCGAGGCGCCTCATCCAACAACCACATAGGTGATAAGTATATAAATGTCAGGGCTGGTAAGTCACTGACACCACCAAAGCTAGAAAGAAACGTCGTGCTCTCCCTGCAGTCCTTATCCCGTTTTTAACTCATACCGAGGTGTGAGGCTCGCGAATTCACGTTATACACAAAGCTGCCACGTAGGCCGTGCTTTGATCATCGACCATAAGACTTTGCTTTTCAACAGAAGCCTTGATCCATGCAACTCTGCGTGCCACACAGGCAATTCATGCCATGCGATTGATATCTATCGATATATAACCTCTAAGCTCGTATGTATCAGAGAAGGGCGTTAAGCAAGAAAATAAATTCTCCGCCGCCAAGCAGATATATATTTAACAGAAATCAATCAACACAGAATAAAATCCAATGTCAGACACACAATCCATTTACAAGTTCGTTCTGGGTCTGAACGAAACCGGAGGCACTTTCCTCGCATATCCATCGATCTCCAAGTACGTCTGGACGACCACCAACTGATTCACTCATCTTGGGTGTACAGCCCAATCAAGATCATCAGTAATCACCCAAACGATGTGAAGACTTCCGGTCTTCAACCACCGTCTTCATCTTCGACATATCGTCGAATCGGTTATTCAGAATGGGTGTAAACCCGGCCTTTCCGAACAACCCGCGTATATTATAAACAATTGTTACACAAACACAACATACGCCTCATTCCAATTCATTAGTCAATAACCGTAAATCAGTAAGAGAGAAATTCCCTAAATATTAACCCCGAAGGCCGAAACCAACATCAGATCAATACCCAGGAAACCATTCTTCTTAACTAACCTACAACTAGTTTCTAAATTTCAATTATTAGGGAAAGGTTCCCATTAATTTTATCCAAGATAAATTCTTTAAATTTATTCTTTAATCTTCATTTGGATATCATTTCAAACCAAATTATGGTTTTTCCAAACTAGTCGAGATTAGCGAACCACACCGAAGTAATTATTTAGTTTATTTCCCAATCCCAACCTATTCATCCCATGAAGCAAAACTGGTAATACTCCATATCTAACACCACGGTTGTGACAACAAGGAATTTCGCTCGATCCGAATCACTCGTTAAACCGGTCTAGACCGTTCGAAACACCTGATTGTTTTGAGAACACGACAAAACAGAACGCATACAAAAGAACATTTCATTGTATATTACAACAATGCATCAGATTACAAGAATATACAGAGTATAAATGAATAAATATTACATAGAAATATCAGAGATTTAAATTATATTTAAATACATAGCAGCGGAAAATAATACAATACACAACTAGAAGAGATATACGGATACAAAGCTTTCCGGATATCATTCCAGCTGTAAACCAGGATCCTGTGAATATAAATCTGCAAAACCAAAACTACTAGCTGCCCGTGTCAAAATAGGGGCACCCAGAGTTTAGGTCAAAATAATAAACTCCAGGTCAGTCATGTGACTGGTGTGAGAACTAAAACAGTTATTAATCTTTATTTTAAAGTTAGGTAAATCAAGGGACCACGCCGTATAACACGGAACGGGTTTCCTTCCAAGAATACCAGTGCATAAAACAAACAGCGCAATGCTAAATAAAGAAAAATGAAGCTATTATAAGACCCAGTTCCCATCACACAATGCAACGCAAGTCGGAGGATAGGGTTTTTACCTTATAATAGCCAAGAATGCTTGATACGTTTGAAACAAATCATTTGATACTATTATAAGTGCATAGTGTATAAAACAACTTCAAATCATAAGTATCAATCATAGGTGGCATAAGCGCCCCATCCCACTATGTCGCCATATATAGGATTACAACTAAAACCGCAAATGTCACGTATTTGGAAATTGGATTTTCGTCTATGAACCGAGGCAAAAGATAGTCCTCAACCGATTCGAGACTGTCTAGCCCGAATCTCAGGCAAGCGCGCAGGCAAGCCTTGGATCCTCAGGGCCGGTCCACCGATGTGGATTATTATGCCTGAACACTATGTTTCTCCGCCCTTTGGGGCGTAAATGAGCCAACGAATGGCTCCATCGGACCCGGATCGTCCGATCTAACCGAGGCGCCTCGCAACAGCAACAACCACACAGGTGAAAAGTATATAAATGTCAGGGCTGGTAGGTCACTGACACCACCCTAGCTAGAAAGAAACGCATGTCCTCCCTGACGTCCGTCTCCCGTTTTTGGTTCACAACCGGGGTGTGAGGCTCGCGAATTCACGTTACACAAAGCTGTGCCACACAGGCTGTGCTTTGATCATCACCACAAGACTTTGCTTTTCAACAGAAGCCTCGATCAATTGCATCTTAGCATGCCACACAGGCAAACCACCCTATGCAACCGATATCAGTCACACAGAATGAAATCCAATGTCAGACACACAGTCAATTTACAAGTCCGTTCTGGGTCTGAACGAAACCGGAGGCACTTTCCTCGCATCTCCATCGATCTCCAAGCACATCTGGACAACCACCGATTGATTCCCTCATCTTGGATGTACAGCCCAATCAAGATCATCAGTAATCACCCAAACGATGTGAAGACTTCCGGTCTTCAACCACCGTCTTCATCTTCGACTTATCGTCGTATCAGTTATTCAGAATGGGATAAACCCGGTCTTTCCGAATAACTCACGTATATTTTAAATAAGTGTTACACAAACACAACATACGCCTCATTCCAATTCATCAGTCACTAACCGTAAATTAATCAAGAGAATAATTTCCCAAATATTAACCCCGAAGGCCGAAACCAACATCAGATCAATATCCAGAAAACCATTCTGCTTGGCTAACCGACAGTTAGTTTCTAAATTTCACATTCATAGGGAAAGGTTCCCATTAATTTTATCCAAGATAAATTCCTTGAATTTATTCTTTAATCTATTTTTGAATATCAATTCAAACTAGTCGGGATTAACGAACTTTACCGAAGTAATCATTTGTTTTAATTTCCCAATCCCAACCTATTCATCCCATGAAGTAAAACTGGTTATACTTCATATCTAACACCACGGTGTTATCGGTAAATTCAATTACCATTTCACGTTCAAATCTAATTAAAGATTTAACTATCGCCTGGAGTAAAACTGGTGATACTCCATTCTCGATCTTTTCAATCTAATTAAAGATTCATTAAAACTCCACTTAGTTTTAATCGTTAACTGGGTTAAAGAATCAGTGTCATTTAAAACACGGTTCACGATAAACCCAAAATCACATTCCATTAATTATCGGGTTAAAGAACGAGTGTTATTTAAAATACTGTCCACGATAAACCCAAAAATCAATATCAATTCAATTCCAATTAAATATTATTTAATTGGTACACTTCATTAAATCTAAATAAAAAGATTTAATCTTTTCTCAACTGGGTTCAAGAAAAGTGTTAGTCAAGACACCATTCACGACAAACCCAAATCACATTTGATATTAAATACAAGGCTTTGAATAGAAAATATCCCGGCTTATATTCAATATCAAATTCTACGACCAATAAATATCGTGTTGGAAATAACGATATAAATATATCTTTCAAATTCCCATAACAATACCTGTATCATCACGAAATCCAACATCGAAATATTCCAAAGACAATTTCTATTCAAATCCATTCCAATGCAGTCATTGGAAATTTTGGTTATTTTCAAAACCATTTCAAATTCAATTTATTTATTTAAAAATAAATAGAATTATAATTCTAGTTCAAAACTAGTTCATTTCGATAAAAATCTATTTTTACCTTTTCAAATATGGAGTTTTTCATCCCGATTCTTTCTAAATCATTTCTTATGATTTTACATAAATTATTACTATTTTTAATAATTTTATCAAGGCCCGTACAGTCGATTTCCATCAACGGCCATCAAACTGCACTTACAACGACCTTTTTCTAATTTTATTTGGACATAATTCCAAATCCAACCGTTAGATTTCAAATTTCTAATATTCGTTAGAAAGCTCTTTTCGATACGAACCCAACGGTTCCAGTTTTAGGAGAATCCGACGGTCGGATCTCCCGTAATATCCGTTCGAAGTCAATGGTCGAAATTCGCGAACTGCCGCGGCGCGGCGCGTTCTATTCAGGCCCTTATATTATATATATAATATATATAATATATACTTCGTCGATTTCCTTTTTCAAAACGTATTTTATAAATTGTTTTAAATTCGTTTTCAAAAACGGTTTCAACTTCATATTCAATTTCAAATCAAAATTGAATATCCCAATATAAATTCGTTTTAAATTCATTTCAAATCGATTTCAATTCAATTTCAATTCGAATTCATTTATATTCATTTTCAATTCGAATTTCAAATCTATTTCAATATTTATTGAAAAATGAATAAAATCGATATAAATATCGTTCACGTCAAAATGGCGCCAATATAATCAACACGGCTTCATATGTTTCTATTTTCAAATATTCTATTTCAAATATTTCTATTTCAAATATTTCTTTTCAAATATTTCTATTTCAAATATTTCTTTTCAAATATTTCTATTTCAAATATTTCTTTTTCGAAACTGGAATGAGGCCCAATCAGTTACCATATAATGTTAATTTTATGGATTTTCTACAACACATGTATATATCAACAACGATGAATAATCAACCATCATCCAAAGTGCATTCGACACTGTATAAGCATCAAATATAAATATTCAACGCTTATAACAGTCTGTCAATCAATCGATCGACATACAACTAAACGATCGGGATTAGTGTACGTCAAATATCATCCCAATACCCGTGTGGGGTTTCAAACAATCAAACACAGATTTTATTTGTGCAGTTGGGCGATGTGTAAAATTTATCGTCCCAATCAATATCAGTCAAATGTGTGTATATAAACAAATCGTCCGATTTGTTTATTTTTATTCATTTCATATACACATTAAAATTTCTATTTTTAACTATAAAATATTTTAACTATATAAATATTTTATTTCGTTTCACATCACATCACACAATCAACTACATATCAAAATTAAACAACCAAGCATACAAGCCGTCCATGGTCTGTGGACGACGGGTGTCGGGTGCTACTAAACACCGTCTGCATCCTAGTATATATATAACTAGAAAATTAAATCAAAGAGTGGGAAATTCTCACC
The DNA here is from genome assembly GCA_030737875.1 of Allium sativum. Lineage (NCBI taxonomy): Eukaryota > Viridiplantae > Streptophyta > Magnoliopsida > Asparagales > Amaryllidaceae > Allium > Allium sativum. Next base: position 287,588,050 of record CM060909.1, read on the forward strand.
GATAGCTAATCCAACGCCACGACTCTTCTTAGGTAGAAATCTTCGCCGTTCTTGCCTTTTGTCACTTTCTTTGCCCGTATTCTCTACATATGTAAAAATCACATTTTTACTTCGCTATTCAATATATAAAAATCGAATTTTTACTTCGCTATTCAATATATAAAAATCGAATTTTTTACTTCGCTATTCAATATATAAAAATCGAATTTTTACTTCGCTATTCAATATATAAAAATCGAATTTTTACTTCGCTATTCAATATATAAAAATCGAATTTTTACTTCGCTATTCAATATATAAAAATCGAATTTTTACTTCGCTATTCAATATATAAAAATCGAATTTTTACTTCGCTATTCAATATATAAAAATCGAATTTTTACTTCGCTATTCAATATATAAAAATCGAATTTTTACTTCGCTATTCAATATATAAAAATCGAATTTTTACTTCGCTATTCAATATATAAAAATCGAATTTTTACTTTGCTATTCAATATATAAAAATCGAATTTTTACTTCGCTATTCACTATTCAATATATAAAAATCGAATTTTTACTTCGCTATTCAATATATAAAAATCGAATTTTTACTTTGCTATTCAATATATAAAAATCGAATTTTCAAATATAAAGATTTCGCCTTTTCAATTTCAAAAATCTAATCTTTTCTATTTTAAAAATCTAATCTTTTCTGTATTAAAAAAACTAATCTTTAAAATCAGTTTTTAAAAATGATTAACCTAAGCTAAACATTTAAAATGAATTAAAACAAAAATAAACAAATAAAGGAAATAAAAAAACATACAGTGGATATTGGAGGGGGGGAGTATCTCGTCGGGGGGGGGGGGGGAGGGGGGTCGTTGCGCGGGGAGGCAGCAGGGGGGTCTTCGGTCTAGCGCAGGGGAAGGGGGGTGTACCGCGTGTCGCGTAGAGGCAGGATGGTCTTCGCATCGCGCGACGCCTGGGGGGGGGGGGACTGGTCGGAGGCGGAGGAACCCATGGCGGCGGCGGCAACAGATGGGGGGGGCGACGCGATTAGCTTAGGTTTTTTTTTCTTTTGATTTCTGAAATGAATCGAACGGGGGGGGCAGAGTATAAGGGGAGAGGAGAGAGAGGAAGTTAATTATTTTATATTATTTAATTTCTAAAAGTTGACTTTTACATACGACCCCTAAACGAGGCCCACCGCCTGTCGTCCATAGCGTTTCACCCCCATTCCGAACACAATGGGATATGTACCATAAGCTGATTCGATTGTTTCGATCAGTTTCCGTTAAAATCAACATATAACTCTATATATTGAATTTGAACGCGCATTTCAAATTACCGGGGTCACATACTAACTCTATAAATTGCAGAAAAATATTTTCTAGCTTCGTATTGACGATTACGGTCCTAATAAAACTAGTTTCGCCGAATTCTGAGACCGTTGGAAAAATGGCCATTTTCCAGTCGATTAAAATCAACCGAAACTGGTCAAACACGTTTTCCTTTGCCACGCTCACATATTGATTCGAAAAATTATGAAATTTGAAACCTAGCAATAATTTGACATCACGGACCCAACAAAAGTGGTTTCGTCGAAATCCGAGGTCGCTTGCAAAATTTCCATTTTTAAGGGCCTGAATTCCATAGCGACTATTCAGAATTTTCAACTGGACATATCTTTTGATTCCCGCTATGAAATTTTGATTTCTCGGATTCGTTGGAAAGATATTCACAATTAGATCCTATTATTTTTTGTTTCTCTAAAATCCGGATTGTTTTGCACCCGGTACATTCAATTGAAGTTTGAAATCGAATTATCGAACTACCGCGCCATTTTCAATTCTATTTATAATTATATATAATTATTTATATTCTAACGACGACGTATATAAATATATACGTCGAATTCAATTCAAAACATTTTTCTCGTCGATATTATTTAAAATAATTCTTTTTACATAATCAAAATTCGCTAAAATTGCCAAAATAAAATTTTTAAACCGGCCCAGATTTTCGGGTTGTTACAATCTCCCCCACTTAAAACTTTTCGTCCTCGAAAAGGAACAAAGTCGAAAGTGGTTTGATTAATCAACTCTACGTTCAATCTGGCTTTCATTCTCCAACTTTTCAGTTTCTGAGAATTTTCAAATTCTTCAAAAATTTGGCTAACACCCGGAATTTTCGAAAAATTTCGCCATAACCTCCCCTGCACAGGGAGCCACGGGAAAATCCCGAAATTGCCATACAGGCCTTCTGATCTCAAAAAGAAAAAGAAAAAGCCAAGCAGCTAGCCAATCGGCTCATAAAATCATCATCACCCAAACAAAACAGTAAATTATGATAAACATGTACCTATTTGTCGGGCAAACAAGTTTTATTCTTCGGCTCTAGCCTCCTTGCTATGACCTGTTCAATGTAAGTACATGTATATGCAAGAAAATGCGACCAAATTTCAATACAATTCACTATTTGATCAAATTGGCTATATGGTTAAAATTTATCAAACAAATAAACAAACAACACAAACATCAATCAATTAGTTGATTAGCTTTTCAGATTCATAACTTTGATACATAGTCAAAAATCAAATTTTTGATGCCAAATCACAACAACAAGCCCTATCTAATTTTGGTTCTCACACCAGTCAATAGGAAATATATAGATATTACACGTTCGTCACTCGAATATAAATTCTGATGATGATGATATATCAATCATCAGAATCATCCCCGGGCGACTAGAGTGTAACTCTATATCTATTCAGTATATTAAAACTTCAAATACACGTTTGCAAGGCGTATATGTAAAATTTTTATATACTGGACTGTCACAATCAATACAATTAAATAATCAAATACTAATAATTGATTTAAATTTTCAAAACAAAATTTGTTTTTTACTTTCAAAATTATACTCTTTACACTCGTTCTAGGATACTACTGATCCCATCTCTAACGAGTCAGCCCCATTGGATATTACTAATCCAATATCAGATGAATTCTTTCGTTTGGTTCTAATATGCCTTGTTCTCTGAGCTTTGTAAACCAAAGCTCTGATACTAACTGTGACAACAAGGAATTTCGCTCGATCCAAATCAGTCGCTAAACCGATCTAGACCGTTCGAAACACCTGATTGTTTTGAGAACACAACAAAACAGAACGCATACAAAAGAACATTTCATTGTATATTACAACAATGCATCAGATTACAAGAATATACAAAGTATAAATGAATAAATATTACACAGAAATATTAGAGATTTAAATTACATTTAAATACATAGCAGCGGAAAATAATACAATACACAACTAGAAGAGATATATGGATACAAAGCTTTCTGGATATCATTCCAGCTGTAAACCAGGATCCTGTGAATATAAATCTGCAAAACCAAAACTACTAGCTGCCCATGTCAAAATAGGGGCACCCAGAGTTTAGGTCAAAACAATAAACTCCAGGTCAGTCATGTGACTGGTGTGAGAACTAAAACAGTTATTAATCTTTATTTTAAAGTTAGGTAAATCAAAGGACCACGCCGTATAACACGGAACGGGTTTCCTCCCAAGAATACCAGTGCATAAAACAAACAGCGCAATGCTAAATAAAGAAAAATGAAGCTATTATAAGACCCAGTTCCCATCACACAATGCAACGCAAGCCGGAGGATAGGGTTTTTATCTTATAATAGCCAAGAATGCTTGATACGTTTGAAACAAATCATTTGATACTATTATAAGTGCATAGTGTATAAAAAAACTTCAAATCATAAGTATCAATCATAGGTGGCGTAAGCGCCCCATCCCACTATGTCGCCATATATAGGATTACAACTAAAACCGCAAATGTCACGTATTTGGAAATTGGATTTCCGTCTATGAACCGAGGAAAAAGATAGTCCTCAACCGATTCGAGACTGTCTAGCCCGAGTCTCTGGCAAGCGCATAGGCAAGCCTTGGATCCTCAGGGCCGGTCCGCCGATGTGGATTATTATGCATGAACACTACGTTTCTCCGCCCTTTGGGGCGTAAATGAGCCAACGAATGGCTCCATCGGACCCGGATCGTCCGATCTAACCGAGGCGCCTCGCAACAGCAACAACCACACAGGTGAAAAGTATATAAATGTCAGGGCTGGTAGGTCACTGACACCACCCTAGCTAGAAAGAAACGCATGTCCTCCCTGACGTCCGTCTCCCATTTTTGGTTCACAACCGGGGTGTGAGGCTCGCGAATTCACGTTACACAAAGTTGTGCCACACAGGCTGTGCTTTGATCATCACCATAAGACTTTGCTTTTTAACAGAAGCCTCGATCAATTGCATCTTAGCATGCCACACAGGCAAACCACCCTATGCAACCGATATCAGTCACACAGAATGAAATCCAATGTCAGACACACAGTCCATTTACAAGTCCGTTCTAGGTCTGAACGAAACCGGGGTCACTTTCCTCGCATCTCCATCGATCTCCAAGCACATCTGGACGACCACCGATTGATTCCCTCATCTTGGATGTACAGCCCAATCAAGATCATCAGTAATCACCCAAACGATGTGAAGACTTCCGGTCTTCAACCACCGTCTTCATCTTCGACTTATCGTCGTATCAGTTATTCAGAATGGGATAAACCCGGTATTTCCGAATAACTCGCGTATATTTTAAATAAGTGTTACACAAACACAACATACGCCTCATTCCAATTCATCAGTCACTAACCGTAAATTAATCAAGAGAATAATTTCCCAAATATTAACCCCGAAGGCCGAAACCAACATCAGATCAATATCCAGAAAACCATTCTGCTTGGCTAACCGACAGTTAGTTTCTAAATTTCACATTCATAGGGAAAGGTTCCCATTAATTTTATCCAAGATAAATTCCTTGAATTTATTCTTTGATCTATTTTTGAATATCAATTCAAACTAGTCGGGATTAACGAACTTTACCAAAGTAATCATTTGTTTTAATTTCCCAATCCCAACCTATTCATCCCATGAAGTAAAACTGGTTATACTTCATATCTAACACCACGGTGTTATCGGTAAATTCAATTACCATTTCACGTTCAAATCTAATTAAAGATTTAACTATCGCCTGGAGTAAAACTGGTGATACTCCATTCTCGATCTTTTCAATCTAATTAAAGATTCATTAAAACTCCACTTAGTTTTAATCGTTAACTGGGTTAAAGAATCAATGTCATTTAAAACACAGTTCACGATAAACCCAAAATCACATTCTATTAATTATCAGGTTAAAGAACGAGTGTTATTTAAAATACTATCCACGATAAACCCAAAAATCAATATCAATTCAATTCCAATTAAATATTATTTAATTGGTACACTTCATTAAATCTAAATAAAAAGATTTAATCTTTTCTCAACTGGGTTCAAGAACAGTGTTAGTCAAGACACCATTCACGACAAACCCAAATCACATTTGATATTAAATACAAGGCTTTGAATAGAAAATATCTCGGCTTATATTCAATATCAAATTCTACGACCAATAAATATCGTGTTGGAAATAACGATATAAATATATCTTTCAAATTCCCATAACAATACCTGTATCATCACGAAATCCAACATCGAAATATTCCGAAGACAATTTCGATTCAAATCCATTCCAATGTAGTCATTGGAAATTTTGGTTATTTTCAAAACCATTTCAAATTCAATTTATTTATTTAAAAATAAATAGAATTATAATTCTAGTTCAAAACTAGTTCATTTCGATAAAAAACTATTTTTACCTTTTCAAATATGGAGTTTTTCATCCCGATTCTTTCTAAATCATTTCTTATGATTTTACATAAATTATTACTATTTTTAATAATTTTATCAAGGCCCGTACAGTCGATTTCCATCAACGGCCATCGAACTGCACTTACAGCGACCTTTTTCAAATTTGATTTGGACATAATTCCAAATCCAACCGTTAGATTTCAAATTTCTAATATTCGTTAGAAAGCTCTTTTCGATACGAACCCAACGGTCGGATCTCCCGTAATATCCGTTCGAAGTCAATGGTCGAAATTCACGAACTACCGCGGCGCAGCGCGTTCTATTCAGGCCCTTATATTATATATATAATATATATAATATATACTTCGTCGATTTCCTTTTTCAAAACGTATTTTATAAATTGTTTTAACTTCGTTTTCAAAAACGGTTTCAACTTCATATTCAATTTCAAATCAAAATTGAATATCCCAATATAAATTCGTTTTAAATTCATTTCAAATCGATTTCAATTCAATTTCAATTCAAATTCATTTATATTCATTTTCAATTCGAATTTCAAATCTATTTCAATATTTATTGAAAAATGAATAAAATCGATATAAATATCGTTCACGTCAAAATGGCGCCAATATAATCAACACGGCTTTATATGTTTCTATTTTCAAATATTCTATTTCAAATATTTCTATTTCAAATATTTCTTTTCAAATATTTCTATTTCAAATATTTCTTTTCAAATATTTCTATTTTAAATATTTCTTTTTCGAAACTGGAATGAGGCCCAATCAATTACCATATAATGTTAATTATATGGATTTTCTACAACACATGTATATATCAACAACGATGAATAATCAACCATCATCCAAAGTGCATTCCACACTGTATAAGCATCAAATATAAATATTCAACGCTTATAACAGTCTGTCAATCAATCGATCGACATACAACTAAACGATCGGGATTAGTGTACGTCAAATATCATCCCAATACCCGTGTGGGGTTTCAAACAATCAAACACATATTTTATTTGTGTAGTTGGGCGATGTGTAAAATTTATCGTCCCAATCAATATCAATCAAATGTGTGTATATAAACAAATCGTCCGATTTTTTTATTTTTATTCATTTCATATACACGTTAAAATTTCTATTTTTAACTATAAAATATTTAACTATATAAATATTTTATTTCGTTTCACATCACATCACACAATCATCTACACATCAAAATTAAACAACCAAGCATACAAGCCGTCCATGGTCTGTGGACGACGGGTGTCGGGTGCTACTAAACACCGTCTGCATCCTAGTATATATATATAACTAGAAAATTAAATCAAAGAGTGGGAAATTCTTACCGATAGCTAATCCAACGCCACGACTCTTCTTAGGTAGAAATCTTCGCCGTTCTTGCCTTTTCTCACTTTCTTTGCCCGTATTCTCTACATATGTAAAAATCACATTTTTACTTCGCTATTCAATATATAAAAATCGAATTTTTACTTCGCTATTCAATATATAAAAATCGAATTTTTACTTCGCTATTCAATATATAAAAATCGAATTTTTACTTCGCTATTCAATATATAAAAATCGAATTTTTACTTCGCTATTCAATATATAAAAATCGAATTTTTACTTCGCTATTCAATATATAAAAATCGAATTTTTACTTCGCTATTCAATATATAAAAATCGAATTTTTACTTTGCTATTCAATATATAAAAATCGAATTTTCAAATATAAAGATTTCGCCTTTTCAATTTCAAAAATCTAATCTTTTCTATTTTAAAAATCTAATCTTTTCTATATTAAAAAACTAATCTTTAAAATCAGTTTTTAAAAATGATTAACCTAAGCTAAACATTTAAAATGAATTAAAACAAAAATAATCAAATAAAGGAAATAAAAAAACATACAGTGGATATTGGGGGGGGGGAGTATCTCGTCGGGGGGGGGGGGGGGGGTTGCGCGGGGAGGCAACAGGGGGGTCTTCGGTCTAGCGCAGGGGAAGGGGGGTGTACCGCGTGTCGCGGAGAGGCGGGGGGGGGGGGGTCTTCGCGTCGCGCGGCGCCTAGGTGGGGGGGGGGGGGGCGGACTGGTCGGAGGCGGAGGAACCCATGGCGGCGGCGGCAGCAGATGGGGGGGCGATGCGATTAGCTTAGGTTTTTTTTTCTTCATTTGATTTCTGAAATGAATCGAACGGGGGGGGGGGGGGGGGGGCAGAGTATAAGGGGAGAGGAGAGAGAGGAAGTTAATTATTTTATATTATTTAATTTCTAAAAGTTGACTTTTACATACGACCCCTAAACGAGGCCCACCGCCTGTCGTCCATAGCGTTTCACCCCCATTCCGAACACAATGGGATATGTACCATAAGCTGATTCAATCGTTTCGATCAGTTTCCGTTAAAATCAACATATAACTCTATATATTGAATTTGAACGCGCATTTCAAATTACCGGGGTCACATACTAACTCTATAAATTGCAGAAAAATATTTTCTAGCTTCGTATTGACGATACGGTCCTAATAAAACTAGTTTCGCCGAATTCTGAGACCGTTGGAAAAATGGCCATTTTCCAGTCGATTAAAATCAACTGAAACTGGTCAAACACGTTTTCCTTTGCCACGCTCACATATTGATTCGAAAAATTATGAAATTTGAAACCTAGCAATAATTTGACATCACGGACCCAACAAAAGTGGTTTCGTCGAAATCCGAGGTCGCTTGCAAAATTTCCATTTTTAAGGGCCTGAATTCCATAGCGACTATTCAGAATTTTCAACTGGACATATCTTTTGATTCCCGCTATGAAATTTTGATTTCTCGGATTCGTTGGAAAGATATTCACAATTAGATCCTATTATTTTTTGTTTCGCTAAAATCCGGATTGTTTTGCACCCGGTACATTCAATTGATGTTTGAAATCGAATTATCAAACTACCGCGCCATTTTCAATTCTATTTATAATTATATATAATTATTTATATTCTAACGAAGACGTATATAAATATATACGTAGAATTCAATTCAAAACATTTTTCTCGTCGATATTATTTAAAATAATTCTTTTTACAAAATCAAAATTCGCTAAAATTGCCAAAACAAAATTTTTAAACTGGCCCAGATTTTCGGGTTGTTACAACGGTGTTATCGGTAAAATTAATTACCACTTCACGTTCAAATCTAATTAAAGATTTAACTATCGCTTGGAGCAAAACTGGTGATACTCCATTCTCGTTCATTTTCCAAATTTGATAATTTAAATTATCAATTCACATTTCAATCTAATTGCAGATTCCTTAAAACTCCTTTTTCCGGGTTAAAGAACTAATGTCATTTAAAAAACAGTTCACGATAAACCCAAATCACATTCCATTTATTATCGGGTTAAAGAACAAGTGTTATTTAAAACACTGTTCACGATAAACCCACAAATCAATTCTATTTAAAACCATTTCAAATCCAATTTATTTATTTAAAATAAATGGGTTTTTATTTTAGCTCTAAACTAGTTCATTTCGATAAAATCTATTTTTATCTTTTCAAATACAGAGTTTTTCATCCCAATTTTCCCCAAATCATTTTTTATGATTTTACACAAATTTCTACAATTTTTAATAATTTTATCAAGGCCCGTACAGTCGATTTCCATCAATGGCCATCGAATTGCACATACAGCGACCTTTTCCAAATTTGATTTGGACGTATCTCCAAATCCAACCGTTAGATTTCAAATTTCTAATATTCGTTAGAAAGCTCTTTTCGATACGAACCCAACGGTTCCGGTTTTAGTAGAATCCGACGATCAGATCTCCCATAATGTCCATTCGAAGTCAATGGTCGAAATTTACGAACTGCCGCGCCGCGGCGCGTTCTATTCAGTCCATTATATTATATATATAATATATATTTCATCGATTTCTATTTAAACCGAATTTTATAAATAGTTTTAAATTCGTTTCAAAAACAATTTCAACTTCCATTTCAAATTCAAATCAAAATTGAATTTTTCCTTATAAATTCGTTTTAAAATTCATTTCGATTCAATTCTAATTTGTTTTATATTCAATTCAATTCAAATTCGTTTTCTATTCAATTCAATTCAAATTCGTTTTCTATTCAATTCAAATTCGATTCGTTTTCTATTCAATTCAAATTCGATTCGTTTTCTATTCAATTCAAATTCGATTCGTTTTCTATTCAATTCAAATTCGATTCGTTTTCGATTCAATTCAAATTCGATTCGTTTTCTATTCAATTCAAATTCGATTCGTTTTCTATTCAATTCAAATTCGATTCGTTTTCTATTCAATTCAAATTCGATTCGTTTTCTATTCAATTCAAATTCGATTCGTTTTCTATTCAATTCAAATTATAAAAACGAATATAATCGATATAAATATCGTTCGCGTCAAAATGGCGTATCTCTAATCAACACGGCCTTATATATTTCAAAAATTCCGTTATTCTATTCAACAAATGAATATTTATTCTATTCAATATGTGAATCTATATTTTTGTCAACACATGACTAATCTCAACGGATGAGTACTGTCCACGTGTGACTATTTTTGTTTTTCAATATATTTAAAAAAAATTGTGATATCTATCGTTTGATTTCAAATCAGACTCCAACCGTAAATTAGTAAGAGAACGATTCCCTAAATGTTAACCCCGAAGGCCGAAACCAACATCAGATCAATATCCAGGAGTTGAATCATCTTTTCTATTTTCCAATTAGTTTCTAATTTTATATATGATAAAGATGATATTTTTACTATCTTACCTATATAAAAATTATATTTTTATATTTCTATAATATAAAAGATTATATTTTTATTATCTATATAATATGAAAATTATATTTTCAACCTTTACATACGATAAAAATTATATTTTTCTCTAAACAAAAATCATAGTGTTTCGTATATAAAAATCTAATCTTTTCTTTATAAAAATCATCACTTTTTATTTATAAAAATACTAACTTTTTATTTACAAAAACATATAAAACTGAAAACGAAATTCATAACAAAATAAAATAAGAAAAACTCACTTTGAAATCGGACGAGGAGGGGGGAAAAGGGGCTCGCTGCATGCTGGTGGTTCACGGGTCTCGGCGGTGGGTGGCAACGTCGTTCTCAGTGGGTTTAGGGTTGTGGAGGGTTGGGGGTTGGCTGTTGCGAAGGAGGGAGATGCGAAGGGGAAGGGAAGGAGAGAGGGCGGGGTCGCGGCGTTGCTTCGATGGCGGTGGGGTTCTTCTAGGGGGGCGCGGTTTACAGTAGAAAGGGGGAGAAAGAGAGGGAACAGAGGAGAGAGGAGGATCAACGTGGGGAAAGGGGCGACCTTGGTGGTCGGCCCCGCCACCTGGGGGGAGCGCGACTCCTCCCCGTCCTTTTTTTTCAATTTAGAAATGAATCAGGGGAGGGGGTGAAGTAAAACGCTGGAGGAGAGAGGTATGAGTATTTTTTTTATTTTATTAATTTCTAAAAAGTTGACTTTTTATTTCGACCTCGAAACGAGGCCCACCGCCTGTCGTCCATAGCTAATTACCCCCATTCCGAACACAATGGGATATGTATTGCAAGCTGATTCGATCGTTTCGATCAGTTTTCGCCAAAATCAACATATAACTCTATATATTGAATTTGAATGCGCATTTCAATTTACCGGGGCCGCATACTAACTCGAAAAATTCCAGAAAAATATTTTCTAGCTTCGTATTGACGATACGGTCCTAACAAAACTAGTTTCGTCGAATTCTGAGACCGTTAGAAAAATGGCCATTTTCCAGTCGATTAAAATCAACTTAAACTGGTCAAACGCGTTTTCCTTTGCGACGCTCACATATTGATTCAAAAAATTATAAAACTTGAAACCTAGCAATAATTTGACGTCACGGATCCAACAAAAGTGGTTTCGTCGAAATCCGAGGTCGTTTGCAAAATTTCCATTTTTAAGGGCCTGAATTCCATAGCGACTATTCAGAATTTTCAACTGGACATATCTTTGATCCCCGCTATGAAATTTTGATTTTTCGGATTTGTTGGAAAGATATTCTCAATTAGATCCTATTATTTTTGGTTTCACTAAAATCCGGTTTATTTTGCACCCGGTACATCAAATTGTAGTTTGAAATCGAATTATCGAACTACCGCGCCATTTTCAATTCCTTTTATAATTATATATAATTATTTATATTCTAACGACGACGTATATAATATATACGTTCTAAATATATTCAAAATAAATTTCTCGTCGATATTATTTAAAATAATCCATTTTAAATCTTCAAAATTTGTCGAAGTTGCCAAAACAAAAATTTTAAACTGGCTCAGAATTTCCGGGTTATTACAGATGTAAACATGTGTTTGAGACATGTTATGTTTGATGGTTGCAAGTGGATGCAAATGTTTGCTAGTGGTTACCTGTGGACGCATGTACACACACATTAGGCACTAGATCGGCTCAATCACTCTCTCATTCTGCATATGGAGGTATGTACATTTTCTTTTATTTTTATGGATAAAAATGGATGAACTAGCATATGGATGTTGCATTTGGATTAATGTGTGTGCACACATATAGAACTTATATGATGTAATAGGTTTACTTGCATACATAATGGACTCATGGCACTGACATAATTTGCATTAAGGAGGTCAACTAAATCAGTAGACCGCTTGATTTTGCATTAGATGGAATATATACACACACTTTTTGCATATGTTCATACGACATTAGAAATCTTTTAAGGACAATGGATGCCTATGTTTGATGGTTGAGTAGATGGATGATTGGAGGGTAGGATGCACATTCTTCTTGACTTGAAGATTTCGGGGACGAAATCCTTTAAGGAGGGGAGAATGTAACACCCCGTATTTTTAATTTTAATGTTAACGAATTAAAGAATACTTAATTGTAAATGTGAGAATTAAGGGAAGCGGGTTACCATTGCGTTCATCTCGGAATTCTGGTGGAGATAGAGTCCGAGTTTGCATAAAACGGATATCGTATGAAGGAGATATGGACGAACGAAGTTAGGCAGAAAAAACCGGAAACAGGGCAGAATGCACTGGCGCACTTGGGAAGTGCGCCAGAACAAAATTGCACTGGCGCACTAGGGAACTGCGCTCATGCAAATTTGCACTGGCGCACTTGGGAAGTGCACCCAGGCCGAGCAGAAAGCCTGCACAGCTTTCTGGTATGATCTGATCCACACTGTGACTCATTGCTGAGTCCTTTCTGACTCCTTGCTGAGTCATTAGGGCTGACTTGTCACCCTATCTTGACTGAATGGTTGTGGTTAATCCTAGGTTGATTGGATGGCCTAAATTAATTTTAAACTCTATAAAACACATGTAGACTCAAAACCTAAAATCAAATCAAAATTAGATCAATGGCCGTCATGTTGTCACTCCAAAACCTAGAGTAGCCGCCACCAACCAGAAGCAAAGTAAAGCAACTCAATTCAAATCATAGTCTAAACTTAACAACGAAATTGTCTACATCAAGGGAACGCTAATCAATTACAGAGTTCAGACCCCAGAACTCAAGACACTCTTTTTCGGTGAGTTCTAGTCACTTTTAGGTTTAAATAGATAAAAGTGAATGGTGGTTGACTATGATTTGGGTATATGTTGTTTGTAGCTATGCAAGTTGTTATCATGAATCTATGCAAGTTGTTACCATGAATCTATGCAAGTTGTTATCATGAATCTATGCAAGTTGTTATCATGAATCTATGCAAGTTGTTATCATGAATCTATGCAAGTTGTTATCATGAATCTATGCAAGTTGTTACCATGAATCTATGCAAGTTGTTATCATGAATCTATGCAAGTTGTTACCATGAATCTATGCAAGTTGTTATTATGAATCTATGCAAGCTGTTATCACGAATCTATGCAAGGTGTTACTATGAATCTATGCAAGTTGTTATCATGAATCTATGCAAGTTGTTATGAGATCATGCAAGTCGCCTATACAAGTTATTATTCATGAAATTATGCAAGTTGTAATGTTATGCAAGTTTGTTATGTTGTGAATCATGAACCTATGCAAGCTACCTATGCAAGTTTATTGTTGTTGTGAATCATGAAATTATACAAGTTAATTATATGGTAAATCATGAAATTATGCAAGTTGTTAATTATGTTGTATACGCCCTATTATGATTTCATGTCCATTCACCTGGTTGTTATGCTTATGCCAAAAACTGTAGTGAAAACTATCACCTTGTCATTCCCTTTTATTTTATTGTTATGGCGAGGCTACCTTGTAGCCACAATGACGCCAAAAACGCAAACAGTTACGCAAGTTAAGAAACGGGGAAAAGCGAAATTTGTAATAGGCATAATTTATATAACATTTATATAGATTTGGACACATGATTCTAGTAGGGGAAACATATAAAGAATTACCTATTATGACATAGGTAAAGTTGAGTAAAAATGGTATAATTTGAATATGACCATTTATGGATAGGAAATTCAAATTGTTAATAAAATAGGTATTGACACCTATAAAAAGGAAAGGATTAATTAATTAACTTAATTAATCAAAGAGGAATGTTTAAGCAATTAAAGTCTGAAAATTTAATTAACACTTGTGACACGAGGTTAGGTTACATTAGTGGTGGAAGTCTGCCCGGACCCGACCGGCATATCCAGCAGCCACTAATGTTGAACCTAATGTGAGAGGTCCAAGTGTGTGAATACGACTCGGGCTAAGACACGAGGTTATGCCCAACTGTGGAATAAGACTGCCCGGACCCGACCGGCATATCCAGCATCCACACATTGTAGGCCTAATATGGGAGGTCTAGCCCAATATAACCATGATTGGACATGGTAATAAGAAAAGAATACTTAACCTAACTTAATACATATGGACTATATTATGATAAACATAAGTTAAGGTTAAGTAAAATGTGTTGAATTGTGGGTGGCTTAAGTACAACTGAAGAGTAGGTGGGTAATATTAGTATATATTTAGGCCCACAAACTTAACCATTAAATAAATAGGATTAAATCAGTGGGAGGGTTAAGTACAACTGAAGGGTAGGTGGGTAATATTAATATGTATAGGCCCATAAACTTAACAGGATAAAAAGGGTTATGTAATTAAAGACACCTAATGTTATACATAACCTGGGTAGAATAGTAAAGTTATGTATTAAAGACACCCTTAGGGGTACACATAACTAATGGGAATAGATAGAGTTATGTATTAAATACACCTATAGGTACGCATAACCAATAGGTAGAATAGGGGTTATGTATTAAAGACACCTATAGGTACGCATAACTAATTGAGGGCTATGTAATTAAATACACCTTAGGGTATACATAGTCAGTAGAAAACCTAGTGGGGGATACAAGACATAGGGGAGAGCTTGAATCATGTTGTGTGGGACCCATTTCAGTCAATAACCCGGAGGGGTATCAAAGTAAAGAACTCCGTACTAGGCGGGGAAGGGGCACGCTTACTGATTTATTGTAAGAGATCCAAAACATGACGGATGGTGTGGGCGGCGCAAACCGACCGGGGACATGTGCGTGCATGGGCCGGGCAGAGGGGGACAAGACGACCGTGACACCAGTAAGTATAACTGTGCACACCTTGGGTTGCCACTTAGGAAAGTGATACCCCCTAGTTGTGGGACCAACACAGGGTATCTACAGAGTAGGGAGCCGATCAATTAAGGTAGTGGTTAGGGTATACCCGGACGTATGCCCTAAGTCTACCAATTTATAGTAGGAGGGTAGTGGGTACGACTAGCTGAGATAGGAGCAGGCGGGCACCTATGACAGCAGCTAGGAACACACGAAACTACCACCATCGTTATTATTAGTGGGAAGGGATCATCCTATCTTGATTTTACTAGTAATAGTGCAGAGTAGTTTGTAGTGAAGCATGCATACACCTTACCGTATTTGTCCTGTCATACCTGCCATCTATACCGTGAATCCTCTTATCCACTTTGTATGCCTGTCATGTTTACCTTTATTTATTTACTGCCTAAAAGTTACTGGAGTCACCAGACTTATGTCTGACCTAGTTTGTTTCGCCTCTTTTCTTCCGTTTCCCCCCAGTTTATCAGGGAGGAAACATCCAGGTTTAGTCAGATTTGGATATCATCTTCTAGGAGCTACTTCTGAAGTATGGCTCGAGTCTTTGTCTCTTATATGGCTTGATCTTTAATCTGGGGAATGATGTTTTTATTTTAAATACCCATGTACTCTGATAATGTAAGACAGAAGTGTTTTGTTGTAAGGGTTTTATGACTCATAGTATTATGTAACAAAGTATTTCCGTAATTTTAATAAAGCTGTTTATTCCGCTGCAAATTTTTAATATCTGTCTTGTGATATTCTGTATCTGTTTACCTAAAATGCACCACTAAAGTTAAGGCATTCCCATTGTTAGTGACCTTAATGGAGGTGGGGTGTTACACTGTTTCTCTCGGGAATGGTTATGTTGGTTTACCAACTGTAAGGTGACAATATATTCGATACACTCAAGCGAAATGAGTGGTCGGTCATGTATGGCCGAGTTGCAAGATGTTTTTGTTGAACTCCAGTGTATCGCTTCTAGATTACACTGAGCAGAAGGTGGATCCATACCTGTCATAGTTGGAATCCATTCCCTAAATAAAAGCCCGCGGTTTTGATTGTATATTACATACATAGAACGTTAGATGCAAGCGTTTCTACTAGATTGATATTACTTGTGTTAGACATTATTATAATATCAGAATAATATTGTTTTACTAATGATTTGGGTTATCGTAAGGTAAAAACCATCCGTGTTTATGTGTGGATCGGTCTTATGATTATCCTTTGTTTCAAAAGGATTTTGAAAGTTAAATCAAATAATTTGAGTTTACTCACACCAGTCACCTGACTAACCCGGAGTTTATTTTGTTTTGTTTTCCCTAAACTCTTGGGTGCCCAATTTTGTACGGGCAGTCAAGTAGTTGGGATTTACAGATACTTGAAGAGCTGGAGCAGGAGGCTTTAGAATTATATAGCTATGGTTTTTCTGCTGTGTTGTAAGTGCTGTACTTTAGAAATGATATGTATATTCAAGTACTGATTTATATTTCAAAGTTACGTTATGAAATATATTTATTCGTTCCACTGTGAGATTCGTGTTTACTCCAATGTTGTATGTTCTTCTTCTTCTTCTATTCTAAGTTTCTATCTTATCTATCCTCACCCTCTAATTTCATTCATTAACTATCGGTATTTTCTATCATTGGATGTTCGATATGTGTTGTATATCGAATAACCAAGATCGACTTTTCCCGGGTCATTACAGTGGAATCAGAGCAAAGGTTAAGTAATTACATTGGCTCTGTGACCTGACTCAGTAGAGATAGGGTTAGTAATACCCTAGATTGAGTTGAGTGTATATATATGAGAGCGTATTTGTTATTCAATATAAAATGATTTTATATTGTGGAGTTTTGTTGATTGAGTTGTTTATGGGTTCTGGTCGATCAGTTTGATCCACTGTATCGGTAGGAGTTTATAAACACTCGAATACGATGGGTCGACACGATATGTTTTGAAAGAGGGAAAATGAAATAATTTTACCCAAACTATATATTGATATAAAGAAAATATAGATATTCGAATTATAATATATTGGAGATAATGGTTGTTATTATAATCGAGTAAGATTATAAATTAAATGGTTATGTAAATAACCAAATAAAATTCGTATAAGTGTTATGAAATGAATTAAATCTGAATTTTAAATCAGAATTGGAATTAAAATTCCTGAAATTTGGAAAAGTGTTTGTAAATGGTATTGGATTAAATAAGGAAAATTTAAGATCCTGGGAGATTTTAAATTGTTTTACAAGCAGTGTGATTTGAATTGATTTCAAAATGGAAATGTTTAAAAATGATTTTGAAAAAAGAGAGAGAAGAGAAGCGATATAGTATTGAACTCACTTCGGTTGCTGGGAAATAATTCCGATGATGATCTGGACATCATCGGTGTTCATTTTCGAGTTGTAAGTGACGGATTACTACCAAATTTTTTTCTTTTGATTTGTTTTGAGAAAACAAGTTCTTTTGATATTCCAAAAGGAAATTTGATTTTTGGAAAAGGCTAAGCTATTTAGAAACTTCCAGGAAGAGGTTGTTCGAATTAAAAACAAATTTAAATAGAAATTTGTGAAACCGAGCTGGAATTGAATTGAAATCATTTAAGTGGTAATTGAAATTGAATTAGATTAGAATGATATCAAACACAATTGTATTGGGAGATAGGAATTTAGATTAAAATGATATCAAACACAATTGAAATTTTCAGGATTTTTGAAAATTTTCGTTCATAAGAATTAAATAAAATTTTAATTGAAATTAAATTGGTTCAGTTGAAACTGAATTTAAAGAAGAAAATAATAATTTTTAACAAGTCAATAGGGTTTGTTTTCTACCTTAGCAATTTCGAGGACGAAATTATTTTAAGAGGGGAAGAATGTAACGACCCGTATTTATACAGATAATAATTAATTTATTTAATTATTTAAATAGCGAAAATGGTTATTTAATTAAATTATATTGAATATTTAATTAATATAAATAATAGAATAATATATTTAATTTATGAAATAATCAGAAATAGTGAATTGACAATATAATGTGAACTGGACAATTCAAAGTATTTAATTCAGCTTAGAATTGAATTAGAATGATGAATATATTATTTGAACGACGGTTTGAACGTATAATTATATTATAATTAAAATCAAGCTCCAAATGGAGCGGCAGTTCGCTATTTGGCGATTCAAACTTCAACTGAATATACAGGGTCCGTTTTAAATTGGATTTCCGTGAAACAAGAAACGTTCGGAGCTGGTGAAGTATATTTTTCTAGTGGAAGAGAGAAATCGAGATTTCATTGTGTAGATTTTGATTTATGTCCAAATCAAAATTTAAAATAGTCGCTATAGAATCGTTTATCGACCGTAACGGGTTATTCGATATAACTAGATACCGGTTTCGAATTTAGACAAGATTCTTTTAAGACGTAGTTATAATTTAATTTTTAGAATATTACTGAAATTTCTAATTAATTAAATAAGCAACTTTTTATTTTGAAGTATTTTGCACCCTATATCCAACTTTTGGGATTTCACAATATGAGTTAATCTACCGATATTATTATATTTTTGGAACTGTGACACATTGCCCGGTACAACAATATATTGATATCTGTCGATAGCGGTCCATACGTTAATAAAGTTTTAAGTATACTACTGCGGTACAGGGTTTGAACTATGATGAGCTGCCAATACTAATTCAAGTTTCATTTAAATATAAGCCATAATAATTCACCTCAAATGATGGATTAGTATAGTAGAAAAATACACATGGTTTCCATTTACTTAATTTGTCTTGCCTAAAATCATTTCATTGATCCAACGAGGTCCACGTTTCTTTCTTCTCAGCCGGCAGTCTCTTGGTCCTCAAAATAAATGTGGCCTTCAATTTACCTTAAGAAATCCAAGAAATTTATATAAATATCTAACTTTCCCCTTACCAACCAAAAACATTATTTCTCTCCAGCAGAAGAAAAGTGAAAACCGATCTTCCCAAAAATCAAAGAAATACAAAACAAAATCTATAAATCACTAGATAAATAGTTTTGAAACCCTCCCAACTTTCTCTTCGAATCTATACATGAATTTCTGGGTTCGACTACGCTGTTCCTCGTTGGGATATTTGGTATGTGAGCTAGGGTTGGCCAATGTTTTGGATTAGTGATCTGTGAGGGACAACTGACGATGGAGGCAAGTTCAGGGTGGCTTGGCACAGAGGACGGCAGTGGTTAGAGGCACTCCGGTGCTATGTAGTGAAAAGAGACTGTAGGGTTTCGGAGGAGAAGGAGCAGATCGATATTTATGGGGGCCATCGAGTATTGGGAAGTGGTGATGATTGGGAAGAGCGGTCAACACAGATTCGAGTGGTAGTGGTTGCGGCCGGAATTGATGGCCGAGGTGGAATGCAACAAGAGGAGAGGGGTTCGACGGTAGCAGGTTCAAAATTGGTGGGGTGTTCGAGTATCACCTGAAGGTGATGGTCGAGTAAGGTTTGCGAAGAGGAACGGAATGGTAGTGGCGGTGCTGGGAATAGATGGTCGAAGAGGTGTTGGTGGTCGGTCAAACCTTGGGTCAATGTCGGGTTTGGTACCAGGTGAATGGAGCGGGATTGTAAAATCTAAATTGGGGGAAGAAGATAAATGAAGCGGGTCTGGGCCACGTTGGGTGTTAGTGGGCCGAAATCAAAGGTGAAAAGTTATAGCTTTTTATTTAAATAACTGTATATAAACTTCGAACTTGAATAACTCATTCATATATTATTGGAATTCAGCCGAAACAAGATCTGATAGGATCGTATGGACGGACACTACCAAATGGAACTAACTGGGAGTGGATTGGAGCTCGTTTGAATTTATGGCGAAATAAATTGTTTGATTCAAATAAAACAAACAGTTTATCGTTCTTTAACGATGAACTGCCAAAGTGAGTAAAACTCACCAACTCTGAAAAGTTATATTTCTATAACGTATTTTTAGAACTGATAATTATCTGATGATTGCTGTGTGTTAACTGTTTGGTTTAATTGCTTATGTATTGGTTGACATTATATATATATATATATATATATCGTTAACCAAATATGGATTCTGTTGATCAGAATATTTCATGTTGAAATGAAAATGATGTTAATTATATTGTTTAACATCTGTGATGCAGCGAAACAGGTGGGAGGGAACCAACTGGATTCCTCAACATTTATTTTACTGTTTTTCATATATTGTAATATATGATGTGATATATAATCTGTGTCGATTACATGTGTTGAATGATATCGTTCATTGTTATTTGGGTATTTGAAATACCGTAAGAAAACCCTGGCGTGAAAAAGGAAAATTTCAATAACTATATTGAAATAAAATATTATATAAAATCGAAAGATTTTATATAGAAGGAATATTTCAAACTGTATTTTGGAAAAGAATATTTATAAAATCAAAGGATTTTATATAAAGGAATATTTATAAAATCAAGGGATTTTACAAAGGAAATTATTTGTAAATCAAATATAAAGGAAATTATTTGTAAAACAAATAGAAAGAGAAATATTTGTAAAACATTTACAAATAAAACAGAAAGAGAAATATTTGTAAAACATTTATGTAACGACCCAGAAAATCTGAACCAATTTAAAAGTTTTAAATTGGCTACAATAGTGGATTTTAAATATTTAAAATAATAGCAATGAAAACTGAGTTTGAATCGATAATTGAAAAGGAATATAATTAATTCTAATTATAAACAAGGCCTGAAATGGCGCGGTAGTTTCAAAATTTGAATTCAAACTTTGACGGACTATGCCAGGTGCAAAACAAAACGGATTTGAGTGAAACCAAAAATATTTAAATCTATTAGTGAATACCTTTCTAACGAATCTGAAAAATCAAAGTTTCATAGCGGGAAGCAAAAGTTATGGCCAAATGGATTTTCAGAAAGGTCGCTATGGAATTTATATAGCCAGTGAAATTGGCCATTTGGCAAACGACCTCGAAATTCGACGAAACCACTTTTGTTGGATCCGGGATGAGAAGTTATTGCTAGGTTTCAAATTTCATAATTTTTGAAGCTAGTATGTGAGCGTGGCAAAGGAAAATGTGTTTTGGTCACTTACAGTTAAATTAGATCAACCATGAAATGGGCCATTTTGCAAACGGTCTCAGAATTCGACGAAACTAGTTTTGTTGGGACCGTATCATCAAAACATAGCTAGATTTATTTTTCTAGAATTTTTCGGATCAGTTTGTGGCCCCGACAAATTGAAATGTACGTTCAAAACAAATATTGAATGTTTTATATTTTAATTTGAAGGAAAACAGTCTGAAACAATCGAATGGGCCTTCGAAACATATCCCATTGTGTTTGGAATGGGGGTAAAACACTAGGGGCGACAGTAGTTGGGTTTGGATTGGAGGTCGTGTCAGAAAACCCTTTTTAAAACCCCCCGGCCAATCAAATTATTTCTTCATAATTAAAAAATAAAAATAAAATCAAAAAAACCCTCGACGCTCTCCTGTCATCGACGGAAATCATTTTCGCCGCTTCCCAGGCGATTTCTGGGCGCCACACTCATCTTCAGCTCCACCCCAGTTGAACTTTTTGAAGAGCATCCTCCACTCTTCAAATCCATACCTTCCTCGCCCCCTATCGCCTCGTCTACCTCGAGAATCGCGCCAGGTAAGAGTCGCCGTACTTCACCGTCGATCTCCCGCCTCCGACCACCGAACTGGCCATGCCTACCACCGATCTGAGCGCCGTTCGTAGCTCTTCGACGCTGCAGCACCTGATCGAGACAACACTTCGCGGATCGAGCGAAAATTCAAAACCTAGTTTTGAACATCAAAACGAGGTATACGGCTATGTTTATTTTCAACAGTTTTAACACCTTTAAACCGTTGCAAACTTTGAAAAATCATATCTTTTTCGTGTATTGACGAAATTCAATGAAACAGGAAACATCGTGACCGTGTGGACGTCTTCTACATTCTAGAAGAGACCGCATATTTTTCTGAGCCTTCTGCTATTTTTGGTGGAGTGGAACCCAATGTGAGATTTCTAAATTATAAACGATATGGAAAACGACGATGTATAAATTATATAATCGATGTATGAGTTATATCAGCATTGTACACCTCTTGTATAAGCATTGTATAAGTTGTACGTTCGATGTATAAGTTGTATATGCGTTGTAAAAATTATATATGTGTTGAAATAGAAGTGAAATGCTATATATATATATATATGCCCCTCGTCCACAAACCATGGACGATATTTATTGGTTGTGATTGGTGTGAAAATTGATTGATAGCGAATGGTTGATTGAAATTATTTGTGGTTGAAATTGATTGATTGTGGTTGAAAAATACCCGTTTGTGGTTGAGAAATATTTGGTTGAAACCACATAGGATTAGTTTGTGGAAATGAAAAAAATATACATGCCGCCTGCGTGCGAACTAGATGCCTGATTCCCCATTGTCAAAAGCTGCGAGGCTTTAAGATAGAGCGAGGAGCCGTACTAGGGACGGTCCCGGTTTTAACTACCCTGCCGTTATGCTACCGAAATTTTGAATAATATTAATGTGTTAGAATTATTTCCATTTGTTGAAACTATATTTGTTCGTTGAATAGAAAACCTTCACGTGTTGAATTGAAACTCATTCATTGAATAGAAATTCATGTGTTGAATGGTATTCGTGTTTTAAATATAAAAATCACATTTTTACTCTATATATATAAACTATAGAAAACCTTCATGTGTTGAATCGATATTCATTCATTGGATAGAAATTCATGTGTTGAATGGTATTCGTGTTTTAAATATAAAAATCACATTTTTACTCTATATATATAAACTATAGAAAACCTTCATGTGTTGAATTGATATTCATTCGTTGGATAGAAATTCATGTGTTGAATGGTATTCGTGTTTTAAATATAAAAATCACCTTTTTATCGATATATATTTATATAAACTATAGAAAACCTTCATGTGTTGAATCGAAATTCATTCGTTGAATTGAAATTCATGTGTTGAATGGTATTCATATTTTGAAAGAAAGTGTTTTATAATAAAAATCCAATTTTTATCATCGATAACTATATAAAATAATCTTGTTTTGAAATAAATTGTTTTATAATAAAAATCCTATTTTTATCACCTATAGTAACTATATAAAATAGTCGAGTTTTGAAATAAATTGTTTTACATTAAAAATCACATTTTTATTATATACATGAACTGTTAAAAATAGTGAAGTGTTGAAATAGAAAACAGTTAGATAAAAATATCATTTTTATCAAATGTATGAAATTCATATGGTTTTGAAATCGAAGAATCGATATATATATATATAAATAGAATTGAAATATATCGAATAACGAAGCTGCAGTTCGTATTTTGAAACCGTGATTTCAAACGATTAGTGCGGGAGATCCGACCATCGGATTTTCCCGAAACCGCAACCGTTGGGTCCGCTTTGGAAATATCTTTCCAGCGGCACCAACTTTGTAAAAATCCAACGGTTGGATTGTCTGGAATGTTTAATTCAAATCTGAAGAAAAACAGCGCCAGAATCGATTATATATATATATATATATATATATAAATATAATTATATTAAATCGAATAACGTCGCTGCAGTTCGTATTTTGAAATCGAAACTTCAAACGATTGTACTGGTAGATCCGACCGTCGGATTTTCCCAAAACTGGAACCGTTGGATTCGTTTTGAAAAGATCTTTCTAATGATGTAAATTGTGTGAAGATCCAACGGTTAGATTTTCAGATATGTGTAAATCAAATCTGAAGAAAAACAGCGCCACGACCGCGTTATGGCCCGAAGCGTCGTTTGAATAAATTGGCTATTTTAAAATAAATAAAAATAGCGATAAATCGTTATAAAATATTATAAATGATATGGATGTGAAATTTAGAAATTAACTGAAGGTTAGCTAAGTCGAATGGTTTCTTGGGTATTGATCTGATGTTGGTTTCGGCCTTCGGGGTTAATATTTGGGAAATCGTTCTCTTACTGATTGACGGTTAGT
This sequence comes from Allium sativum, assembly GCA_030737875.1. NCBI lineage: Eukaryota > Viridiplantae > Streptophyta > Magnoliopsida > Asparagales > Amaryllidaceae > Allium > Allium sativum. The sequence goes on from CM060909.1 coordinate 287,612,465, forward strand.
GACTAATGAATTGAAATGATGCGTAGTAGTGTTTGTGTAGCACTTGTTTATTATATACGCGAGTTGCTCAGAAAGACCGGGTTTATCCCATTCTGAATAACTGAATCGACGATAAGAAATCGAAGAGGAAGACGGTGGTCGAAGACCGGAGATCTTCACCTCGTTTGGATGGTAACCGAGGTCCTAATTGGGAGGCATCCCGAAATATGGATAATGAGTGGTGATCGTCCAGACGTACGTGGTGATCGATCGGTTTGCGAGGTATATAGTGCCTCCGGTTTCGTTCAGACCCAGAACGAACTTGCAAATGGACAGTGTGTCTGACATTGGAATTTATTCTGTGTGATTGATAACCATCAGTTGCACGGGGTGAATTGCCTATGTGGCATGCTAAGATGCAGTGATCAGGGCTTCTGTTGAAATGCAAAGTCTTGTGGTGATGATCAAAGCACCTCCTGTGTGGCGTAGCTTTTTGTATAACGTGAATTCGCGAGCCTCACACCCCGGTATGAACCAGAAACGAGAGAGAACCTCAGGGGGGACATGCGTTTCCTTCTAGCTAGAAGTGTCATCAGTGGTTTTACACGCCCTGACGAGTTTGACTTATGTGGTTGTTACTGTTGTGAGGCGCCTCGGTTAGATCGGACGATCCGGGTCCGATGGAGTCATTCGTTGGCTCATTTACGCCCGATAGTGCGGGGAAACGCATTGTTCAGGAATTTTAATCCACATTGGTGGACCGACCCTGATGATCCAAGGGTCACTCGAGCTCTGATCCTGAGACATGGGCTAGATTGTCTCGAAGTCAGTAAGGACTATCTTTTGCCTTGGTTCATGACGGAAATCCAATTTCCAAATACGTGACTGTGCGGTTTTGATTGTATACCTATATATGGCGACATAGTGGTATGTGGCATTAATGCCGTTTATGATTGATACTTATGATTTGAAATAGTTCTCAAAACATATAAACACTAGTAGTAGTATCAAATGCTTTTGTTTTATTCGTATCAAGCATATTTTGGCCGTTATAAGGTAAAAACTCTATCCTCCGGTTTGCGTTGCATTGTGTGACGGGAACTGTGTCTTGTAATGGCTTCATTTTTAATAAAAAGCATTGCGATGTTTAAAAGAACTATTTGTTTTAAAGCACTGGCAATCCAATGGAGTCAGCCCGTTCCACGAAAGTGGCGTGGTTCTGTGATTTGCCATATTTTAATTGTGTTGAGTAGATTCCTCATACCAGTCCCATGACTGACTCGTAGTTTGTTTCACTTTCAAACTCTTGTGCCCCTTTTTCTACACGGGCAGCCTTGTGTTCAGGTTTAGCAGGCTTTTCTGGATAGCGGGAGCTGAAGATGGATTCTATCATTTTTCTCTTTTTATGCTGTTCAGCTCCTATTGTACATTATGTTTGTTTTTCCGCTATAGACATATATGTATAGTTGAACTGTATTTGTACTAAGTAAGATCCTGTATACTGTGTAACTCTGATGATTACGTTTATCCAGTATATTCTATTGTTCATTATCTGGTGTATTTATTTATTTCTGTTCTGCTGTTATCTGTTTATGTGTTATATTCCAAGGATTACCCTTGCCACTGTCAGTACGGGGTTTGGGGTCGTCACAACGTGGTATCAGAGCTTTGGTTTAGCTTAGTTCTGGAATATAACATATCAATGAACTCGTCAGAAATAGAACCAGTAGTGTTCTAGGATAGGTAACTTTATACAGATACGATCAGTAATATCCTAGTATAAGTAAAGCAGAATCAGAACAACTCGTTAGAGATGGGGTCAGAAGTGCCCCAGAACGAGTTGAGAGTAATATTTTTTATATAACGTATTTGTGCTTATATATATAGTCTTATTTTAGAAATATAATTTTTGAATATATAAAAGATATATATTTGAAGAGTATAGAAATTGATTAGTATATTTTTGAAAAGTTAAAAACAAATTACTTGTTGTTTGCATTGTGTGATAGTAAATTAGATTAACTAAAATTATTGAAACGATAGTTAATTTAATCAATAATAGAACGAATGGTAGGATTTATTCGATTAACTCACACATTGAAATGATTTAAAAATAGATAGAAATATATACTTGTGCATTTTATATGTTTGAACAGGTAATTGGATAGTTGTTGAGTAAAGATTTTATTTGCGTGCCCGACAAATAGGTAAACCTTAATGGGTTGGATGCGAAATATTATTATATCAACTCCTGTGAATGCCATTGGATGCGGAGTGCTGGTTGTTCTGTGTGAAATAATAAACATCGCCATAGGATAGTAACAATTAATTTTGAACTACACTGCATGGCATACTTATGAAGATAGGCATACTTCATCATATACCACATAAGCATTTGGAGCTTGTGTGACGAGGTGGAAGATTTACCGTACGAGCGAGAGGCTTGTATGGCGATGACTATATTTTACAGGTTGAACTGATGACTGATATGGACTATTTAAATTGTAACGCTAAATTGCCAAATTAATAAAAACCCCACACGAGCCTGGAGTTGACAATAATCACGTCTCTCTAGTTATTAGATACGACACATGGACTATTTATTTCCCACACGGGATGAGGTGACGAGGATTTATCCTCTGGAGCAATTAAAATACACACTCCCTCAGGCTTTGATAGGGTGACGAGAATTTATTCTTTGGAGTTATTATCTATACACGCTCCCATGTAAACACCAGATTATATCACTATAAATATGTGTATGCTTTATAGCATTTATTGGGTACCTAATACGGCCCAATAAATTTCCAAACCCCTCCCCGTACAAAGGAGGTTATGACGAATTTTTTTGAAAATTCCGGGTGTTAGCCAAATTTTTGAAGAATTTGAAAATTCTCAGAAACTGAAAAGTTGGAGAATGGAAGCCAGATTGAACGTTGAGTTGATTAATCAAACCACTTTCGACTTTGTTCCTTTTCGGGGACGAAAAGTTTTAAGTGGGGGAGATTGTAATGACCCGGAAAATCTGAACCAATTTAAAAAATTTAAATTGGCTAAAATAGTGGATTTTAAATATTTAAAATAAATATTTTAAATAATAGCAATGAAAACTGAGTTTGAGTCGACAATTGAAAAGGAATATAATTAATTCTAATTATAAACAAGGCCTGAAATGGCGCGGTAGTTTCAAAATTTGTATTCAAACTTTGACGGACTGTATCGGGTGCAAAACAAAACGGATTTGAGTGAAACCAAAAATATTTAAATCTGTTAGTGAATACCTTTCTAACGAATCTGAAAAATCAAAGTTTCATAGCGGGAAGCAAAAGTTATGGCCAAATGAATTTTCAGAAAGGTCGCTATGGAATTTATATAGCCCGTGAAATTGGCCATTTTGCAAACGACCTCGGAATTCGACGAAACGACTTTTGTTGGATCCGGGATGAGAAGTTATTACTAGATTTCAAATTTCATAATTTTTGAAGCTAGTATGTGATCGTGGCAAAGGAAAATGTGTTTTGGTCAATTATAGTTAAATTAGATCGACTAGAAATGGGCCATTTTGCAAATGGTCTCAGAATTCGATGAAACTAGTTTTGTTGGGACCGTATCGTCAAAACATAGCTAGATTTATTTTTCTGGAATTTTTCGAATCAGTTTGTGGCCCCGACAAATTGAAATGTACGTTCAAAACAAATATTGAATGTTTTATATTTTAAATTGAAGGAAAACAGACTGAAACAGTCGAATGAGCCTTCGAAACATATCCCATTATGTTCGGAATTGGGGTAAAACGCTAGGGACGATAGTCGTTGGGTTTGGATTGGAGGTCGTGTCAGAAAACCCTTTTTAAAACCCCCCGGCCAATCAAATTATTTCTTCATAATTTAAAAATAAAAATAAAATAAAAAAACCCTCGCCGCTCTCCTGTCATCGACGGAAATCATTTTCGCCACTTCCCAGGCGATTTCTGGCCGCCACGCTCATCTTCAGCTCCACTCCTAGTTGAACTTTTTGAAGAGCATCCTCCACTCTTCAAATCCATACCTTCCTCGCCCCCTATCGCCTCGTCTACCTCGAGAATCGCGCCAGGGAAGAGTCGCCGTACTTCACCGTCAATCTCCCGCCTCCGACCACCGAACTGGCCGTGCCAACCACCGATCTGAGCGCCGTTCGTAGCTCTTCGACGCCGCAGCACCTGATCGAGACAACACTTCGCGGATCGAGCGAAAATTCAAAACCTAGTTTTGAACATCAAAACGAGGTATATGGCTATGTTTATTTTCAATAGTTTTAACACCTTTAAAACGTTGCAAACTTTGAAAAATCATTTCGTGTATTGACGAAATTCGATGAAACAGGAAACATCGTGACCGTGTGGACGTCTTCTACATTCTAGAAGAGACCGCATATTTTTCTGAGCCTTCTGCTATTTTTGGTGGAGTGGAACCCAATGTGAGATTTCTAAATTATAAACGATATGGAAAACGACGATGTATAAATTATATAATCGATGTATGAGTCATATAAGCGTGGTACACCTCTTGTATAAGCGTTGTATAAGTTGTACGTTTGATGTATAAGTTGTATATGCGTTGTAAAAATTATATATGTGTTGAAATAGAAGTGAAATGCTATATATATATATATACGCCCCTCGTCCACAAACCATGGACGATATTTATTGGTTGTGATTGGTGTGAAAATTGATTGATAGCTAATGGTTGATTGAAATTATTTGTGGTTGAAATTGATTGATTGTGGTTGAAAAATACCCGTTTGTGGTTGAGAAATATTTGGTTGAAACCACATAGGATTAGTTTGTGGAAATGAAAAAAATATACATGCCGCCTGCGTGCGAACTAGATGCATGATTCCCCATTGTCAGAAGCTGCGAGGCTTTAAGATAGAGCGAGGAGCCGTACTAGGGACGGTCCCGGTTTTAACTACCCTGCCGTTATGCTACCGAAATTTTGAATAATATTAATGTGTTAGAATTATTTCCATTTGTTGAAACTATATTTGTTCGTTGAATAGAAAACCTTCACGTGTTGAATTGAAACTCATTCATTGAATAGAAATTCATGTGTTGAATGGTATTCGTGTTTTAAATATAAAAATCACATTTTTACTCTATATATATAAACTATAGAAAACCTTCATGTGTTGAATCGATATTCATTCGTTGGATAGAAATTCATGTGTTGAATGGTATTCATGTTTTAAATATAAAAATCACATTTTTACTCTATATATATAAACTATAGAAAACCTTCATGTGTTGAATCGATATTCATTCGTTGGATAGAAATTCATGTGTTGAATGGTATTCGTGTTTTAAATATAAAAATCACATTTTTACTCTATATATATAACTATAGAAAACCTTCATGTGTTGAATCGATATTCATTCGTTGGATAGAAATTCATGTGTTGAATGGTATTCGTGTTTTAAATATAAAAATCACATTTTTACTCTATATATATAAACTATAGAAAACCTTCATGTGTTGAATCGACATTCATTCGTTGGATAGAAATTCATGTGTTGAATGGTATCCGTGTTTTAAATATAAAAATCACCTTTTTATCGATATGTATAAACTATAGAAAACCTTCATGTGTTGAATCGAAATTCATTCGTTGAATTGAAATTCATGTGTTGAATGGTATTCATATTTTGAAAGAAAGTGTTTTATAATAAAAATCCAATTTTTATCATCGATATGAACTATATAAAATAATCTTGTTTTGAAATAAATTGTTTTATAATAAAAATCCTATTTTTATCACCTATAGTGACTATATAAAATAGTCGAGTTTTGGAATAAATTGTTTTACATTAAAAATCACATTTTTATTATATACATGAACTGTTAAAAATAGTGAAGTGTTGAAATAGAAAACAGTTAGATAAAAATATCATTTTTATCAAATGTATGAAATTCATATGGTTTTGAAATCGAAGAATCGATATATATATAAATAGAATTGAAATATATCGAATAACGAAGCTGCAGTTCGTATTTTGAAACCGTGATTTCAAACGATTAGTGCGGGAGATCCGACCATCGGATTTTCCCGAAACCGCAACCGTTGGGTTCGCTTTGGAAATATCTTTCCAACGACACCAACTTTGTAAAAATCCAACGGTTGGATTGTATGGAATGTTTATTTCAAATATGAAGAAAAACAGCGCCAGAATCGATTATATTTATATATATATAAATATAATTATATTAAATCGAATAACGTCGCTGCAGTTCATATTTTGAAATCGAAACTACAAACGATTGTACCGGGAGATCCGACCGTCGGATTTTCCCAAAACTGGAACCGTTGGATTCGTTTTGAAAAGATCTTTCTAATGATATAAATTGTGTGAAGATCCAACGGTTAGAATTTCAGATATGTGTAAATCAAATCTGAAGAAAAACAGCGCCACGGCCGCGTTATGGCCCGAAGCGTCGTTTGAATAAATTTGCTATTTTAAAATAAATAAAAATAGCGATAAATCGTTATAAAATATTATAAACAATATGGATGTGAAATTTAGAAATTAACTGAAGGTTAGCTAAGTCGAATGGTTTCTTGGGTATTGATCTGATGTTGGTTTCGGCCTTCGGGGTTAATATTTGGGAAATCGTTCTCTTACTGATTGACGGTTAGTGAATAATGAATTGAAATGATGCGTAGTAGTGTTTGTTTAGCACTTGTTTATTATATACGCGAGTTGCTCAGAAAGACCGGGTTTATCCCATTTTGAATAACTGAATCGACGATAAGAAATCGAAGAGGAAGACGGTGGTCGAAGACCGGAGATCTTCACCTCGTTTGGATGGTAACCGAGGTCCTGATTGGGAGGCATCCCGAAATATGGATAATGAGTGGTGATCATCCAGATGTACGTGGTGATCGATGGGTTTGCGAGGTATATAGTGCCTCCGGTTTCGTTCAGACCCAGAACGGACTTGCAAATGGACAGTGTGTCTGACATTGGAATTTATTCCGTGTGATTGATAGCCATCAGTTGCACGGGGTGAATTGCCTGTGTGGCATGCTAAGATGCAGTGATCAGGGCTTCTGTTGAAAAGCAAAGTCTTGTGGTGATGATCAAAGTACCGCCTGTGTGGCGTAGCTTTATGTATAAAACAGAAAGAGAAATATTTGTGTATAACGTGAAATAAAACAGAAAGAGAAATATTTGTAAAACATTTACAAATAAAACAGAAAAAGGAGATATTTGTAAAACATTTACAAATAGAATTAAAAAGGAAATGTTTATTTAGAAAATAAATAGAGTTATAAAAAGGAAATGTTTATTTAGAAAATAATTAGAGTTAAAAAAAGGGATTTATTGGGAAATGAAAAAGAATGTCATATAAGGAAATATTTGGAAAATGAATAGAATTTTACATCAAGAAAGTTTAGACCCGTGCTTCGCGCACGGGTATAACATGATATGGATTTAAAGCAAATATTTTAAATAGAATCTATTGTAACCAATAGATTGAGAAGATTAATTTATAAATAATATTTTATAAATAAAATAAAATATTTATCATTGGATAAGTAGAATATATAAGTCAGGGCTTATATAGAGAAGTAAGAATCGATTTCGTCATCGATATTTGAAACTGAATATGAACGTAGAGTTAATCAAAGGAGTTAATCAAAGGAGTTAATCAAAATGTGTTAATCAAAATGAGTTAGAGGAGTTAATCAATTAGAGTTAGAGTTAATCGATTAGAGTTAGAGTTAATCGATTAGAGTTAGAGTTAACCAGTTAGAGTTAATCAGTTAGAGTTAATCGATTAGAGTTAAATCGAACTAGAGTTATTCGAATAGAGTTAATCGAACAAGAGTTAGTCGAATATTTGTTATTCGAATAGAGCTAATTGAATTAGAGTTAGTCGGATTAGAGTTATTCGAATATAGTTTATTCGAAGAAAGAGTTACGAATAAGGTTATTCGAATAAGAGAATTAATCGAATATTGTTTATTCGAATAGAGAAAGAAATGATCGAATATTAGTTATTCGAAAGGAGTTATCGAATATTAGTTATTCTAAATGAGTTATCGAATATTAGTTATTCGAAAGGAGTTATCGAATATTAGTTATTCGAAAGGAGTTATCGAATATAGTTATTCGAAAGGAGTTATCGAATATTAGTTATTCGAAAAGAGTTATCGAGTATTAGTTATTCGAAAGGAGTTAATTGAATATTAGTCATTCGAAAGGAGTTAATCGAATATAGTTTATTCGAAAGGAGTTAATTGATAAGAGTAAATTAGTTAGAGTTAACTGAATAGAGTTAATCCAGTAGGGTAAATCAAATAGAGTTAATCCAATAGAGTTAATCAAATAGAGTTAATAGAATTGAGTTAATCAAATAGAGCTAACTGATAAGAGTAAATCGAATAGAGTTAATCAAATAGTGTTAATTGAATAGAGTTATTCGAATATAGGTTATTCGAAGAAGAGAGATTATCGAATATAGTTTATTCGAAGGAAAGAGTTATCGAATAGAGATTTATTGGAAGAGAGTTATGTAAGGAAGTTTGTTAAAGATTTAAAAGATAAACTTTGACTATTTCGAAGTTGAAACATTGTTCAGTTAAGGTCTGATAGGTAATTATACCCCAACATGATTGACTTCCTTCTTAACTAAGGAATGGTAAGGTTTGATAGTGAATGATGGTTAAGTGAATTTAGTTAATGAGTAAAATGGTTTGAGTTTGCATGGCAATGTTGATTTAAACATCAGTTTAGATCGAGTGAAGGAGTTTTGGAAATGTTTTCCAAATAAGAACCAGAAATGTTTCCTGATAATAGAAAATAGGAATTTGGAATATATGGAAACAGGAGATAAGTAAATTAATGAACTAAAGAGATAAATGTTAAAGATCATAAAATTTCCATCTGGAAATAATATCGTTGTTTGCACACGTGTTTTTCTTTGATAGTTAAATTACAGACTATCAAAGTTTTGACCATTTTTCCGTCGTCAATACGGAGAGGCTGGTTTGATTCTTATCCAAGGAACCACTCCGTATGGGCGTTAGCATTTTGAATCAAATAGATCGAAGACAAATTGAAGACGGAGTAAAGTGCAAGGGCTGTTGTATAAGTCCTAGGTAGAGATTGCCTAGGATGAATATACGGAATAGTGCCTTTGGTTTGTCCAGTCCTAGGACAACTTGAATGGACGAATGTTTGACAGAGTATATCTGGTAGATCACGTAAGTTGATCGTTTCAAACGTATATACGTTGGTGGCGGAGGAATTCATTTCTCTTAGCTTATATGTAACGACCCAGAAAATCTGAACCAATTAATTTTTTTTAAATTGGCTAAAATAGTGGATTTTAAATATTTTAAATAAATATTTTAAATAATAGAAATGAAAAGTAAGTTTGAATCGACGTTTGAAAACGAATATAATTAATTCTAATTATAAACAAGGCCTGAAATGGCGCGGTAGTTTCAAAATTTGAATTCAAACTTTGACTGACTGTACCGGGTGCAAAACAAAACGGATTAGAGTGAAACAAAAAATATTTAAATCTGTTAGTGAATACCTTTCTAACGAATCTGAAAAATCAAAGTTTCATAGCGGAAAGCAAAAGTTATGGCCAAATGAATTTTCAGAAAAATTTATATAGCCCGTGAAATTGGCCATTTTGCAAACGACCTCGGAATTCGACGAAACCACTTTTGTTGGATCCGGGATGAGAAGTTATTGCTAGGTTTCAAATTTCATAATTTTTGAAGATAGTATGTGAGCGTGGCAAAGGAAAAAGTGTTTTGGTCAATTACAGTTTAATTGGATCGACCAGAAATAGGCCTTTTTGCAAACGGTCTCAGAATACGACGAAACCAGTTTTGTTGGGACCGTATCGTCAAAACATAGCTAGATTTATTTTTCTGGAATTTTTCGAATCAGTTTGTGGCCCTGGCAAATTGAAATGTACGTTCAAATTGAATATTGAATATTATATATATTTTAATTTGAATGAAAACTGACTGAAACATTCGAATGGGCCTTCGAAACATATCCTATTGTGTTCGGAATGGGGGTAAAACGCTAGGGACGACAGTCGTTGGGTTTGGATTGGAGTTCGTGTGCGAAAACCCTATTTTTCGAATTATAAATATCTCTTGGCCAATCATAAATTAAATAAAATAAAAAAAATCAAACCTCCCCGTAACCCTCGATTGGACGACGGCTGTTGCTCGCCGCTTCCAGGCCAATTTCTAGCCGCTCCGATCAACGAAACCCACTGCCCCAGTTCAACTTTTTGTAGTGCTCAACTTCCCCTTCAAATCAGTACCTGTTGCACCCCAAACCGTCACGCCATTGAAGAGATCCAACGCCTCAAAGCTGACGCCATCGAATCGCCGCCGCTGCCAGCTCGAGCAACCGGAGTGGACCCCACCACCATCGACAGGAGCGCGGTTCGGAGCTCGACAACGTGGTATTGTCTGATCGGGCTGCAACTTCGCGGATTGGAGTAAAAATCTAAACCTAGTTTTGAAGCTTCAAGGAGGTATACGGCTGATTTTAATATAAACTATATTATAGCAGTTTTAAGCGCTACGGTTTTTGATTCCACTGTAAAAATCATATCTTTTTCGTTTGTTGACGAAATTCAGTGAAACAAGAGACAGTGGACTCGAGTGGACGTCTTCTACATTCTAGAAAAGACCGCATATTTTTCTGAGCCTTCTGCTATTTTTGGTTGAGTGGAACCCAATGTGAGATTTCTAATTTATAAACGATATGGAAACCGACGATGTATAAATTATATAGTCAATGTATGAGTTATATAAGCGTTGTACACCTCATGTATAAGCGTTGTATAAGTTGTACGTTCGATGTATAAGTTGTATATGCATTGTAAAAATTATATATGTGTTGAAATAGAAGTGAAATGCTATATATATATACGCCCCTCGTCCACAAACCATGGACGATATTTATTGGTTGTGATTGGTGTGAAAATTGATTGATAGCGAATGGTTGATTGGAATTGTCCGTGGTTGATAATTATTGATTATGGTTGAAAAATACCCGTTTGTGGTAGAGAAATATTTGGTTGAAACCACATAGGATTAGTTTGTGGAAATGAAATAAATATATGCATGCCGCCTGCGTGCGAACTAGATGCATGATTCCCCATTGTCAAAAACCGCGAGGTTTTAAGGTAGAGCGAGGAGCCGTACTAGGGACGGTCCCGGTTTTAACTACCCTGCCATTATGCTGCCGAAATTTTGAATAATATTCATGTGTTTGAATTATTTTCATTTGTTGAAACTATATTTATTCGTTGAATAGAAAGCCTTCATGTGTTGAGTCGATATTCACTCGTTGGATAGAAATTCATGTGTTGAATGGTGTTCGTGTTTTAAATATAAAAATCACATTTTTATCTATATATATAAACTATAGAAAACCTTCATGTGTTGAATCGATATTCATTCGTTGAATTGAAATTCATGTGTTGAATGGTATTCGTGTTTTAAATATAAAAATCACATTTTTATGTATATGTATAAACTATAGAAAACCTTCATGTGTTGAATCGATATTCATTCGTTGAATTGAAATTCATGTGTTGAATGGTATTCATATTTTGAAATAAATTGTTTTATAATAAAAATCACATTTTTATCATCTATATGAACTATATAAAATAATCTTGTTTTGAAAGAAATTGTTTTATAATAAAAAATCCTATTTTTATTACCTATATGAACTATATAAAATACTAGTGTTTTGAAATGAATTGTTTTACAATAAAAATCACATTTTTATTATATACATGAATTGTTAAAAATAGTGAAGTGTTGAAATAGAAGACAGTTAGATAATAATATCATTTTTATCAAATGTATTAAAAGAATATAGTTTTGAAATCGAAGAATCGATATATATATATATATAATTATATATAATCGAATAATGACGCTGCAGTTCGTATTTTGAAACCGTGATTTCAAACGATTAGTGCGGGAGATCCGACCATCAGATTTTCCCGAAACCATAACCGTTGGGTTCGCTTTGGAAATATCTTTCCAACGGCACCAACTTTGTAAAAATCCAACGGTTGGATTGTCTGGAATGTTTAATTCAAATCTGAAGAAAAACAGCGCCAGAATCGATTATATATATATATATAAATATATAATTATATTTAATCGAATAACGACGCTGCAGTTCGTATTTTGAAATCGAAACTTCAAACGATTGTACCGGGAGATCCGACCGTCGGATTTTCCCGAAACTGGAACCGTTGGATTCGTTTTGAAAAGATCTTTCTAATGATGTAAATTTTGTGAAGATCCAATGGTTAGATTTTCAGATATGTGTAAATCAAATCTAGAGAAAAACAGCACCACGGCCGCGTTATGGCCCGAAGCGTCGTTTTGAATAAATTTGCTATTTTAAAATAAATAAAAATAGCGATAAATCGTTATAAAATATTATAAACGATATGGATGTGAAATTTAGAAATTAGCTGAAGGTTGGCTAAGTCGAATGGTTTCCTGGGTGTTGATCTAATGTTGGTTTCGGCCTTCGGGGTTAATATTTGGGAAATCGTTCTCTTACTGATTGACGGTTAGTGACTAATGAATTGAAATGATGCGTGTGTATGTTAGTGTTGCACTTGTTTATTATATACGCGAGTTGCTCAGAAAGATCGGGTTTATCCCATTCTGAATAACTGAATCGACGGTAAGAAATCGAAGATGAAGGTGGTCGAAGACCGGAGATCTTCACCTCGTTTGGATGGTAACCGAGGTCCTGATTGGGAGGCATCCCGAAATATGGATAATGAGTGGTGATCGTCCAGACGTACGTGGTGATCGATGGGTTTGCGAGGTATATAGTGCCTCCAGTTTCGTTCAGACCCAGAACAGACTTGCAAATGGACAGTGCGTCTGACATTGGAATTTATTCTGTGTGATTGATAGCCATCAGTTGCACAGTGTGAATTGCCTGTGTGGCATGCTAAGATGCAGTGATCAGGGCTTCTGTTGAAAAGCAAAGTCTTGTGGTGATGATCAAAGCACCGCCTGTGTGGCGTAGCTTTGTGTATAACGTGAATTCGCGAGCCTCACACCCCGGTATGAACCAGAAACGGGAGAGGACATCAGGTAGAGCATGCTTTTCTTTCTAGCTAGAAGTGGCGTCAATGGTTTTACACGCCCTAACGAGTTTGACTTATGTGGTTGTTACTGTTGCGAGGCGCCTCGGTTAAATGGACGATCCGAGTCCGATGGAGTCATTCGTTGGCTCGTTGACGCCTCATAGGGCGGAAAAACACATTGTTCAGGCATTATAATCCACTTCGTGTGGACCGGCCCTGACGATCCAAGGTACGGTTGCGGCTGTGCCTGAGACAAGGGCTAGAGCGTCTCGAATTCGGTGAGGACTATCTTTTGCCTTGTTTCAGGACGGAAATCCAATTTCCAAAATACGACATCGTGCGGTTTTGATTGTATACCTATATATGGCGACATAGTGGTATGGGGCATTAATGTCGTCTATGATTGATACTTATGATTTGAAACTGTTTTTGAAATATATAAACACTAGTAATAATATCAAATGCTTTTGTTTTATTCGTATCAAGCGTATCTTGGCCATTATAAGGTAAAAACTCTATCCTCCGGTTTGTGTTGCATTGTGTGATGGGAACTGAGTCTTATAATGGCCTCATTTTTATAAAAAGCATTGCGATGTTTAAAAGAATGATTTGTTTTAAAGCACTGGCAATCCAATGGAGTAAACCCGTTCCACGAAAGTGGCGTGGTCCTGTGATTAGCCATATTATAAATGTGTTGAGTAGATTTCTCATACCAGTCCCATGACTGACTCGTAGTTTGTTTCACTTTCAAACTCGGGTGCCCCTTTTTCTACACAGGCAGCCCTGTGTTCAGGTTTAGCAGGCTTTTCTGGATAGTTGGAGCTGAAGATGGATTCTATCATTTATCTCTTTTTATGCTGTTCAGCTTCTATTGTACATTATGTTTGTTTTTCCGCTGTAGACATATATGTAGAGTTGAACTGTATTTGTACTAAGTAAGATCCTGTATACTACGTAACTCTGATGATTACTTTTATCCAGTATATTCTATTGTTCATTATCTGGTGTATTTATTTAATTCTGCTCTGCTGTTATCTGTTTCTGTGTTATATTCCAAAGATTACCCTTGTCACCGTCTGTACGGGAAATGGGGTCATCTCAACGTGGTATCAGAGCGAGGTTAAGCTTAGTTCTGGAATATAACATATTAACGAACTCGTCAGAAGTAGAACCAGTAGTTTCTAGGACGGGTAACTCTATATAGATAGGATCAGCAATATCCTAGTATGAGTAAAGCAGAATGAAATTACACCTCGATAGACACATTTACATTTGAAGTATGTGTTTCTATGTTTTAAATTCTCTTTTCTGTGACCTGAAACTTGATTTGCTGTTTGCAGAAGTACTAGAAAAATGAGTGTCTGAAACAGAAGGAATGCAGAACCAGATCTAGAGGCTCTATTTAAGAGATATCGAAATCTGGGTGGAGCACAATTCTCGGGCAATGAATCTATTATTCAAACTCAAGCTTGGATGAGCTCTGCAGAAAGAATATTTGAGCGTTTCCAGCTGAGAGATGACCAGAAAAGATTAGTAGCATCTTGGGCGCTCAATGGAGAAGCTTTAATCTGGTGGGAAACAATCATCAAAGATAATCCAGAAGGTGATATCACCTGGGATAGATTCAAAGAGATTTTCCTAGGAAGATTTACTCCTCCTGAAGTGACGGAGCGATTATGTGATGAATTTTCTTATCGGATACAAGGTGATATGACCATCCCAGAATATCATAAGAAATTCAATGAACTTGCTCACTTTGCTCCTCATCTGATTCAAGATCCAAAGAGGAAGAATCTGAGATTTATTCATGTCCTGCAAAGGAGATATCAGAATAGTTTGATGAGGAATGTGAAGCTCCCTTTTTCAGAAATGATTTATATGGCTTATCAATATGAAGATCTCCATAAGAAAGATATGTTGCGCGACGAAGAGGAAGTCAGCTCGAGTAACAAAGTGGAGTCTGAAACTAATCATCCTAAGACCTGTACGGTGTTTGAGGTGAGTAGGAAGCCCAAAGTAAATCAGAAAAGGGCCAGATCCGAGAAAGTACCCGTAACGACCGCAGTATGCAGTAACTGCCATCAGAAAGGGCATTTGTCGATAAAATGCGGACCCTTGAAGAAGCGATTAAAAGGTGGGTTTCAATCCAAGAAGGGATTTCAAGAGGATAGAAAGTGCAATCAATGCCATCGGTTGGGTCATGTAAAGCAAGATTGCCGGCTGTTAAAAACGACCAAAGAAGCTCAGGTAAATGAATTGGCAGAGACTTCCGAGCCCTCAGCTAGTCAAGAAAGGGCTGATGTTTTAGAAGGCACGCTCAATGTCAAGAACATTCCAGTTAAAGTATTGTTTGATACTGGCGCGTCACGAAGCTTTATTGCAAAGAGTGCAGTCAAGAAGTTGGATTTGAAATTGAAGAAGCTCAAAGAACCAATGAGTGTCCGAAATCCAGTTGGGGGTTCCATCGATCTCATTTGGGTTTGCGGGGTGCCTGTCTCTTTTTCCTGCTATAAATTCCCTACTATCTCTATCGTCATGAATTTTAATGAATTCGATCTTATTCTGAGATTGGATTAGCTAACCAAATATGAAGCAGAGGTTAGATGCGCCGAGAGAGTTGTTAGAGCTAAGATTAAATTAGGGAATTATATAACCATACCGTGTGAAGGTCAGAAATCTAATAGAAAAGACTTCTGGGCAGCTCTCGATGTTTCTCCAGCCCAAATAGAAAATATCCCTGAAGTCACAGAGAATATTCCCGACCTAGTGAAAGATATTCCTGTCGTCAAGAACTATGCGGATGTGTTTGAAGAAGTTGTTCGCCTACCTCCGCAGAGAGAAATAGATTTCAAGATTGCTTTGATTCCCAATGCGAGGCCGGTAGTTCACGCTATTCGAAGAATGTCCTTGAAGGAGAAAGAAGAACTTGACAATCAAACACGACAGCTAGTATGGAAGGGTCTGATCAGGCCTAGTTTCTCTGATTGGGGTGCAGCAGTGGTGTTTGTCCCAAAATCTGACGGTACTCTACGTCTATGTGTGGATTATCGTGATCTGAACAAACAGACAATAAAGAACAAATATCCATTGCCGCGGATTGATGATTTGTTGGATCGATTAAATAGCGCACAAGTATTTTCACGAATGGACCTAGCTACAGGTTTCCATCAGCTTCGTATCTCCGAGGAGTGTGTTCCTTTGACAGCATTCAGAGGTCCCGACTTATTCTACGAGTGTTAGTAATGCCGTTCGACTTATGTAACGCTCCAGCCTATTTCGTCGATCTAATGAACAGAGTATTCAGAGGAGTATTGAATAAATTTGTTCTGGTTTTCATTGATGATATCCTTATCTTCTCTAAGTCAAAAAACGAGCACGAAAAACATTTGGAACAAGTGTTAGAAATTATCAGAAAGAATGTGTTGAAAGCAAAGTTTTCCAAATGTATATTCTGGCAAGAAGAAGTCAAATTTCTAGGCCACGTTGTATCGAAAGAAGGAATTGCTGTGGATCCAAGTAAAATCACAGCTATTCAGAAGTGAAACAGCCCAGTACCCCTACAGAAGTCCGCAGTTTTCTCGGATTGGCTAGTTATTACCGGAAGTTCGTTAAAAACTTTTCGAAGATATCTGGTCACTTAACGAAGCTTACAAAGAAGCACTATAAATTCAAATGGACTCCAGAAAATGAAGAGGCTTTTGAAGAGCTAAAGTTAAAATTAACGACAACTCCAGTGTTTACCATCATCGATGGCAATCAGGATTTGAAAGTCTGGACTGACGCTTCTAGAGAAGGCCTTGGCGCAGTGTTAATGCAAAGGGGTCAAGTGATTGCTTATGCTAGCCGTCAGTTGAAGCCGCACGAGAAAAACTACGTCACTCATGATTTTGAGTTATTGGCCATAGTATTCACTTTGAAAATCTGGAGACATTATCTTCTGGGTGAGAGATTTGAACTGTTTATAGATCACCAGTCGTTAAAGTATCTGTTCACCCAGAAGGACTTGAATCTGAGGCAGCAACGTTGGTTGGAGTTTCTTGCAGCATATGACTTTGAGATTATATACACTCCAGGGAAAGCCAATGTTGTGGCCGATGCGCTGAGCCGAAAGAATGTAATGATCGCCAGCTTTATTATTACGACTTCCTTGATTGACAAAATATCTATTCTTCAGAAGGAGAATAACTTTATTAAGGATATGATCAAAAGGATTCAGAAAGGCAAACCCTCGTGTTTTCAAATAGATAATGACGGAATCTTGAGATTGAAAGGAAGAATTTGTGTTCCTGGCATCCCCGAGCTCAAGAGGGAAGTGTTGGACGAGTGTCACAAGTCCAAGCTGAGTATCCATCCTGGTGTGGCCAAAATGTACAACGATCTCAAGCGGACATTCTGGTGGAAGGCTATGAAAAGCGACGTTTCAATATATGTTATCCGTTGCCCTACTTGCCAGCTAATCAAGAGCGACCAACAGAAACTGGCTGGATTGTTACAACCGCTAGACGTTCCTGGTTGGAAGTGGGAACATATTTCTATGGATTTCATTGATGGTCTGCCCAGAACCAGAAAAGGAAATGACAGTATTTGGGTGATCGTAGATCGCTTCACGAAGACCGCCCATTTCATACCTGTCAGATCAAACAGAACTGCTCAGAGTCTGGCACAGATATACTTCAAGGAAATAGTTAGACTACATGGAGTGCCGCTCAGTATAGTCCGTGATAGAGATACAATATTTACTAGCAAATTCTGGGAGGCATTTCAAGTAGAGCTGGGAACAAAACTGAACTTGAGAACCGCTTATCATCCTCAGACAGATGGTCAAACTGAGAGGGTGAATCGTATATTAGAAGATATATTGCGGGCTTGTGTTCTAAATTTCGGTGGATCATGGGAAGACCATCTGCATTTGGCTGAATTCTCATATAATAACAGCTACCAGGCGAGCCTGACAATGTCACCATTCGATGCACTGTACGGTAGACCGTGCCGATCTCCTGCTTGTTGGGTCGAACCCGGTAATAAACTTGTGTTAGGGCCTGATATGATCCGAGAAGCTGTCGACAAAGTCGATTTTATTAAGAAACGATTACTCGCCACTCAAAGCCGACAAAAGAGCTATGCCGATAGAAGAAGAAGAGATATATCATTTGCAGTTGGCGACTATGTGTATTTGAAAGTATCGCCGATGAGAGGAGTTATCCGGTTCGGTAAAACTGGAAAGTTGGCGCCCAAATTCATGGGTCCGTTTCCTATTCTGGAACGGATCGGAACTCTCGCTTATAGGGTAAAATTGCCGGATTGGTTGCCCGAAGTGCATGATGTATTTCGCATATCTCAACTTCGAAAGCATGTTCATGATCCAGACTTGATCGTGGAAGAAGCAACTCAACAGGATATTGAAATTACTCCAGAATTAGCTGTGAGAAGAGAGCCGCTCAAGATTATCGGCAAAGAAACTAAAGAGCTGAGGAACAAAAAGGTTCACTTAGTCAAAGTGCAATGGAGTGGAGATCCGCGAGATTGTACTTGGGAAACTGAGGAGAGCATTCAGAAAGCCTATCCTAGATGCCGAGTGGATATCTCTGATTGACTGCGGTGCAAGGTACATTTACCATACTTTGCATTACCAATTAGTTCTCTGCTCTTTTGTTATTTTCTTTCCATGGAGGTGCACTTTTAATTCTATAGTATGAATGATTTTAAAAGAGTATAGAAATTGATTAGTATGTTTTTGAAAAGTTAAAAACAATTTGATTGTTGTTTGTGTTGTGTGATAGTAGATTGGATTAATTAAAATTATTAAAACGATAGTTAATTTAATCAATAATAGAATGAATAGTAGAATTTATTCGATTATATCACACATTGAACTGATTAGAAAATAGATAGAAATATATACATGTGCATTATCTATGTTTGAACAGGTAATTGGATAGCTGTTGAGTAAAGATTTTATTTGCGTGCCCGACAAATAGGTAAACCTTAATGAGTTGGATGCGAAATATTATTATATCAACTCCTGTGAATGCCATTGGATGCTGAGTGCTGGTTATTCTGTGTTTAATAATAAATGTCGCCATAGGATAGTAACAATTAATTTTGAACTACATTTCATGGCATACCTCTGAAGATAGGCATACTTCATCATATACCACATAAGCATTTGGAGCTTGTGTGACGAGGTGGAAGATTTACCATACGAGCGAGAGGCTTGTATGGCGATGACTATATTTTACAGGTTGAACTGATGACTGATATGGACTATTTAAATTGTAACGATAAAATTGCCAGATTAATAAAAACCCTACACGGGTCTGGAGTTGACAATAATCACGTCTCTCTAGTTATTAGATACGGCACATGAACTATTTATTTCCCATACGGGATGAGGTGAGGAGGATTTATCATCTGGAGCATTTAAAATACACACTCCCTCAGGCTTTGACAGGGTGACGAGAATTTATTCTCTGGAGTTATTATCTATACACGCTCCCATGTAAACACCAGAATATATCACTATAAATATGTGTATGCTTATTAGGATTTATTGGGTACCTAATACGACCCAATAAATTTCCAAACCTCTCCCCGTACAAAGGAGGTTATGGCGAAATTTTTCGAAAATTCTGGGTGTTAGCCAAATTTTGGAAGAATTTGAAAATTCTCAGAAACTAAAAAGTTGGAGAATGGAAGCCAGATTGAACGTAAAGTTGATTAATCAATCCACTTTCGACTTTGTTCCTTTTCGGAGACGAAAAGTTTTAAGTGGGGGAGATGGTAACGACCCAGAAAATCTGAACCAAATTAAAATTTTTAAATTGGCTAAAATAGTGGATTTTAAATATTTAAAATAAATATTTAAAATAATAGCAATGAAAAGTAAGTTTGAATCGACGTTTGAAAATGAGACGACCCCAAACCCCGTACTGACGGCGGCAAGGGTAATCCGTGGAATATAACACAGAAACAGATAATAGCAGAACAAAATTAAATAAATACACCAGAGCATGGACAATAGAATATACTGGATAAAAGTAATCATCAGAGTTACACAGTATACAGGATCTTACTTAGTACAAATACAGTTCAGCTATACATAAAAATCTACAGCGGAAAACAAACAAAATATGTACAATAGGAGCTGAACAACATAAAAAGAGATAAATGATAGAATCCATCTTCTACTCCAGCTATCCAGAGAAAGCCAGCTAAACCTGAATACAAGGCTGCCCATGTAGAAAAAGGGGCACCCGAGTTTGAAAGTGAAACAAACTACGAGTCAGTCATGGGACTGGTATGATAGATCTACTCAACACATATATAATTTGGCCAATCACAGGACCACGCCACTTTCGTGGAACGGGTTTACTCCATTGGATTGCCAGTGCTTTAAAACAAATCATTCTTTTAAACATCGCTATGCTTTTTATAAAAATGAAGCCGTTATAAGACTCAGTTCCCATCACACAATGCAACGCAAACCGGAGGATAGAGTTTTTACCTTATAACGGCCAAAATATGCTTGATACGAACAAAACAAAGGCATTTGATATTATTGCTAGTGTTTATATGTTTTGAAAACAATTTCAAATCATAACTATCAATCATAGACGACATTAATGCCCCATACCACTATGTCGCCATATATAGGTATACAATCAAAATCGCATAGTCACGTATTTGGAAATTGGATTTCCGTCATGAAACAAGGCAAAAGATAGTCCTTACCGACTTCGAGACGCTCTAGCCCGCCCCTAAGGACCCAGACTCAGGTGGGCCCTTGGATCATCAGGGTCGGTCCACCGATGTGGATTAAAATTCCTGAACACTGCGTTTCCCCACCCTTTAGGGTGTAAATGAGCCAACGAATGGCTCCATCGGACCCGGATCGTCCGATCTAACCGAGGCGCCTCGCAACAGCAGCAACCACACAGGTGAAAAGTATATAAATGTCAGGGCTGGTAGGTCACTGACACCACCCTAGCTAGAAAGAAACGCATGCCCTCCCTGAGGTCCTTCTCCCATTTCTGGTTCGTACCGGGGTGTGAGGATCGCGATTTCACGTTATACACAAAGCTACGCCCCACAGGCGGTGCTTTGATCATCACCACAAGACTTTGCTTTTCAACAGAAGCCCTGATCACTGCATCTTAGCATGCCACATAGGCAATTCATGCCATGTGACTGATGTCCATCGATATACAACCTCTGAGCTCGTGCGTTTCAGAGAAGGGCGTTAAGCAAGAGAATAAATTCACCGCTGCCAAACAGATGTATATTTAATAGAGATCAATCAACACAGAATAAAATCCAATGTCAGACACAGTCCATCTACAAGTCCGTTTTGGGTCTGAACGAAACCGGAGGCACTAAATACCTCGCAAACCCATCGATCACCACGTATGTCTGGACGATCACCACTCATTATCCATATTTCGGGATGCCTCCCAATCAGGACCTCGGTTACCATCCAAACGAGGTGAAGATCTCCGGTCTTCGATCATCGTCTTCATCTTCGAATTTCAATCGTCGGTCAATTATTTGAAATGAGAATTAACTCGGCCTTTTCAAATAATTCACGTATATTTAGAATTTCAAATCAATTTATTTCAATGGTCAAATCATTCGACAACACCCATTTTGTTCTTTAATGTAATTTTCACACCAAACACATTCAACCATCAAATACCACATAAATCGAGCAAATTCAGTTTATTTCCATTCCATATCGTTTATGATATTTATAACGATTTATCGCTATTTTTATTTATTTTAAAATAGCCAATTTATTCAAAACGACGCTTCGGGTCATAACGCGGTCGTGGCGCTGTTTTTCTTCGGATTTGTTTTACACCTATCTGAAAATCTAACCGTTGGATCTTCAAAAAATTTACATCATTAGAAAGGTCTTTTCAAAACGAATCCAACGGTTCCAGTTTCGGGAAAATCCGACGGTCGGATCTCCCAGTACAATCGTTTGAAGTTTCAATTTCAAAATACGAACTGCAGCGTCGTTATTCGATTAAATATAATTATATTTATATATATATATAAATATAATCGTTTCCGGCGCTGTTTTTCTTCAGATTTGAATTAAACATTCCAGACAATCCAACCGTGGGATTTTTACAAAGTTGGTGCCGTTGGAAAGATATTTCCAAAGCGGACCCAACGGTTGCGATTTCAGGAAAATCCGACGGTCAGATCTCCCGGTATAATCGTTTGAAATCACAGTTTCAAAACACGAACTGCACAGCCACGTTTCGTTTTAATTTTATTTATATTTATATATTTATATAAATATAGTTCATTCAACAATTGCAATATCGTTTTCACTTCAAATATTTCACTAATGCCTTTAAATTTTGGAAAATTTCGCCATAACCTCCTTTGTATGGGAGGGGCTGGGAAAATTCCCAAATAGCCACACGGGCGTCTCATGTCAAAAAGAAAAAGAAAAGGCCAAGCGGCTAGCCAACAGGCTCATAAAATCATCACCCAAACAAAACAGTAAATGTGTACCTATTTGTCGAGCACAAAATTTTATTCCTCTTCTCTAGCCCCTTTGCTATAACCTGTTCAATAAATATCCATGTACATATATACAGTTCTTATCACTTATCATTTTCCATTCAACTTCATATTTGATTCCATTTGGTTTAAAAGCATCATTCGTTCTAATGTTACATGCATAGGTAAAAATCACGTCATTAGCTAATTAATGAATATTTCAACTCATGCATATTTATTTGAACGAGTTGCTATTTTTAACACTTCCCATTTAAACAATTCATGTGTGTAATAAAAATGCAATTTTCATTTTAAAACAATTCATTTCAAAACACTATTATTTATATAGTTTATATAGGTGATAAAAATGGGATTATTATTATAAAACAATTTCTTTTAAAACGAGGTTATTTTACGTAGTCCATATAGTTGATAAAAGGTGATTTTTATTATGAAACAATTTATTTCAAAATATGAATACCATTCAACACATGAATTTCTAATCAACGAATGAATATCGATTCAACACATGAAGGTTTTCTATTCAATGAATAAATATAGTTTCAGCCACTGAAAATAATTCAAACACATGAATATTATTCAAAATTTCGGCAACATAACGGCAGGGTAGTTAAAACCGGGACCGTCCCTAGTATGGCTCCTCGCTCTACCTTAAAACCTCGCGGTTTTTGACAATGGGGATCATGCATCTAGTTCGCACGAAGGCGGCATGTATATATTTATTTCATTTCCACAAACTAATCCTATGTGGTTTCAACCAAATATTTCTCAACCACAAATGGGTATTTTTCAACCACAATCAATCAATATCAACCACAAACAATCCCAAACAACCATTCGCTATCAATCAATTTTCACACCCATCACAATCAATAAATATCGTCCATGGTTTGTGGACGAGGGGCGTATATATATATATATATATATATATATATATATATATATATATATATAGCAATTCACTTCTATTTCAACACATATATAATTTTTACAACGCATATACAACTTATACATCGAACGTACGACTTATACAACGCTTATACATGAGGTGTACAACGCTTATATAACTCATACATCGACTATATAATTTATACATCGTCGTTTTCCATATCGTTTATAAATTAGAAATCTCACAATGGGTTCCACTCCACCAAAAATAGCAGAAGGCTCAGAAAAATATGCGGTCTCTTCTAGAATGTAGAAGGCGTCCACACGGTCACGATATTTCATGTTTCATCGAATTTCGTTAACATAGCAAAAAGATATGATTTTTCTTCGATAACATGAATTTGCGACACTTTTAAAAGTTGAAAACAGTTTATAAAATATAAACCGCACCTCAGTTATTTGATTCGAAACTAGGTTTCGATCCTGCGTTCAATCCGCGAAGCTAGGGAGCAATCGGCCAGCACCACCGCGTAGAGCGTCGAGAGGCGCACTTGGCGCTACCCACGAGGTCAAACTCGGCGGCGGCTGGAGGAAGTTCTGGCGGCTCGAACGGCGGAAGTTTGAGGCGATGGACCTCGTCGTACAGGCGATGGTAGGAGGCGCCACTGGTATGGATGGGAAGTGGGAGGAGAGTACCCTAAAAAGTTCAACTGGAGGGAGGTCTATCGAGGCGTGGTTTTGCCGGAAAATGGGCGAGAAGTCTTGAACGCTGGCCGCCGTTCGAAATAAGGGTTTACGGGTTTTTTGTTTTTTTTTTATATTTTTAAATTAATGAAATAAAAAATCCTATTGGCCGATGTTATATTAAATTCAAAAATTGGGGTTTTCTTGGACGAACTTGAAATCAAACCCAACGACTATCGTCCCTAGCGTTTTACCCCCATTCCGAACACAATGGGATATGTTTCGTAGGCCCATTCGACCGTTTCAGTCAGTTTCCATTCAAATCAAAATATAAAACATTCAATATTTAATTTGAACGTACATTTCAATTTGCCAGGGCCACAAGCTGATTCGAAAAATTCCAGAAAAATAAATCTAGCTATGTTTTGACGATACGGTCCCAACAAAACTAGTTTCGTCGAATTCTGAGATTGTTTGCAAAAGGGGCCATTTTTGGTCGATCCAATTTAACTGTAATTGACCAAAACACATTTTCCTTTGCCACGCTCACATACTAGCTTCAAAAATTATGAAATTTGAAACCTAGCAATAACTTCTCATCCCGGATCCAACAAAAGTGGTTTCGTCGAATTCCGAGGTCGTATGCAAAATGGCCATTTTCACGGGCTATATAAATTCCATATCGACCCTTCCGAAAATTCATCCGGCCATAACTTTTGTTTTCCGCTATGAAAATTCGATTTTTCAGATTCGTTAGAAAGGCATTCACTAACAGATTTAAATATTTTTGGTTTCACTAAAATCCGTTTTGTTTTGCACCCGGTACAGTCCGACAAAGTTTGAATTCAATTTTTGAAACTACAGCGCCATTTCAGGCCTTGTTTATAATTATAATTAATTATATTCGTTTTCAATGGTCGATTCAAACTCACTTTTCATCTTACTTATTTAAAATCCATTATTTTAGCCAATTTAAAATTTTAAATTGGTTCAGATTTTCTGGGTCGTTACAATCTCCCCCACTTAAAACTTTTCGTCCCCGAAAAGGAACAAAGTCGAAAGTGGTTTGATAAATCTATAATCATACAACACAACCAACCAATTTGTTTTTTAACCTTTCAAAAATATACTGATCAACCTCCATACTCTTTTCAAAATCATTCAGCCCATAGAATTTAAAAGTGCACATCCATGAAAAGAAAATAACAACAGAGTAGAGAATTAAATGGTAATGCAAAGTAGGTTAAATGCACCTTGCACCGGAGTCAAACAGAGATATCTACTCGGCATCTAGGATAAGCTTTCCGAATGCTCTCCTCAGTTTCCCAAGTACAATCTCGCGGATCTCCACTACATTGCACTTTGACTAAGTGAACCTTCTTGTTCCTCAGCTCCTAGGTTTCTTTGCCGATAATCTTTAGCGGCTCTCTTCTCACAGCTAATTCAGGTGTAATTTCAATATCCTGCTGAGCTGCTTCTTCCACGATCAAGTCTGGATCATGAATGTGTTTTCGAAGTTGAGATATGTGAAACACATCATGAACTCCAGGCAACCAGTCAGGCAATTTGACCCTATGAGTGAGAGTCCCGATCCGTTCCAGAATAGGAAACGGACCAATAAATTTGGGCGCTAACTTTCCAGTTTTACCGAACCGGATAACTCCTCTCATCGGCGATACTTTCAAATATACATAGTCGCCAACAGCAAAGGATATATCTCTTCTTCTCCTATCGGCATAGCTCTTTTGTCGGCATTGAGCGGCGAGTAATCGCTTCTTGATAAAATCGACTTTGTCGGCAGCTTCTCGAATCATATCAGGACCCAACACAAGCCTATTACCTGATTCGACCCAACAAGCAGGGGATCGGCACGGTCTACCATATAATGCTTCGAATGACGACATTGTCAGACTCGCTTGGTAGCTGTTGTTATAAGAGAATTCAGCCAAATGCAGATGGTCTTCCCATGATCCACCAAAATCTATAACACAAGCCTGCAATAGATCTTCTAAAATACGATTCACCCTCTCAGTCTGACCGTCTGTCTGAGGATGGTAAGCGGTGCTTAAGTTCAACTTCGTTCCCAGTTCGACTTGAAATGCTTCCCAGAATTTGCTAGTGAATATTTTATCTCTATCACTGACTATACTGAGCGGCACTCCATGTAGTCTAACTATTTCCCTGAAGTAAATCTGCGCCAGACTCTGAGCAGTTCTATTTGATCTGACAGGTATGAAATGGGCGGTCTTCGTGAAGCGATCTACGATCACCCAAATACTGTCATTTCCTTTTCTGGTTCTGGGCAGACCATAATTGAAATCCATAGAAATATGCTCCCACTTCCAGCCTGGAACGTCTAGCGGTTGTAATAATCCAGCCAATTTCTGTTGGTCACTTTTGACTAGCTGGCAAGTAGGGCATCGACTAACGTATATTGAAACGTCCCTTTTCATAGCCTTCCACCAGATTGTTCGCTTGAGATCGTTGTACATTTTAGCCACACCAGGATGGATACTCAGCTTGGACTTGTGACACTCATCTAACACTTCCCTTTTTAACTCTGGAATGTCAGGAACACAAATCCTTCCTTTCAATCTCAGGGTCTCGTCGTTATCTATTTGAAAACACGAGGGTTCGCCTTTCTGAATCCTTTTAATCATATCCTTAATAAAGTTATCCTCCTTCTGAAGAATAGATATTTTGTCAATCAAGAAGGTCGTGATAATAAAGCTGGCGATCATTACATTCTTTCTGCTTAACGCATCAGCCACGACATTGGCTTTCCCTGGAGTGTATATAATTTCGAAGTCGTATGCTGCAAGAAACTCCAGCCAACGTTGCTGCCTCAGATTCAGGTCTTTCTGAGTGAACAGATACTTTAACGACTGGTGATCTGTAAACAGTTCAAATCTCTCACCCAGAAGATAGTGCCTCCAGATTTTCAAAGCGAACACAATAGCCAATAACTCAAGATCATGAGTTACGTAGTTCTTCTCGTGTGGCTTCAGTTGACTGCTAGCATAAGCAATTACTTGGCCTCTTTGCATTAACACTGCGCCAAGGCCTTCTCTAGAAGCATCAGTCCAGACTTTCAAATCCTGGTTGCCATCGATGTTGGTTAACACTGGAGAAGTTGTTAATCTCAACTTTAGCTCTTCGAAAGCCTCCTCACTTTCTGGAGTCCATTTGAATTTAGAGTGATTCTTTGTAAGCTTCGTTAAATGACCAGATATCTTCGAAAAGTTTTTAACGAACTTCCGGTAATAACTAGCCAACCCGAGAAAACTGCGGACTTCAGTGGGGGTACTAGGCTGTTTCCAATTTTGAATAGCCGTGATTTTACTTGGATCCACAGCAATTCCTTCTTTCGATACGACGTGGCCCAGAAATTTCACTTCATCTTGCCAGAATATACACTTGGAAAACTTTGCTTTCAATACATTCCTTCTGGGAATTTCTAACACTTGTTCCAGATGCTTTTCATGTTCGGCTTTTGATTTAGAGAAGAATAAAATATCGTCAATAAAAAACAAAACAAATTTATTCAAAACTCCTCTGAATACTCTGTTCATTAGATCGACGAAGTAAGCGGGAGCGTTACATAAGCCGAACGGCATTACTAACCACTCGTAGAATAAGTCGGGACCTCTGAATGTTGTCATTGGAACACACTCTTCGGCAATTAGAAGTTGATGGAAGCCTGTAGCTAGGTCCATTCGTGAAAATACTTGGGCTCCATTTAATCGATCCAACAAATCATCTATTCGCGGCAATGGATATTTGTTCTTTATCGTCTGTTTGTTCAGATCACGATAATCCACACATAACCGTAGAGTACCGTCAGATTTTGGGAGAAAAACCATTGTTGCTCCCCAATCAGTGAAACTGGGCCTGATCAGACCTTTCCATACTAGCTGTCGTGTTTGATTGTCTAATTCCTCTTTCTCTTTCAAGGACATTCTTCGAATAGCGTGAACTACCAGCCTTGCATTAGGAATCAAAGCAATTTTGAAATCTATTTCTCTCTACGGAGGTAAGCGAACAACTTCTTCGAACACATCCGCATAATTCTTGACGACAGGGATATCTTTGATGAGATCTAGAATATTCTCTGTAACTTCAGGGATATTTTCTATTTGGACTGGAGAAACATTCAAAGCTGCCCAAAAGTCTTTTCTATTAGCATTCTGACCTTCACAGGGAATGGTTATATAATCACCTGATTTAATCTTCGCCTTTACGACTCTGTCAGCGCATTTAACTTCAGCTTCATATTTGGTCAACCAGTCTAACCCCAAGATATGAAATTCATGACGACTACGATGGTGGGAAACCGATAACGAGAGAAAGAAACCGGCACTCCACAAATCCAACTGAGATCTATGGGACCCCCAACCGGATTCTGGACAGTCATTGGTTCCTTCAGCTTTTTCAAATTCAAATCCAGTTTCTTAGCTACATCTTTGGCAATGAAACTTCGTGACGCGCCTGTGTCTAACAGTACTTTGACTGAAATGTTTTTGACAGTAAGCGTTCCTTCTAAAACATCAGCCCTTTCTTGACTAGCTGAGGGCTCAGAAGTTTCTGCTACCTCATTTACCTGTAATGTTTCAGATTTCTGAGATAGCGGGTAGTTTTTTGCAATATGCCCAGCCTGATGGCACTTATGGCATCCTCTGCCCTCAGGAACCTTCTTGCTGGGTTCAAATCCACTCTTTCTTCGTTTGTTCCAAGATTTGCAACTTATCGCCAAATGTCCTTTTCTATTGCAGCTCGAGCACATGGTGGTCGTTGCTGGTCCTCTCCCTGATCTGGCCCTTTTTCTCTTCGTACTGGGCTTCCCATTGACCTCAGACCCCGTACTGGCTTCAGGAATATCAGTTTCCGACTGTAACACCCCACTCCCGCTATGATCACTCACTAAGGGAATGCCATAGCATCGGTGGAGTATTTTAGTGAATATAGAACAGAAAAATTACAACAAGACAGATATAAATAGTACTTGAAATTTTAAAACATCATCTCATAACAGCGGAAGTAAAACATGTCTGGTTACATCATAAAACCACAATAAAGGTCAAGTACAATATCCATCAAAATAAAGAAGTACATAATCCCACTCTCATACAATAGCCAAACAAAAGAAAAGATAACTGGATAACTGGAGCTTTACATCTATCCAAGCTCCTAAAGACTGGAACAACAATCCGATCAAGCTCCACTACTGCTAGGATCCACCGTAGGACCTGAGGGTTGGGAAAAAGATAAAAACAACGGGGTCAGACATAAGTCTGAGCGAGTCCTATAACTTTAACAATACAATCGTTAAAGTAACCAGAGAAGACATAAACTGATATACGGTAACATATAGGGATGAATGGCTACCCTAAGCAGTCAACTAAACGAAGATAAAGGATAAAGACGCATCTACCCTCCCTAAGGTAAATTACTAAACTGCACCACACCAGTCGTTCCTAACTTAAAGGTTGATCCCACCCAAGGACTTATAAAATTTACTAATTAGTACCTGCGTACCCCTAGGTGACCAAGTAGGCGCCACGGGGCCCTACAATCCACTAGGTGTACACACTACTTCCCATTCGATCGGCTCCCTAACGTAGATACCCGTGCTGGCCCCACCGTGGGATGTATCATTCCCCAATGTGGCAACCTGATGAAACTAAAGGTGCACGGCTTATATCTACTCGATGCAACAACGGCTTACCTACCAGCCCGGGCCCACTCACGCATATGAAGCCCGTTGGACTTGCGTTGCCACCGCTAACCCGTTTGCCTCTTACAGTCAAGCCCAGTATGCGTGTCCCGTCCTCGACATGGGTCGAGCCCACAAAGATACGTATGGGTTACTGGTTGAAATGGGCCTCCACAAGCTACCCACCTAAGCTTGTCCCTTTTTCTAGTATATCCCACTTAACCCTTTAATCATGTTTTAATTACATGTTCCATTTTGGTTAAGTATTCTAATCGTATTTTCTATTGCCACCCAAGGCAACCACTAGATTTTCTCATGCCACCCGAGGCACCCACTTAACCCCTCATGTCCCTCTACATGCTAATGTGGTTAAGTGTTTCTTAATTAATTAATTAAGAACGTAACCTTTGTAAAGACCTCTCACATTAGACTGTCTTTTATGACCGCTGGTTAAGCCGGTTGGGTCCGGGCAGCCTTATGTCATAACAGAGTCTAACCTCGTGTCTTTACATTAATTACGTATTTAGTTTGTGCCTAAGACCTCTCACATTGGGCTAACATTTGTAGCAACTGGTTAAGCCGGTTGGGTCCGGGCAGTTTTACGCTACAACTGAGTCCAACCTCGTGTCTTAGTCAATTAATTACACCTAATTAATCACCCTCATAATTTTATATTAATTATCCCTAATTAATCAAGTTTTCTTAACATGGGTAGACCTAACTTAATAGGTAAATTCCCATGGGGTAGACCTAACTCAATAGGTAAATTCCCAACACATAGTATGGGTACACCTAACCAAATAGGCAAATTCCCATACTATGTTTATTTATTTTGTGTTATGCATAATTATATTAATTTCACACAATCTTATTAACTTATGCATTTAATTACCCCATCGTTCCCACGTAATTTCGTTCATGATATAACACATATAAAAGGTGTCAACTTGCATATGAATGAACATGTTTCAAAGGTGCCATCTTGCATATTAACAAACACATAACTTGCATATGAACTTGCATAACATGTCACATAACTTGCATATAATATGTCACATAACTTACATATTCATTTTGCATAACAAACTTGCATATTAGCTTATAGACTTGCATAATGTGTCATCATGAACTTGCATATTAATAAACATGTAACTTGCATATTTACATACATGTAACTTGCATATTAACAAACATGTAACTTGCATATAAAGAAACATGTAACTTGCATATTTACATACATGTAACTTGCATATTAACAAACATGTAACTTGCATATTAACAAACATGTAACTTGCATATTTACATACATCATATTAAACTTGCATAAGCTTACATACTCAACATGCATAAACATAAGATTAATGCTAACATCATATCATATGATTCAAAGCTCATTAACCCACATACAAAACCATAAATCTCATCACATCTCATCTAATTAGTTTACCAAAAGATCATCAAAGTGATAGAAACTCACAACTAGCAACTTTGAACACCAAATGAAGAAGATTAAGATGCTAAGAAGGGATTAGAAGTTGATTAGAGAGTGATTAGTATGCAACCCTCTTCATAAAATTAGTGGAGGCCATGAGAGCTAGTATTTTGCCATAGTTTAGTTACTAGGTTTAATTATGAATGAATTAGGGTAGGTTAGGGTCTTATTTATAGATTAGGCAAGTGTTTTAGGCCATAGGATTAACCCTAGATTCAATCCAAGCCATCAAAGCATGTCTTGGGGAAGAAGTCAAGTGTAGGAACCATCTAGGGCCTTTAGATTAAAGATGGACCATGAGAACCATTCAAATGCAAAATCTGCACTTGAGCGAATCGGCCCACGGGTTGACAGCCAAACACCCTGGATTAACCCCTAGTCGACCCAGCGGGCTCAGGTCGACTTCAAAAATCGGCCGGTTCGGTTATTCCCCTCTCCCAATTCGCTGTTTTGAGCATTTTTGCATATTTATTTATTAAATTTTCAATTATATATATATATATATATATATATATATCAATATATATATATATATATATCTACACAACCCATTTCACTTAATTAAGTATACTTTAATTTGGGAATTTTTCGTGAAACTTCGCGAGGCCATATCTTGGTCATACGGACTCCGATTTTCGAAAACTCGGACTCTATTTCGCGTATTTTTCCGAGACGAACGCAATGGCATAGCCCGTTTCCCTTGATTCCCATTTTAGAATTAAATTCTGCCTCGATTTATGTTATTACAGGTTATTGAAAATACGGGTTGTTACATTCTCCCCTCCTTAAAGGATTTCGTCCCCGAAATCTTCAAGTTAGGAAGAACGTATCCTACCATCCAATCATCCATCTACTCAAAGCATCATCCACGAGCAATCATTGTCCTTACAAGATTCTAAATGCTGGATGGATATATGCAAAAGTGTGTGTATATGTACTTACCTAATGCGAAAATCAGGCGGTTACTGATACAGTAAACCTCCTTAATGCAAACCATGATAGTGCCATGCATCCAATATGTATGCGAAACCCTATTGACACATACAAATTTCTACATGCGTGCACAACCATACACAAAAATGCATCATCCATATGATAACACAGCCATGATACATCCATCAATCTAACTACCACATCCATTTATGCAATATGCAACATGAAGTGACTGAGCCGATCTAGTGCCTAATGTGTGTGTATATGCATCCACGAGCAACCACTAGCAAACAATTGCATCCATATGCATCCATCAACCATAACATGTTTCAAACACATGTTTCAACCATAGGTTTTACCCTATCTAAAGGTCATAGGTATTAGCGAGAGGATATACTAAAGATAAGATAAGTACTAGACAAGCAATAAAGGAGAAGTTAAAAGACATACTCTCAAAAAGAAATGGATACAAAGAACGCATCTTTGCTTCCGTCTCCCAAGTAGCATTGCTTTCGTCATCTCCCCATTGCACTTTAACTAGCTGAACTTCTCTGTTCCTCAACTTCCTAGTTTCTGACCCAAGGATGCGAGTAGGAGCTCGTCGAATCGTCGCGTCACGCTCTACCTCTACATCTCTAAGCAAACTCGGCTCTACCACCTCTGCGGTCTCATGTAAGCACTTCCTCAAATGTGATACATGGAATACATCATGAACACCACTAAGTCTGTCGGGCAACTCCACCCTATATGCCATCCGTCCAATCCTTTCCTTAATAGGAAATGGCCCAACAAATCTCGGTGCTAACTTCCCAACGGACCCAAAGCGAACCACATTTCTCAATGGAGATACTTTGACAAAAACCATGTCCCCAACCTCAAACTCAAGATCCGTCCTTCTCCGATCCGCATAAGATTTCTGTCTATCTTGCGCTGCTTTCATCCTTCTTCGAATTAAATCAATCTTCTCTGAAGTCTCTCTAACCATATCCGGCCCAAGCAAGATCTTATTCGTAGATTCCCACCAACATGTAGGAGATCGACAAGGCCTTCCATAAAGAGCTTCGAAAGGAGCCATACCAATACTGGACTGAAAGCTGTTATTATATGCGAACTCCACCAAAGGAAGATGTTCTTCCCATGTACCTCCAAAATCCAAGATACAAAGCCTCAAAAGATCTTCTAAGATACGGTTCACCCTCTCAGTCTGACCGTCCGTCTGAGGATGATATGCGGTGCTCAAACACAACTGAGTCCCTACTGCCTCTTGCAAACTTCTCCAAAACTCACTAGTGAAAATAGGATCTCGATCACTCACAATGCTGGATGGTACGCCATGCAATCTAACAATCTCTCTAACATAGACTGAAGCAAGCCATGGAGCGGTCCTCTTACTCTTTACGGGTATAAAATGGGCACTCTTGGTAAGTCTGTCTACCACAACCCAAATTCCCGTATTGCCCTTCCTCGATCTCGGTAACCCGTCGATGAAATCCATCGAGACACTATCCCACTTCCATTGTGGAACTTCCAATGGGTGTAGCAACCCACCGGGTTTCCTTTGCTCCACTTTAACTTGTTGGCACACTAAGCATCTAGCCACATACTCGGCCACATCTTTCTTCATACCGGCCCAGAAGAAAACTCTCTTCATGTCTTGGTACATTTTGTCTCCACCGGGATGAATAGTCATTCTTGAACGATGTGCATCATCCAAAATAGCCCTCTTCAAACCCTCATCTTGCGGTACACAAAGTCTACCGTCTCTATGCAACCATCCCTTATCATCTATGGTGTATCTACCCAAATGGCTGGACGACTCCCCTCTTATAAGCTTCTCTACCAACACAACCAACTGTGGGTCGTCTCGCTGAGCCTCGCCAATCCGTCTCAAAAGAGTAGGTCTAACCTCCAAGGATGCCAACAAACCAGGTACAAAATCAACAGAAGGTCTGAAGTCAAACAAAGAAAGAAACTCCAAGCTTCGTCGTTCCACGAACAATGGACTCAAAGATAGCCTTTTTCTACTTAAGGCGTCTGCCACCACGTTACCCTTACCAGGGGTATACGCTATCTCGAAATCATAGGATGCTAAGAACTCCATCCACCTTTGCTGTCTTAAGTTTAAATCCTTCTGAGAGAATAAGTACTTCAATGATTTATGGTCGGTGAACAACTCGAATCACTCACCAAGAAGATAATGGCGCCAAGACTTAAGTGCGAAAACAATCGCGGCCAACTCTAGATCATGGGTAGGGTAATTCTTCTCATGCACTCTCAATTGTCTCCCTCCATAGGCTATTACCCTTCCCTCCTGCATCAAGACTGCGCCTAATCCTGTTCCACAAGCATCGGTATAAACAACAAACGGCTTACTCCCATCCGGGAGCACTAAAACTGGAGCGGTGGTCAAAGCTCTCTTTAACCGTCGGAAAGCATCATCACAATCTACATCCCACGAGAAAACCAGATTCTTTTTCGTCAAGCGGGTTAATGGGGCTGATATCTTCGCGAAGTCTTTGATGAACTTCCTATAATATCCTGCCAACCCCAAGAAACTTCTTACTTCGGTAGCATTTTTAGGAACTTTCCAATCCTGGATAGATACTATCTTTGCGGGATCCACAGCTATCCCTTCCTTAGAGACCACATGCCCTAAGAATCGCACTTCTCTTCTCCAAAAATGGCATTTAGAGAATTTAGCTTTAAGACTATGCGCTCGAAGAGTCTCCAACACTTCCTTGAGATGTAAGGCATGCTCTTCTTCATTCTTGGAAAAGACCAAGATGTCATCCACAAAAACTACTACAAACTTATTCAGATACTCTCTGAACACTCTACTCATGAGATCAACAAAGTATGCGGGGGCGTTTGTCAACCCAAATGGCATCACTAGCCACTCATAAAAACCATCCGGAGTCCGGAAAGCAGTCTTCTCTATACTGTCCTCCGCCACTCTCAACTGATGAAACCCTGTAGCTAAGTCCATCTGCGAAAATACTGACGCGCCAACCAACTGATCAAAGAGATCATCTATCCTCGGTAATGGGTGTCTATTCTTCTTTGTGAGCTTATTAAGTTCCCTATAATCCACACAAAGTCTGAGGGACCCATCCGCCTTCGTGGCAAACACTACTGGAGCTCCCCACTCCGATATACTTCGCCTTATAAACCCCTTCTCAAGCAACTCCCCTACTTGCTTATGAAGTTCCCTTCTCTCCCGAGGAGCCATGTGGCGCACTGGCAAAGACACTGGTTTGGCATTATCCACCAAATAAATTCGGAAATCTATCTCCCGCTTCGGAGGCAAACCCTTTACTTCTTCAAACACATCCGGATATTCCCGGACTACTCTGACAGAACGCAAACTCTCGACCGAAGCATCGAGCGATTCAAGATAACTTAGCAAAACAGATTCCATGGGATTGCAAGAGATCTCGAGAGTGTTACCCAAGCGGGTCATGAGCCTGACAACTCTCCTTTCGCAATCAAGAACGGCACCATTACTGGATAACCAGTCCATGCCCAAGATCAACCCATAGCCCGTGAAGCCCAATACAAAAGCATCACATCTAAACTCAACGCTAAGTATAGAAATCTTCAAACCCAAACATATCATAGACAGATATATGGAGCCCCCAATTGGGTTTGAGACAACCAAGGGATCATCAACTAGACTGGTGTCTAAGTGCAGTGACTCAACTAACGATGATGAGATAAAAGAATGCGATGCGCCAGAGTCAAACAAAGTACGAACTGGATGATCAAACAGAAAAACCAGACTTTCAACGGAAATAGTTCTACCTCTCTGCTGAATCGGTGGAACTGAGAGAACCTGAACTTGCCCCCCTGACTGAGGTGGTGCTATAAGAGCTTGCACCTGGCCTCCTGAGGTAGACCCCGTCTTCTGCCCCTTCTTTGGGCAGTTTTTCACAAGATGCCCTGCTTCACCACAATGAAAGCAACCGGTCTTCTTCTTTTTGCGACAATCCTTACTGAGGTGTCCTGGTGTTCCACAATTGAAGCACTTCTTCTTCGTCTTCTTTTTGTCACCATTGCCTTTTCCGCCCTTGCCTTGTTGTTGTTGTTGCGGTTTCTTCTGATCCCCCTTTTTCTCTGGTGCCTTAGAATTCTTATCATCCTCATGCATAAGTGCCATGTAGACAAGCTTCTCAAAAGTGGCCCCCATAGGAATGTGAGTCATAGCTATTCCTTGCAATGGTTCGTTCAAGCCTCTAACGAACCTCAAAGCCTTCTTCTCCGGTGTATTCACCAACTCTATGCCAAACCTTGCTAATTGATTGAATTTGTTGACATATTCTTTCACCGTGAGATTCCCTTGCTTCAAATTCAAGAACTTCTCCATAAACAGATTCTCTTCCGCCCTTGAGAGAAACTTAGCCCCAAACCTTTGCTTAAAATCTGCCCAAGAGTCAACAGGGCGTTCTCCATTAGTGACCTCCCACCAGAATGAGGCCTCTCCCTTCATTAACCAAGCCGCCAACTTGACTTTCTTTCCCTCTTCCACTTCAAAGATATCTAGCAACTCTTCCACTTCCTTAAGCCAATCTCTAGCCTCTACGAAAGTCTCTGAACCAAGAAAAGGTTTTCCTCCTATAGCCTTGAACTCCTTGCAAACCTTAGCAAAATTATCCACTCTAGGCTGAGGAGGAGGAGCGGTTGTCTCTGGTGTAGTAGCATTGGCCGGACCCGCAGCCGCGGCCCTAGCCTCTTGCAACCTCCTATACCATAGTGGTATAACTAAACCCTCCGGGATGTTAAGATCTTCAGCCATGCTGAAACGAAAGAGGAAAGATTCAAAAAGGAGATTCCGAAAGATAAAGATATGGCTATTGGGGATTATGCTTTTCTTTTTCAAAAACTTTTTCTCTTAGAAGACATGCTTTTGAAAATACTTTCTTCGAAAATACTCTTAGAAAATAGTTTTTCTCAAAAATTTTATCTGTTCTGGTAACCTTAGGCTCTGATACCACGTGTAACACCCCACTCCCGCTATGATCACTCACTAAGGGAATGCCATAGCATCGGTGGAGTATTTTAGTGAATATAGAACAGAAAAATTACAACAAGACAGATATAAATAGTACTTGAAATTTTAAAACATCATCTCATAACAGCGGAAGTAAAACATGTCTGGTTACATCATAAAACCACAATAAAGGTCAAGTACAATATCCATCAAAATAAAGAAGTACATAATCCCACTCTCATACAATAGCCAAACAAAAGAAAAGATAACTGGATAACTGGAGCTTTACATCTATCCAAGCTCCTAAAGACTGGAACAACAATCCGATCAAGCTCCACTACTGCTAGGATCCACCGTAGGACCTGAGGGTTGGGAAAAAGATAAAAACAACGGGGTCAGACATAAGTCTGAGCGAGTCCTATAACTTTAACAATACAATCGTTAAAGTAACCAGAGAAGACATAAACTGATATACGGTAACATATAGGGATGAATGGCTACCCTAAGCAGTCAACTAAACGAAGATAAAGGATAAAGACGCATCTACCCTCCCTAAGGTAAATTACTAAACTGCACCACACCAGTCGTTCCTAACTTAAAGGTTGATCCCACCCAAGGACTTATAAAATTTACTAATTAGTACCTGCGTACCCCTAGGTGACCAAGTAGGCGCCACGGGGCCCTACAATCCACTAGGTGTACACACTACTTCCCATTCGATCGGCTCCCTAACGTAGATACCCGTGCTGGCCCCACCGCGGGATGTATCATTCCCCAATGTGGCAACCTGATGAAACTAAAGGTGCACGGCTTATATCTACTCGATGCAACAACGGCTTACCTACCAGCCCGGGCCCACTCACGCATATGAAGCCCGTTGGACTTGCGTTGCCACCGCTAACCCGTTTGCCTCTTACAGTCAAGCCCAGTATGCGTGTCCCGTCCTCGACATGGGTCGAGCCCACAAAGATACGTATGGGTTACTGGTTGAAATGGGCCTCCACAAGCTACCCACCTAAGCTTGTCCCTTTTTCTAGTATATCCCACTTAACCCTTTAATCATGTTTTAATTACATGTTCCATTTTGGTTAAGTATTCTAATCGTATTTTCTATTGCCACCCAAGGCAACCACTAGATTTTCTCATGCCACCCGAGGCACCCACTTAACCCCTCATGTCCCTCTACATGCTAATGTGGTTAAGTGTTTCTTAATTAATTAATTAAGAACGTAACCTTTGTAAAGACCTCTCACATTAGACTGTCTTTTATGACCGCTGGTTAAGCCGGTTGGGTCCGGGCAGCCTTATGTCATAACAGAGTCTAACCTCGTGTCTTTACATTAATTACGTATTTAGTTTGTGCCTAAGACCTCTCACATTGGGCTAACATTTGTAGCAACTGGTTAAGCCGGTTGGGTCCGGGCAGTTTTACGCTACAACTGAGTCCAACCTCGTGTCTTAGTCAATTAATTACACCTAATTAATCACCCTCATAATTTTATATTAATTATCCCTAATTAATCAAGTTTTCTTAACATGGGTAGACCTAACTTAATAGGTAAATTCCCATGGGGTAGACCTAACTCAATAGGTAAATTCCCAACACATAGTATGGGTACACCTAACCAAATAGGCAAATTCCCATACTATGTTTATTTATTTTGTGTTATGCATAATTATATTAATTTCACACAATCTTATTAACTTATGCATTTAATTACCCCATCGTTCCCACGTAATTTCGTTCATGATATAACACATATAAAAGGTGTCAACTTGCATATGAATGAACATGTTTCAAAGGTGCCATCTTGCATATTAACAAACACATAACTTGCATATGAACTTGCATAACATGTCACATAACTTGCATATAATATGTCACATAACTTACATATTCATTTTGCATAACAAACTTGCATATTAGCTTATAGACTTGCATAATGTGTCATCATGAACTTGCATATTAATAAACATGTAACTTGCATATTTACATACATGTAACTTGCATATTAACAAACATGTAACTTGCATATAAAGAAACATGTAACTTGCATATTTACATACATGTAACTTGCATATTAACAAACATGTAACTTGCATATTAACAAACATGTAACTTGCATATTTACATACATCATATTAAACTTGCATAAGCTTACATACTCAACATGCATAAACATAAGATTAATGCTAACATCATATCATATGATTCAAAGCTCATTAACCCACATACAAAACCATAAATCTCATCACATCTCATCTAATTAGTTTACCAAAAGATCATCAAAGTGATAGAAACTCACAACTAGCAACTTTGAACACCAAATGAAGAAGATTAAGATGCTAAGAAGGGATTAGAAGTTGATTAGAGAGTGATTAGTATGCAACCCTCTTCATAAAATTAGTGGAGGCCATGAGAGCTAGTATTTTGCCATAGTTTAGTTACTAGGTTTAATTATGAATGAATTAGGGTAGGTTAGGGTCTTATTTATAGATTAGGCAAGTGTTTTAGGCCATAGGATTAACCCTAGATTCAATCCAAGCCATCAAAGCATGTCTTGGGGAAGAAGTCAAGTGTAGGAACCATCTAGGGCCTTTAGATTAAAGATGGACCATGAGAACCATTCAAATGCAAAATCTGCACTTGAGCGAATCGGCCCACGGGTTGACAGCCAAACACCCTGGATTAACCCCTAGTCGACCCAGCGGGCTCGGGTCGACTTCAAAAATCGGCCGGTTCGGTTATTCCCCTCTCCCAATTCGCTGTTTTGAGCATTTTTGCATATTTATTTATTAAATTTTCAATTATATATATATATATATATATATATCAATATATATATATATATATCTACACAACCCATTTCACTTAATTAAGTATACTTTAATTTGGGAATTTTTCGTGAAACTTCGCGAGGCCATATCTTGGTCATACGGACTCCGATTTTCGAAAACTCGGACTCTATTTCGCGTATTTTTCCGAGACGAACGCAATGGCATAGCCCGTTTCCCTTGATTCCCATTTTAGAATTAAATTCTGCCTCGATTTATGTTATTACAGGTTATTGAAAATACGGGTTGTTACACCGACTCTCCTTTGTCACTACAACAAACTTCTTCTTCGTCGTGCAACATTCCTTTCTTATGGAGATCTTCATACTGATAAGCCATGTATATCATTTCAGCAAAAGGAAGCTTCACATTCCTCATTACACTATTCTGATATCTCCTTTGCAGGCCATGAATAAATCTCAGATTTTTCCTCTTTGGGTCTTGAATCAGATGAGGAGCAAAGTGAGTAAGTTCGTTGAATTTCTTATGATATTCTGGGATGGTCATATCACCTTGTATTAGATAAGAAAATTCATCACATAATCGCTCCGTCGCTTCGGGATGAGTAAATCTTTCTAGGAAAATCACTTTGAATCTATCCCAGGTGATATCACCTTCTAGATTATCTTTGATGATCATTTCCCACCAGATTAAAGCTTCTTCTTTGAGCGCCCAAGATGCTACTAACCGTTTCTGGTCATCTCTCAGCTGGATACGCTCAAAAATTCTTTCAACAGAACTCATCCAAGCTTGAGTCTGAATTATAGATTCATTGCCCGAGAAATGTGCTCCGTTCAGATTTCGATATCTCTTTAATAGAGCCTCTAGATCGGGTTCTGTATTCCTTCTGTTTCTGGCACTCATTTTTCTAGTACTTCTGCAATTAGCAGATCAAGTGTCAGGTCACAGAAAAGGTATTTTTAAAATATAGAAACATATACTTCAAATGTAAATGTGTCTATGGAGGTGTAATTTCATTCTGCTTTACTCATACTAGGATATTGCTGGTCCTATCTGTATAGAGTTACCCTTCCTAGAACACTACTGGTTCTATTTCTGACGAGTTCGTTCAAATGTTATATTCCAGAACTAAGCTTAACCAAAGCTTTGATACCAAATTGAGACGACCCCAAACCCCGTACTGACGGCGGCAAGGGTAATCCGTGGAATATAACACAGAAACAGATAATAGCAGAACAAAATTAAAAAAATACACCAGAGCATGGACAATAGAATATACTGGATAAAAGTAATCATTAGAGTTACACAGTATACAGGATCTTACTTAGTACAAATACAGTTCAGCTATACATAAAAATCTACAGCGGAAAACAAACAAAATATGTACAATAGGAGCTGAACAGCATAAAAAGAGATAAATGATAGAATCCATCTTCAGCTCCAGCTATCCAGAGAAAGCCAGCTAAACCTGAATACAAGGCTGCCCGTGTAGAAAAAGGGGCACCTGAGTTTGAAAGTGAAACAAACTACGAGTCAGTCATGGGACTGGTATGAGTGATCTACTCAACACATATATAATTTGGCCAATCACAGGACCACACCACTTTCGTGGAACGGGTTTACTCCATTGGATTGCCAGTGCTTTAAAACAAATCATTCATTTAAACATCGCTATGCTTTTTATAAAAATGAAGCCGTTATAAGACTCAGTTCCCATCACACAATGCAACGCAAACCGGAGGATAGAGTTTTTACCTTATAACGGCCAAAATATGCTTGATAAGAACAAAACAAAGGCATTTGATATTATTGCTAGTTTTTATATGTTTTGAAAACAATTTCAAATCATAACTATCAATCATAGACGGCATTAATGCCCCATACCACTATGTCGCCATATATAGGTATACAATCAAAATCGCACAGTCACGTATTTGGAAATTGGATTTCCGTCATGAACCAAGGCAAAAGATAGTCCTTACCGACTTCGAGACGCTCTAGCCCGCCCTTGAGGACCCAGACTCAGGTGGGCCCTTGGATCGTCAGGGTCGGTCCACCGATGTGGATTAAAATTCCTGAACACTGCGTTTTCCCACCCTTTGGGGTGTAAATGAGCCAACGAATGGCTCCATCGGACCCGGATCGTCCGATCTAACCGAGGCGCCTCGCAACAGCAACAACCACACAGGTGAAAAGTATATAAATGTCAGGGCTGGTAGGTCACTGACACCACCCTAACTAGAAAGAAACGCATGCCCTCCCTGAGGTCCTTCTCCCGTTTCTGGTTCATACCGGGGTGTGAGGCTCGCGATTTCACGTTATTCACAAAGCTACGCCACACAGGCGGTGCTTTGATCATCACCACAAGACTTTGCTTTTCAACAGAAGCCCTGATCACTACATCTTAGCATGCCACACAGGAAATTCATGCCATGCGACTGATGTCCATCGATATACAACCTCTGAGCTCGTGCGTTTCAGAGAAGGGCGTTAAGCAAGAGAATAAATTCTCCACCGCCAAACAGATGTATATTTAATAGAGATCAATCAACACAGAACAAAATCCAATGTCAGACACACAGTCCATCTACAAGTCCGTTCTAGGTCTGAATGAAATCGGAGGCACTAAATACCTCGCAAACCCATCGATCACCACGTACGTCTGGATGATCACCACTCATTATCCATATTTCGGGATGCCTCCCAATCAGGACCTCGGTTACCATCCAAACGAGGTGAAGATCTCCGGTCTTCGACCATCGTCTTCATCTTCGAATTTCAATCGTCGATCAATTATTTGAAATGAGAATTAACTCAGCCTTTTCAAATAATTCACGTATATTTAGAATTTCAAATCAATTTATTTCAATGGTCAAATCATTCGACAACACCCATTTTGTTCTTTAATGTAATTTTCACACCAAACACATTCAACCATCAAATACCATATAAATCGAGCAAATTCAGTTTATTTCCATTCCATATCGTTTATGATATTTTATAACGATTTATCGCTATTTTTATTTATTTTAAAATAGCCAATTTATTCAAAACGACGCTTCGGGCTATAACGCGGCCGTGGCGCTGTTTTTCTTCGGATTTGATTTACACCTATCTGAAAATCTAACAGTTGGATCTTCACAAAATTTACATCATTAGAAAGGTCTTTCAAAAACGAATCCAACGGTTCCAGTTTCGGGAAAATCCGACGGTCGGATCTCCCGGTACAATCGTTTGAAGTTTCAATTTCAAAATACGAACTGCAGCGTCGTTATTCGATTAAATATAATTATATTTATATATATATATATAAATATAATCATTTCCGGCGCTGTTTTTCTTCAGATTTGAATTAAACATTCCAGACAATCCAACCGTGGGATTTTTACAAAGTTGGTGCCGTTGGAAAGATATTTCCAAAGCGGACCCAACGGTTGCGATTTCAGGAAAATCCGATGGTCGGATCTCCCGGTATAATCGTTTGAAATCACAGTTTCAAAACACGAACTGCACAGCCACGTTTCATTTTAATTTTATTTATATTTATATATTTATATAAATATAGTTCATTCAACAATTGCAATATCGTTTTCACTTCAAATATTTCACTAACGCCTTTAAATTTTAGAAAATTTCGCCATAACCTCCTTTGTACGGGAGGGGCGGGGAAAATTCCCAAATAGCCACACGGGCGTCTCATGTCAAAAAGAAAAAGCCAAGCGGCTAGCCAACAGGCTCATAAAATCATCACCCAAACAAAACAGTAAATGTGTACCTATTTGTCGGGCACAAAATTTTATTCCTCTTCTCTAGCCCCTTTGCTATAACCTGTTCAATAAATATGCATGTACATATATACAGTTCTTATCACTTATCATTTTCCATTCAACTTCATATTTGATTCCATTTGGTTTAACAGCATCATTCG
Organism: Allium sativum; assembly: GCA_030737875.1. NCBI lineage: Eukaryota > Viridiplantae > Streptophyta > Magnoliopsida > Asparagales > Amaryllidaceae > Allium > Allium sativum. The sequence continues at coordinate 287,656,553 of CM060909.1, forward strand.
TTCTAATGTTACATGCATAGGTAAAAATCACGTCATTAGCTAATTAATGAATATTTCAACTCATGCATATTTATTTGAACGAGTTGCTATTTTTAATACTTCCCATTTCAACAATTCATGTGTGTAATAAAAATGCAATTTTTATTTTAAAACAATTCATTTCAAAACACTATTATTTTATATAGTTTATATAGGTGATAAAAATGGGATTTTTATTATAAAACAATTTCTTTTAAAACGAGGTTATTTTACATAGTCCATATAGTTGATAAAAGGTGATTTTTATTATGAAACAATTTATTTCAAAATATGAATACCATTCAACACATGAATTTCTAATCAACGAATGAATATCGATTCAACACATGAAGGTTTTCTATTCAATGAATAAATATAGTTTCAGCCAATGAAAATAATTCAAACACATGAATATTATTCAAAATTTCGGCAACATAACGGCAGGGTAGTTAAAACCTCCTCGCTCTACCTTAAAACCTCGCGGTTTTTGACAATGGGGATCATGCATCTAGTTCGCACGCAGGCGGCATGTATATATTTATTTCATTTCCACAAACTAATCCTATGTGGTTTCAACCAAATATTTCTCAACCACAAATGGGTATTTTTCAACCACAATCAATCAATATCAACCACAAACAATCCCAAACAACCATTCGCTATCAATCAATTTTCACACCAATCACAATCAATAAATATCGTCCATGGTTTGTGGACGGGGGCCGTATATATATATATATATATATATATATATATATAGCAATTCACTTCTATTTCAACACATATATAATTTTTACAACGCATATACAACTTATACATCGAACGTACGACTTATACAACGCTTATACATGAGGTGTACAACGCTTATACAACTCATACATCGACTATATAATTTATACATCGTCGTTTTCCATATCGTTTATAAATTAGAAATCTCACAATGGGTTCCACTCCACCAAAAATAGCAGAAGGCTCAGAAAAATATGCGGTCTCTTCTAGAATGTAGAAGGCGTCCACACGGTCACGATGTTTCCTGTTTCATCGAATTTCGTTAACATAGCAAAAAGATATGATTTTCCTTCGATAACATGAATTTGCGACACTTTTAAAAGTTGAAAACGGTTTATAAAATTTAAACCGCACCTCAGTTATTTGATTCGAAACTAAGTTTCGATCCTGCGTTCAATCCGCGAAGCTAGGGAGCAATCGGCCAGCACCACCGCGTAGAGCGTCGAGAGGCGCACCTGGCGCTACCCACGAGGTCAAACTCGGCGGCGGCTGGAGGAAGTTCTGGCGGCTCGAACGGCGGAAGTTTGAGGCAATGGACCTCGTCGTACAGGCGATGGTAGGAGGCGCCACTGGTATAGATGGGAAGAGGGAGGAGAGTACTCTAAAAAGTTCAACTGGAGGGAGGTCTATCGAGGCGTGGTTTCGCCGGAAAATGGGCGAGAAGTCTTGAACGCTGGCCGCCGTTCGAAATAAGGGTTTATGGGTTTTTTGTTTTTTTTATATTTTTAAATTAATGCAATAAAAAATCCTATTGGCCGATGTTATAATAAATTCAAAAATTGGGGTTTTCTTGGACGAACTCGAAATCAAACCCAACGACTGTCGTCCCTAGCGTTTTACCCCCATTCCGAACACAATGGGATATGTTTCGTAGGCCCATTCGACTGTTTCAGTCAGTTTCCATTCAAATCAAAATATAAAACATTCAATATTTAATTTGAACGTAGATTTCAATTTGCCAGGGCCACAAGCTGATTCGAAAAATTCCAGAAAAATAAATCTAGCTATGTTTTGACGATACGGTCCCAACAAAACTAGTTTCATCGAATTCTGAGACCGTTCGCAAAAAGGCCCATTTTTGGTCGATCCAATTTAACTATAATTGACCAAAAACACATTTTCCTTTGCCACGCTCACATACTAGCTTCAAAAATTATGAAATTTGAAACCTAGCAATAACTTCTCATCCCGGATCCAACAAAAGTGGTTTCGTCGAATTCCGAGGTCGTATGCAAAATGGTCATTTTCACGGGCTATATAAATTCCATATCGACCCTTCCGAAAATTCATCCGGCCATAACTTTTGTTTTCCGCTATGAAAATTCGATTTTTCAGATTCGTTAGAAAGGCATTCACTAACAGATTTAAATATTTTTGGTTTCACTAAAATCCGTTTTGTTTTGCACCCGGTACAGTCCGACAAAGTTTGAATTCAATTTTTGAAACTACAGCGCCATTTCAGGCCTTGTTTATAATTATAATTAATTATATTCGTTTTCAATGGTCGATTCAAACTCACTTTTCATCTTACTTATTTAAAATATTTAAAATCCATTATTTTAGCCAATTTAAAAATTTTAAATTGGTTCAGATTTTCTGGGTTGTTACAGAAAACGAATATAATTAATTATAATTATAAACAAGGCCTGAAATGGCGCGGTAGTTTCAAAATTTGAATTCAAACTTTGACTGACTGTACCGGGTGAAAAACAAAATGGATTAGAGTGAAACCAAAAATATTTAAATCTGTTAGTGAATACCTTTCTAACGAATCTGAAAAATCGAATTTTCATAGCGGAAAGCAAAAGTTATGGCCAAATGAATTTTCATAAAGGTCGCTATGGAATTTATATAGCCCGTGAAATTGCCCATTTTGCAAACGACCTCGGAATTCGACGAAACCACTTTTGTTGGATCCGGGATGAGAAGGTATTGCTAGGTTTCAAATTTCATAATTTTTGAAGCTAGTATGTGAGCGTGGCAAAGAAAAATGTGTTTTGGTCAATTACAATTTAATTGGATCGACCAGAAATAGGCCTTTTTGCAAATGGTCTCAGAATTCGACGAAACCAGTTTTGTTGGGACCGTATCGTCAAAACATAGCTAGCTTTATTTTTCTGGAATTTTTCGAATCAGTTTGTGGCCTTGGCAAATTGAAATGTACGTTCAAATTAAATGTTGAATATTATATATATTTTAATTTGAATGAAAACTGACTGAAACATTCGAATGGGCCTTCAAAACATATCCCATTGTGTTCGGAATGGGGGTAAAACGCTAGGGCCGACAGTCGTTGGGTTTGGATTGGAGTTTGTGTGCGAAAACCCTATTTTTCGAATTATAAATATCTCTCGGCCAATCATAAATTAAATAAAATAAAAAAATAAAAAAAACCCCCGTAACCCTCGATTGGACGACGGCTGTTGCTCGCCGCTTCCAGGCCAATTTCTGGCCGCTCCAATCAACGGAACCCACTGCCCCAGTTCAACTTTTTGTAGTGCTCGGCTTCCCCTTCAAATCAGTTCCTGTTGCACCCCAAACCGTCGCGCCATTGAAGAGATCCAACGCCTCAAAGCTGATTCCATCGAATCGCCGCCGCTGCCAGCTCGAGCCACTGGAGCGGACCCCACCACCATCGACAGGAGCGCGGTTCGGAGCTCGACAACATGGTATGGTCTGATCGGGCTGCAACTTCGCGGATTGGAGTAAAAATCTAAACCTAGTTTTGAAGCTTCAAGGAGGTATACGGCTGATTTTAATATAAACTATATTATAGCAGTTTTAAGCGCTACGGTTTTTGATTTCACTATAAAAATCATATCTTTTTCGTTTGTTGATGAAATTCAGTGAAACAAGAGACAGTGGACTCATGTGGACGTCTTCTACATTCTAGAAGAGAACACATATTTTTCTGAGCCTTCTGCTATTTTTGGTGGAGTGGAACCCAATGTGAGATTTCTAATTTATAAACGATATAGAAACCGACGATGTACAAATTATATAGTCGATGTATGAGTTATATAAGCATTGTACACCTCATGTATAAGCGTTGTATAAGTTGTACGTTCGATGTATAAGTTGTATATGCGTTGTAAAAATTATATATGTGTTGAAATAGAAGTGAAATGCTATATATATATATATATATACGCCCCTCGGCCACAAACCATGGACGATATTTATTGGTTGTGATTGGTGTGAAAATTGATTGATAGCGAATGGTTGATTGGAATTGTCTGTGGTTGATAATTATTGATTGTGGTTGAAAAATACCCGTTTGTGGTTAAGAAATATTTGGTTGAAACCACATAGGATTAGTTTGTGGAAATGAAATAAATATATACATGCCGCCTGCGTGCGAACTAGATGCATGATTCCCCATTGTCAAAAACCGCGAGGTTTTAAGGTAGAGCGAGGAGTTGTACTAGGGATGGTCCCGGTTTTAACTACCCTGCCGTTATGCTGCCGAAATTTTGAATAATATTCATGTATTTGAATTATTTTCATTTGTTGAAACTATATTTATTCGTTGAATAGAAAGCCTTCATGTGTTGAGTCGAAATCCAATCGTTGGATAGAAATTCATGTGTTGAATGGTGTTCGTGTTTTAAATATAAAAATCACATTTATATATATATATATAAACTATAGAAAACCTTCATGTGTTGAATCGATATTCATTCGTTGAATTGAAATTCATGTGTTGAATGGTATTCGTGTTTTAAATATAAAAATCACATTTTTATCTATATATATAAACTATAGAAAACCTTCATGTGTTGAATCGATATTCATTCGTTGAATTGAAATTCATGTGTTGAATGGTATTCATATTTTGAAATAAATTGTTTTATAATAAAAATCACATTTTTATCATCTATATGAACTATATAAAATAATCTTGTTTTGAAAGAAATTGTTTTATAATAAAAAATCCTATTTTTATTACCTATATGAACTATATAAAATACTAGTGTTTTGAAATGAATTGTTTTACAATAAAAATCACATTTTTATTATATACATGAATTGTTAAAAATAGCGAAGTGTTGAAATAGAAGACAGTTAGATAAAAATACCATTTTTATCAAATGTATGAAAAGAATATAGTTTTGAAATCGAAGAATCGATATATATATATATATAAAAATATAATTATATATAATCGAATAACGACGCTGCAGTTCATATTTTGAAACCGTGATTTCAAACGATTAGTGCGGGAGATCCGACCATCGGATTTTCCCGAAACCACAACCGTTGGGTTCGCTTTGGAAATATCTTTCCAACGACACCAACTTTGTAAAAATCCAATGGTTGGATTGTATGGAATGTTTAATTCAAATCTGAAGAAAAACAGCGCCAGAATCGATTATATATATATATATATATATATATATAAATATAATTATGTTTAATCGAATAACGACGCTGCAGTTCGTATTTTGAAATCGAAACTTCAAACGATTGTACCGGGACATCCGACCGTCGGATTTTCCTGAAACTGGAACCCTTGGATTCGTTTTGAAAAGATCTTTCTAGTGACGTAAATTTTGTGAAGATCCAACGGTTAGATTTTCAGATATGTGTAAATCAAATTTGAAGAAAAACAGCGCCACGGCCGCGTTATGGCCCTAAGTGTCGTTTTGAATAAATTGGCTATTTTAAAATAAATAAAAATAGCGATAAATTGTTATAAAATATTATAAACGATATGGATGTGAAATTTAGAAATTAACTGAAGGTTGGCTAAGTCGAATGGTTTCCTGGTTGTTGATCTGATGTTGGCTTCGGCCTTCGGGGTTAATATTTGGGAAATCGTTCTCTTACTGATTGACGGTTAGTGACTAATGAATTGAAATTGCACTTGTTTATTATATACGCGAGTTGCTCAGAAAGACCGGGTTTATCCCATTCTGAATAACTGAATCGACGATAAGAAATCGAAGATGAAGACGGTGGTCGAAGACCGGAGATCTTCACCTCGTTTGGATGGTAACCGAGGTCCTGATTGGGAGGCATCCCGAAATATGGATAATGAGTGGTGATCGTCCAAACGTACGTGGTGATCGATGAGTTTGAGAGGTATATAGTGCCTCTGGTTTCGTTCAGACCCAGAATAGACTTGCAAATGGACAGTGTGTCTGACAATGGAATTTATTCTGTGTGATTGATAGCCATCAGTTGCACGGTGTGAATTGCCTGTGTGGCATGCTAAGATGCAGTGATCAGGGCTTCTGTTGAAAAGCAAAGTCTTGTGGTGATGATGAAAGCACCGCCTATATGGCGTAGCTTTGTGTATAACGTGAATTCGCGAGCCTCACACCCCGGTATGAACTAGAAACGGGAGAGGACATCAGGGAGGGCATGCGTTTCTTTCTAGCTAGATGTGGCGTCAGTGGTTTTACACGCCCTGACGAGTTTGACTTATGTGGTTGTTACTGTTGCGAGGCGCCTCGGTTAGATTGGAAGATCCGGGTCCGATGGAGTCATTCGTTGGCTCGTTGACGCCCCATAGGGCGGAGAAACGCATTGTTCAGGCATTATATTCCACTTCGTGTGGACCGGCCCTGACGATCCAAGGTACGGTTGTGGCTGTGCCTGAGACACGGGCTAGAGCGTCTCGAATTCGGTGAGGACTATCTTTTGCCTTGGTTCAGGATGGAAATCCAATTTCCAAAATACGACATCGTGCGGTTTTGATTGTATACCTATGTATGGAGACATAGTGGTATGGGGCATTAATGTCGTCTATGATTGATACTTATGATTTGAAACTGTTTTTGAAATATATAAACACTAGTAATAATATCAAATGCTTTTGTTTTATTCGTATCAAGCATATCTTGGCCATTATAAGGTAAAAACTCTATCCTCCGGTTTGCGTTGCATTGTGTGATGGGAACTGAGTCTTATAATGGCCTCATTTTTATAAAAAGCATTGCGATGTTTAAAAGAATGATTTGTTTTAAAGCACTGGCAATCCAATGGAGTAAACCCGTTCCACAAAAGTGGCGTGGTCCTGTGATTAGCCATATTATAAATGTGTTGAGTAGATTTCTCATACCAGTCCCATGACTAACTCGTAGTTTGTTTCACTTTCAAACTGAGGTGCCCCTTTTTCTACACGGGCAGCCTTGTGTTCAGTTTTAGCAGGCTTTTCTGGATAGCTGGAGCTGAAGATGGATTCTATCATTTATCTCTTTTTATGCTGTTCAGCTCCTATTGTACATTATGTTTGTTTTTCCGCTGTAGACATATATGTATAGTTGAACTGTATTTGTACTAAGTAAGATCCTGTATACTGTGTAACTCTGATGATTACTTTTATCCAGTATATTCTATTGTTCATTATCTAGTGTATTTATTTAATTCTGCTCTGCTGTTATCTGTTTCTGTGTTATATTCCAAAGATTACCCTTGTCACCGTCTGTACAGGAAATGGGGTCATCTCATTATACCCGTGGTATTTTTAGGGAAATCAATTTGTGATTTGACGGGTATGACGATGTGGCATTCAAAGTAAATTGAGGAGTGATCTGTTAAAAGATACGTTTTGACCTCGAGCCTCATCAACTGGCAAATGACAGAAATCGGGCAAACAACATGGCTAAGTGGTTCACAACCAAGGAGGGTATATTGTCACCATCTAGAGAATATTCATATTTGTTACTTCTTTCAATTCTGTATCTCCCGGAAATGGTTATTGTAACAGCCCAGAAATTTATATGTTCGAAGCATAAATTTTAATTAAGGTTTAACATTAAAATAATAAATACTTGTACTATGGTTTTGGGATAGAATTGGAAATTTTAGTTATTTCGAACGATATTTTCGTTATAACAAAGTTAACTTTTTAAAATTCTAATTTTGAAATGGATTGTATCGCAATTTAGTTTGATTTAGTTGTAAGTGAAATTATGAATTTATTTAAAATGTAACTTGAGAAGTTATTTTAATTTAATTAGATTTAAATTGGTTTTAAATTTTTATTCAAGTTGTATTTCAAGTAGTGTTTGTATACATAGTATAATATATGGTATTTATACTTAGGAATTATTTGTTTAAGGGAAATTTACACCTGTCTCTGATCTCAACACTTGTCCACCGTCCTGAAATTGATCTAACACGCATTGTTTCTTTCCATGCATGTCCCTTTTTCTCGTTCTCACCGTGTCTGTATATGTACCTTCGTCCCTTTTCATTTTGGAAAAAGAAAGCAAAGAAAAAAATCACATCTTTCCCCTAAAACAAAAATAATGGCAACTGATTTTCCCTTTCTTCCAAATCAGTTTGTCTTCCTCTTCCTAAATCGAGATTGGCCACCGTTCGTTGAGCGCCGCCTCATTCAACCACCTTCGAGCTCTCCGCCTTCTGCACTTGTCCGCTACCTCCAAGCTGTCGCCTTTAGCCCCGCAACCAACGTCCATCACAATTGAATCTGACTAGCAACCGTCACAGCCGCCACCTCGACATCCTCTTTAGGAGGCTGAGCACCTCTTTCCAGCGAGACAAACAAAGTATTGGTATTTGGACCCCACCTCCATTTTTCTGGTGCAACTTCCTCCAGTCGGAATCCAACACCTCGACGGAGCTCTGGCACATCTTCATTGAACTAGACATCAGTTGCCGTGAGTTCTCACCATTTATTCTTTTAATTCTTCTTATGGTAGTATATATATACTTAGGAATGTAGATGGTTTGGCTTTATCTTATATTAAATGAATCAAATCATGTTAGTTTGCTGATAATTTTAGGTTGCATTGAACCCATACAGTTGCCAACTTTTTTTTGATTTTCTCTTACACACCATATTGTGAAATCTGACTTTGTTTACTGATAAAAACAGTAAGGTACATATGTAGGTCTCGATGGATAGTGTTGAGTTTTTTTTAACCTTTGGTCAATGAATATTAAAAAAAATCATCCCTATCTATCTTAACGAGAATATGATTTAGCTGAGTGGTATTTCTTGGGTTTCAAAACTGAGAGGTGACTTGTTCAAGTCATAAATATGGTTGAGTTTGGAAATTTTGAAGAATCCACATTTATGTTTTATTTTGGAAAAGAAAATCATTTTGTATTAAATCGTGTCGTTAAAATTTTAGGTAGTGATCTCGCAATTTGTTCAAATCCCTAGCATCGTCATTGTGCGCTCATTCCTTATCTTCTCGCTTTGCCAAGAAAGGTGAGTTTTCTCACTCGTGACTAATTGATTATTAAGTGAATTAAACATTTGAGATGTTGAATGAAATTTTAGGGTGCTCTATAGTTGGTTGCTTTGTGATTGTGCACGTGCGACACACACAGTTATTGCATATGACACATATGGATGTATGCTTGACATGTTATGTTTATTTTTCTCATCATTCAAGTTCCCCTTAGATTAGAAAAATTACGGGTTAAAATGATACATACCTGAACCTTTGTGTATTCGAATCAATTTGGGATGCGGGTTGAAATGATACATACCCGGGGTTTGAATATTTTAAAAGAACGGATTGAAATGATAAATATCCGTGTCACTTGACCATAAGATAGAAAATTATATATGGACACCGTGATCGATAAAATAAGATATTTTAAAATATTTTATCGATCTCACAAGTAGAAATTTTTAAATGAAATTTCCATATAGTGTAAAGGAAAGCCTGAAAAGAAATTTTGTTCAAACCTTTGCTCGAGTTTATAAGAAATCCGATTTGTATGAAATAAGTTTTAAAACGATTTTGCAAGTTAACATTAAAATTCTAATTTATTTAAATAAATAAATTCTTCATAACTCGATGTTCATATAATGATTTGAATAATATGACAGTTTATAATTGAATGATTGAATGTAAAGGATTTGCAAAGACTTGATAAATGTTCCAAATTTATGATTGTCAAATGGTTTTACCGCTATGTGAATGAAAGATTTTTGTCAAAATGAAAGTGTTTAAATTCAAGTATAAAAGGAATATGATTGTTTGAGTCATGGTGAATACAAGTTCGGTTAATAGGTTAGAATGAAATAAATCACATTTTTTGATCAACAACTAACATTGAAAGTTATTTTGGGATTGCCATATGAAATGGATATGTGAAACCAAGATAAATAGTGGTTGGGAATCGTTAATCATGGGATATTGAAATTGAACCAAGTAAAGGGAATCTGATTTAATCTGAAATCTTGTTGGGAAAAGGGGAATTATGAGACATGGATTTGAATTGGATTGGAATAATATTATTTGAATACCACTATAATTTCATAAAAACCATTTTCCACATTTTATTTGATTTCATAAATATTCTTTTATAAAATGATTTGATTACTTTAACTATATATATAAGTATATACACTAAATCCAATTTATTAGATATTTATATGCACTATTTACATAAATACTTATATACCATTTTCAATTTAATATTACAATATCTTTCCAAATCTACTATTCTAAATATTTTCTATAGATATATGATGAATCCATGTCCAAACCGAGCTCATGAAACCTAACGGAATGAGTGAAGATTTGAGGATGATAATGATATTTTGACAGAAAGGTGTAATCCCAACTTGAATAGTTTGATAAGTGATTAAAATGAAAATTTCAAGAAATTGAGATTTTGCGGAAATTGAAATCTAAACTCGAATGGTTGACAAGGAATATTTGTAAGTATTGGATTTGAAATCTCGACCAAGTGAATAACAAATTTTTGGATAAATCGGTTTTGAGCGATACTTGAAATAAATTAATTTGATGATACTCGAGATATGATTTCAACTCTAATGACAACGGTGTGGAAAATGTAAGCGCCGGTGATTAAAGAGACCGGAGTCGGTAAGTGGCATACTCTCTGTCAGTGCCGATACCACTTTAACAACTGCGTACGTGATGACGTATCCAGAATGAAGCATGATGACTTGAAGGCAATGATTGAATCGAGGAATGCGAATGATGATGAAATAGCCCTGACCTTCGGGTCAGAATTAAAATGACTAAAACAGGAGCTATACCGTGACTAATAGAGGTAGCACCTCTGATCGGACGCACTTCTTCGAAACTATTTCTATGACTATATTGATGATTAGGGCCCTTTGATGTTGGGAGTGTGTTCCGAGGTGGGCGGTAGTGGCTGCTATGCGTTACCACCGGTTCGGGAGTGCAACTGGTAGAATCCTACCCTGGGTATTGCCTCGAGTGCCATGTCATATTTTCCCATACGATTATGATTTAGTGTTGCTTTTTGTGGAGTGCCCTCTGATAACACCAGTACGGTGAATTTACGGTACTGTATAGACTGTTGATGCTTATAAACGGCGTAAGGGTAATATGGTAATCCCGCTTACGCTATTTTCGTTATTTATACTTTACTGAATAGACATTAAAATAATAGCATATTATATATAGATATTAGTTTCGCGGATCCTTAGAGGATGGAAATCCCAAACATCCTTTAAGTTACTGTACATTTGTATGAAAATGTCACTTGAGTTAATTCACTTATATGAGAATGTTAGTCCGGACTCGAGTATTTGTTTGTTTGTTTTTTTTTGCAAATGCCCGGGACAGACTGAGTATTTCAGTTTGGAGATTTATCTATTAGAGCTTGAAATTCGTTGGAGTTCCAGTCATCCACCTGTTATTTCCACTGCAGTTAGGCCCATCTCTACTTATTACTGATGTCAGTATGATTCTACGTTCAGTCTTCCGTTGGTTCTGTAATTTATCTTATGTACTATGATATCATGAATATTTAATGATTTTGTATTATCGTATAAATTTTGTTTCCGCTGTGATATACATTGTGTTCTGTGTCTGTGATTCTGTGATGGTTATATTTTAACTTCATAAGCAATAACAATCTGTCATTTTGAACGGTTCGAGTTGGTTTAATTACCGATTTGGAGCGGTCAAAATGCTAGGTCGTTACAGTTATGTTGGTTTACCAACTGTATGGTGACAATATATTCGATACACTCAAGCGAAATGAGTGGTCGGTCATGTGTGCAAGATGTTCTTATTGAACTCCAGTGTATCGCTTCTAGAGTACACTGAGCGGAAGGTGGATCCATACCTTGTCATAGTTGGAATCCATTCCCCAAATAAAAGCCCGCAGTTTTGATTGTATAATATATACGTAGAACGTTAAATGCAAACGTTTTTACTAGATTGATATTACTTGTATTAGACATTATTATAATATCAGAATAATATTGTTTTACAAATGATTTGGGTTATCGTAAGGTAAAAATCATCTGTGTTTATGTGTGGATCGGTCTTATGATTATCCTTTGTTTCAAAAGGATTTTGAAAGTTAAATCAAATAATTTGAGTTTACTCACACCAGTCACATGACTGACCCGGAGTTTATTTTGTTTTGTTTTCCCTAAACTCTTGGGTGCCCAATTTTGTACGGGCAGTCAAGTAGTCGGGATTTACGTATACTTGAAGAGCTGGAGCAGGAGGCTTCCGAATTATATAGCTATGGTTTTTACGCTGTGTTGTAAGTGCTATACTTTGGAAATGATATGTATATTCAAGTACAGATTTATATTTCAAAGTTATGTTATGAAATATATTTATTCGTTCCGTTGTGAGATTCGTGTTTACTCTGATGTTGTATCTTCTTCTTCTTCTTCTATTCTAAGTTTCTGTCTTATCTATCATCACCCTCTAATTTCTTTCATTGACTACCGGTATTTTCGATCCTTGGATGTCCGATATGTGTTGTATATCGGATAACCAAGATCGACTTTTCCCGGGTCGTTACAGTGGTATCAGAGCAAAGGTTAAGTTATTACCTTGGCTCTGTGGCGTGACTCAGTAGAGATAGGGTTAGTAATAATCTAGATTGAGTTGAGTGTATATATATGAGCGCATATTTGTTATTCAATATAAAATAATTTTATATTATGGAGTTTTGTTGATTGAGTTGTTTATGGGTTCTGGTCGATCAGTTTGATCCACTGTATCGGTAGGAGTTTATAAACACTCGAATACGATGGGTCGACACGATATGTTTTGAAAGAGGGTAAATGAAATAATTTTACCCAAACTATATTTTGATATAAAGAAAATATAGATATTGGAATTATAATATATTGGAGATAATGGTTGTTATTATAATCGAGTAAGATTATAAATTAAATGGTTATGTAAATAACCAAATAAAATTCGTATAAGTGTTACGAAATGAATTAAATCTGAATTGGAATTAAAATTCCTGAAATTTGGAAAAGTGTTTGTAAATGGTATTGGATTAAATAAGGAAAATTTAAGATCCTGGGAGATTTTAAATTGTTTTACAAGCAGTGTGAATTATATTTGAATTGATTTCAAAATGGAAATGTTTAAAAATGGTTTTGAAAAAAGAGAGAGAAGAGAAGCGATATAGTATTGAACTCACTTCGGCTACAGGGAAATAATTCCGATGATGACCCGGACATCATCGGTGTTCATTTTCGAGTTGTAAGTGACGGATTACTACGAAATTTTTTGTTTTCGATTTGTTTTGAGAAAACAAGTTGTTTTGATATCCCAAAAGGAATTTTGATTTTTGGAAAAAGCTAAGCTATTTAAAAACTTCCAGGAAGAGGTTGTTCAAATTAAAAACAAATTTAAATAGAAATCTGTGAAACCGAGTTAGAATTGAATTGAAATTAGTTAAGTGGTAATTGAAATTGAATTAGATTAGAATGATATCAAATACAATTGTATTTTTGCAGTTGGGCGATGTGTAAAATTTATCGTCCAATCAATATCAGTTAAATGTGTGTACATAAACAAATCATCCGATTTGTTTATGAATATTTATTTTATTTATATACATGTTAGAAATTATATTTTTAACATATAATATTTTTAACGATAAAATATTTTATTCCATTCCATATCACAACAATAAATTTTCACAACACATCAATCAAACAAGCAAGTCATCGATGGTCTATGGACGATGGGTGTCGGGTGCTGCTAAGCACCATCTGCATCCTAGTATATATTTCAACTAGAAAATGAAATAAAAGTGAGAAGTTCTCACCGAGGGTTCCACTACTCCATTCTTTCCTTCAGAATGGTATGGATCCCGTTTTGATTTCTGTCGATACCATCGCTATCTTTTCCCGCTGTTCACATTAAAAATCACATTTTTACAATGATGTTTCATATATAAAAATCATATATTTTTATCGCTTCATTCCAATAAATAAAAATCATATTTTTATTTCTACTTCATATATTTCACAACGCTTCTTTCTATATAAAAATTATATTCTATATTTCTACTTTTTATATAAAGATCAAATTTTTATTTCGATGTAGACAATATAAAGATCATATTTTTAAACAACCGAAGATCGTGTTTTTAAACCGCTACTTCATTATAAAAATCCAATCTTCATGTCCTTAAAAATCATTACTTTATATAAACGTCATAACTTTACCGTGTTAAAACCATATTTTTATAATGCTACTTTATGTAAATAAAAACCCAAATTTTTCTTCGCCATACATATAAAATAAAATCCTATTTTTATCCCCCATTCATGTAAATAAAAATATAAAATTTATGTTTAAAAATTACTTCTTTATAGCGATGTTTACATTGTAAAAATCAAATCTTTATTTCTTTCTTCACATAATAAAAATAACCTTTTTATGTCAAAATCATATATATATTCCTCAATCCTTTTACATATTAAAAATCAGATTTTTATTCATTTACAAAGTTAATTAAACTAATTACATAATATTAAATAAATAAAAGAAGTAAAAACTCACTTTTCTTTCGGTTTATGGAGGAGGGAGGTCTTGCTTGCCCCCGGGGGAGGGGGGTTGGGGTGTGAGGGGCGGCGCCGGGTCTGAGGGGGGGCGGAGCGATTCTGGGCTTGGGTTGATCAGAGAAGGGGCTGGAGCTTCTAATCGGAGGGGAGGAGGGAAGGGGGAGGCGCGGCAGGAGGAGGGGGAGAGGTTGAGGCCGATCGCCGGAGGGGGCAGGCCATGGCGATTGTGTTGGAGGAGGCAGGCAGCGCGGTTTTCCTCTTTCGAGGTTTTTTATTTATTTTGAACGGTAGAAAAAAAGTGAGGAGAGAGAGAGAGAGTAAAGGGGCCATATATATACATTTTATTATTTTTATTTTCTAAAAAGCAAATTTTTATTTCGACCCCCAAACGAGACCCACCGACTGTCGTCAATAACTAATTACCCCCATTCTGAGTACAATGGGATATGTACCGTAAGCCAGTTTGGTTGTTTTGATCGGTTTCCATCAAAATCAAAATATAAATATATATATTGAATTTGTACGCACATTTCAATTTATCGGGGCCACATACGTACTCTAAAAATTCCAAAAAAATTATTTCTAGCTTTGTATTGACGATACAGTCTTAACAGAACTAATTTCATCAAATTCTAAGAACGTTTGAAAAATGACCATTTTCTGGTCGGTCGAAATTGACTGAAACTGTCAAAACACGTTTTCTTTTGCCATGCTCACATATTGATCCAAAAAATTATGAATTTTGGAATCTAGCAATAACTTGACAACCCGGATCCAACAAAAGTGGTTTCGTCGAAAACGGAGGTCGTTTGCAAAATTTCCATTTTTAAGGGCAAAAATTGAATAACGACTATTCTGAATTTTCAACTGGGCATAACTTTTTATCCCTGCTATGAAATTTCAATTTTTCGGATTTGTTGAAAGATATTTTCAAATAGATTCTAATATTTTTGGTTTCGCTAAAACCCGGTTTAATTTGAATCCTGTACATTCATTTGAAATTGGAAATCGAATTTTCAAACTACCGCGCCATTTCCAATTCCTTCTATAATTAAAAATAATTATTTATATTCTAACGTTGATCTATATAAATATACATTATAATTCTATTCAAAATAAATTTATCGTCGTTATTATTTAAAATAATTCATTTTAAATATTCAAAATTCATTAAAATTGCCAAAGTAAAAATTTTAAATTAGTTCAGATTTTCCGGATTGTTACAAGTTTCCATCAAAATCAAAATATAAATTAATATAACGTTCTAAATTGATTATAACGTACATTTTAATTTACCGGAACCACATACTAACTCCAAAAATTTCAGAAAAATAAATCTAGCTATGCTTTGACCATATGGTCCTAGCAAAACTAATTTCGTCGAATTTGGATACCGTTTGAAAAACGATCATTTTCCTGTCGATTAAATTCTACTGAAATTGAAAAAACACGTTTTATTTTGCCACGCTCACATATTAATTCCAAAATTTATGAATTCTGGAATCTAGCAACAATTTAACATTCCGGATCCAACAAAAGTGGTTTCGTCGAATACGGAGGTCGTTTGCAAAATGGCTATTTTTAAGGGCTATATATTATATTAAATTCCATGGCAACTATTTTGAATTTTAAACTGGACATAACTTTTTATTCCCGTTATGAAATCTGGATTTTTCACATTCGTTGGAAAGACCTCATATTTCTGGTTTTACTGAAATTCGATTTATTTTGAATCATGTACATTCATTTGAAATTTGTAATCGAAAATTCAAACTGTCGCGCCATTTCAGGCTCGTTATATAATTAAAATAAATTTATTTGTTCTAACTTCGTTTAAAATAAATTTTAATCGTTATTATTTAAAATAAATTATTTTAAATATTCAAAATACGTTAAAGTAGCTAAACTAAATTTTTTATATTGGTTCCGATTTTTCGGGTTGTTACAACCCTATTTCTATTTCGCTCGATATTCGTTCGTCCTCATTTGTAAAACCGATCAATGAGCTAAACCCTGGATCTATAACCCACCAACGAATTCGACGCCACAACATACAAAAGCCGTGAATAAGGTTTGAATTAAGCAAATTAGAAGAGGAAGTGAGAGATTAAGGTTTTCAGATCACCAAACAATTGAGAGAATATCTTATGAATTTGAATTTTCCTGCGAGAGATGCGAAGAAGACGATTACGAGAGATTAGGGTATTTAGATTAGCTTAGTACATGATTAGTTCGGCAAGTAGTGATTGAGTGAGAGATTAGAATGGAAAGGTAATGTGTATTAGGAAGCATACTAAATTTAATGAGTTCTATTTTTTTAATTGCGGTATTAGGAAGAACATATTAGGGTGCCCTTACCACCACACTAATATGTGGACTTAAATATAAAATGTTAGGAGCTAACTGTTAAATTATCTATAGATAATTCTATAAACTTTAAAATATTTATACCAAAATGTAAAATGGTGGAAGAGGTAAAATGATTAGACAGAGTGAGTAAACAATTGTAATGCGATAAACTAATCTGAAAATAAAATATCCAAAGAGAATTAAGGAGACGGGTGAAACTCCTAAAATCAATGAGAGAGCTAAAAATTCTTCTGCTTTACAATTATTTAATAAATGGCAAAATTAGTTTATCTTTCAAACATAAAATTAAATAAAATAAACATTTAAAATAATATTTTTAAACAACAACAATAAATAATAATATATTATACACTTATCTCAATAGATTTATCATAAACTAGAAAAAAACAGTTTCCACTTTAAATACCAATATCTTAAATTTCCTCCAATTATTTACTGAACTTCTTCAATTCTTTCGAGATACGTTATATTTCAATTTGTATGTTTAAACTACTCATAAAATCTTACATTGTATCTGTTTAAATAATCTTTAGAGAGTATATAGCCCATTTTTCTAATAGTTCTTAAAAATATATGTCAATGTTGCTATGTATATTCATATTAAACAGGTAATTTTCCCTGCAACTATAAAGATGTATAAATTACACAACATGAGCTAACTATGTCTGCAATAATGGCAAAGTTATTTTGTAAATTAGTTATGACTCATTTATATCAAGAATTTACCATATATATTATATCATAAAATTCTTAAACATAATAACTCCACAATAAATTTGTACATCTTTTGCAAATATATATATATATATATATCATTTTGCTATGCTATACAGTTAAACTAACTTCATAATTTTACATTTAACTTATTTAAACAAATTCTATTAAATAATATTTGCTAATTCATTGAATAGATTACTAACTTACATCAATTTCAATATGTATATCTAAATTAACAAAAATGAATAAAAAAATTCTCAAATACACTTACATACATATTATTTATGTAAGCTACATACAGAACATAAATACATAAACAATACTAATAATTTTAATTAACATTTTTTGTATTCAACGTCAAACTTTATCATATATTGCATAATATAGTTCTCTTTTTAACATGAAAATAATAAATACTGTTTTTTATAATATTATCGTGTGCAACGCACGGGTCACACACGAGTAATTAATGTAATGGAGACACATAAAAGTTTCATGGGAGATCGGAAGGTATCGAATCAGGTAATTAATTGTAATTTCATATTGGATATGTTCAATTTAAATTAAATGCAGAAACTAAAAATTTTGATCAATAAGTTGCGTATTTTATATTGTGTTTTTATTTTATCAATAATTTTTTTCGTTTGCAATTGATTGTTTTATTCCTAGAAGCACGCGTTTGTATTTTGCATTGAATTTAGTACTTTAGCTTTTAACACAAATAATGAACCAGGGACATTTAGGTCTATTTTTTTTCTTGTAAAATTATCTAGACTCCCCTTAACAAAGAAAAATTAAGCTGGAGTTCCCTTAAAATTATCTCCCCTTAACTAAATGTGGAGTCTCTTTTACAAACCCCCTTTAAATTAATCATTTCAAGGTATCATTCGTAGACAAAATAAATCATGTTACCGTTGTGCATGCGTACGACGCGTCAGATGCTTGTGTTAGAGTTTGTGCCCTAGAGGCAATCTATTTAATATGGTCAATAACATTGTTGATGTTATATTTTATTTTGAATAAAAAACTATTTTGTTATATTTACTGCATAATACAAATATTAACATAATATAAGTCCTTAAAATAATAACATAGAATTACATAGTTTCAAGTAAGTGACTTGAACATGAGATTATATAATAAAATAAGTATTATAATTCTTGAATGTCCCTAGTCAAATTTTATTGCGTATAGAACAACAATGAAGCATTTAGACTGGTACGTTGATTGACTAATGATCATATCTTATTGATCATTAATATATGTGATATTAATGTCATTTCATAAATATGTATTAGAGAATGGTATACTGGACTGACCCAACCTGAGAGAACTTCATGGAGCATAATTAATACTATTATAAGTAATTCTCTAGTGACAGTGATGTAATTATCCTCAGACCTGAAATTATTATATATTTTATTTGATGATATTTGGGTTTTGATATCATCAAAGTTACTTTTAACCAAGTAGACGATAAAGGTGATTATCGGACACATCTCGAATCCGTTATATAATATGAATGATGTGACACCCTACATCTGTTAATGTCGCTGGTTAAGAGAATGCATTAAGTTTCGTGAAGCGTTACCGGTAAACAGTAACATTACAAGACATATATAAAGTAGCAGCAGAATTTATAACTTTTATTAAGCAGGCAACATCGTGGTTCAAAACGTAGTTACATCACAATTCTGAAATGCATAAAACCCAGTACATCAATTTAAAACTTCTGTCTTGTACTTAAATCATTAGAGTACAATAATAAAAGAAGCATAATCCCCAAAAGGTAGCCTAGTAGAGAGATATGAAATCAAGCAATACACCTAGGCAGCTCCAAGTAGGATGAAAGAAGAATCCTGATCAAGCTTGAGTATTCCCACCATGAGAATATGGGGGGGGGGAGGCAGAAGAGAAAGGAGAGGAAACAAAATAGGTCAGACATAAAGTCTGGCGAGTCCAGTTACTTTTATCATATAAATAAGTAAAAGTATAATGATAGGCATATAAACTGGAGAGATAGATAACAACACAATAAGGCCGGTATGACAAGGTAAACAGGATAAATATGACAGAATATATTGCGCTTCTCTTGTACTTTCTCTGAACCAATACTATTGTCATATGAACAAGATGATCCCCAACAAGTACAAGATGGTAGACTAAGGCGTACTTCTAGTGAGAGGTTTTACCTTATACAATAACAGGAAGCCCAACTAAACATACCAGAGTTAACTTTAAGAATAATAATGGGCTCCTAAACATACCAGAGTCTAGATGTACCCTAATTACTACCCCAATCGATCGGCTCCCTACTCCGTAGATACCCTATGCTGGACCCACAATAGGACATATCACTTCCTAAAGTGGCAACTCTTCGTTTTTAGGATGTGCACAACCATATCGACAAGTGTCATGACGTCTTAATACTGCCCTACCCGGACCCATGCACGCACATGACCCTGTTGGAATGCATCGCTCACACCGCTCCTTTATTTGGATCTCTTACAATGAGCCCAATGAGCATGCCCCGACTCCGACCTAGTTCGGAGTACTCATTTGTTACTTAAATATGGGTTACTGACTAAAACGGGTCCCACACACAAGATGTTACAAGCTTCCCCCTACGCTTGCATCCCCATCACTAGGATTTCCACGGGTTATTCCATACCAGTGTAATAAAATTGCATAACCTCAACAGGTTAAGTTTGTGGGCCTATATATAAATATTACCCACCCCCCCCCAAGATATACTTAACCCTTCCACTATTTCAAGCAAGTTTACTTAACCCCTACTCATGTTAACATGTTCATGTAATCCCTATGGATTCGACCAGGTTAAGTATTCATTACCATTTATTCATTTATGGTTATAATGCGCTAGACCTCCTACATTAAGCCTACAACTTGTGGAAGCTAGATATGTCGGGCGGGTCCGAGCAGACTTCTTCCAAAAGTCGGACTTAACCTCGTGTCTTAGCACATTACGTGTTATGCACTTTGACCCCTCACACTAGATTCACCACTTGAAACACCCCACCTCCGTTAAGGTCACTCACAAAGGGAATGCCTTAACTTTGGTCGAGAGTTATAGGTACAAGACACAGAAAAATTTACAAGATAGATAAATATAAGCAGCGAAATTCCAATATTTATTGCATACGTGGTTCAATACAAAAGCATTACAACAAATTGTCTCAAAATAACTTCCAAAACATTACACCATAATTTATGTCTTGATTATTTAATAAAGAAGCATAAACCGTAAATAAAACTGCATAAATCCTCAAGTGTAGTGTCCAGAAGCCATAGCCAAGGTGAGAGAGTCCCAATCATACATCTACTTTCTTGAAGCTTGCAAAGAGTCTGACTAAGCTGGAGTATTCCCTCCCTGTGGACAAGGGGGAATGGAAGAAAAAAGGATGAAAGAAAACGGGTCAGACAATAAGTCTAGTAAGTTCAGTGATTACTAGTATTTAACCAAGGAAAGGGATCATGACAATAATAACAGAACATAGGACAATACCCTAATATAAGATAAGATGAACATGTGATCGCACCCATTACTATAGTCTCTGCACCTACTAACCATTGGTTCAACCAGCCCCACGTGTTCATAACAAACGATCCCCTTAATGATCAGCTCCTACACGCATGCATTCATATCCTATGTCATTCGGCCCTGCTTGACTGTAGATACCTGTGCTGGTCCCACCATGGGGTGTATCAGTCCCTCTGGTGGCAACCCGACACGATTCAAGATGCACAGTGTATACTGATGATGCCCAGTGCCTGCTTTTTCCACTCCGGAGTACGTGCACGTCTGTACTCCGTCGGAACCTACACTGATGCACCAACCGCCGATGTTTTGACCGCTTATAATCAGCCCAGTAATCGTGCCCCACCCTGCCTAGTTCAGGGTACCATGATACATCTATATGGGTTACTGCTCAAATGGGTCCCTGTTACTAGGGTTTTCTAATCAACATGTTTATTTGGTTAAGTGTCCAAGTTTACATAACCCCTCCCATCCGTTTAGTTAACATGTTGAATTGGTTAAGTGTTTCCCTAATTGACTTAACCCTACCAATCCTAACTTATCTTTAATTTATTCATTAAAGCACCAACCACTCACATTAAACAGATCTTATTGTGGTCACTGGATATGCCGGTCAGTTCCAGGCAGTTTTACACCACAACTTAGTCTAACTTCGTGTTCTTTTTGGGCTTGATGTTCTAACCACCCACATTAGACATGTCTTGTTGTGGTCACTGGATATGCCGGTCGGTTCCGAGCAGTTTTACACCACAACTCAGTCTAACCTCGGGTTAGGCATATTCATATTTTCTAAATCCATATATTTTCTATATATGTCTAATTCTATATGTAAATTAATCTTAATTTAATCATGCCATAAATGGTATATCAAATATACCATTTTATGAACAAATCTATGCCATGAAATTTTCATATTTTCCCATCGTTATCCCCGTGGAACGTACACATGAATCACATAAAATGTTGGGCTAGTAAATTAGCCCAAACCCATAAACAAAAAGGGGTAATAAACAAGGGACATGAAATAAACATAAAATAGCATACATTTAACTTATCACCTGTAACTTGGCATAGAAGTATCATTAACTTAATTAAACGGGTAAAGGTGAACTTGTGACTAAGTTGGATCTAATTGTCATGTAAACTTGATATAGGTCTAGCATGGAGGTTTAACATATAAACACAATTTTAAACCACAACTTAGCATATTAACTTATGTATGTCAAAACATAAGAAAGCTACTATAAACATATATAAATCACAACTTATCATGATAACTTATGTGTGTTAAACATAAGAGAGCTACTATAAACATATTCGAATCACAACTTAGCATGATAACTTATGTATGTTAAACATAAGAGAGCTACTATAAACATATTCGAACCACAACTTAGCATGAAAACTTATGTGCTAAACATAAGAGAGCTACAAATCCAATCTTACGACATAAATAGATTCAACTTAACATAATCCTAAATATACATGAATGTTGATCTAACATGTAAGCATGTGATTTAGATCATAAACTTGCAAGTACCACCGAATTATAACATGACATGTTTGTAATGACCCGGATTTTTAGCGACTTTGGTTATCGACATAAACACAGTGTCGATAACCAAAACATCGAAAAATCCTGGTAATTAGTGAAAGAAATTAGAGGGTGAGGAAATATAAGATAGAAACTTAGAACAGAAGAAGAAGAAGAACACAATATCAGAGTAACACGAATCTCACAACGGAACGAATAAATATATTTCATAACATAACTTTGAAATACAAAATTGGTACTTGAATATACATATCATTATCAAAGTACAGCACTTACAACACAGCGGAAATAACTATAGCTATATGATCCTGAAGCCTCCTGCTCCAAGCTCTTCCAGTATATCTGTAAATCCCGACTACTTGACTTCCCGTACAAATTTAGGCACCCAAGAGTTTAGGGAAAACAACAAAGTAAACTCCGGGTCAGTCATGGGACTGGTGTGAGTAAAACAGTTTAAAACAGTTCAAGCAGGTAATCGACATCTCATAAGACCACGCCGTATAACGGAATGGGTTTTTCCCTTATGAGAATCCAAATTATCTTTATATCAAAAATCTTTTGATATTATAATAATGTCTATCAATCACAATATAATAATCATCTAGCACAAACGCTTTCATCTCACGTTCTACATATATAGTATACAATCAAACCACAAGCACGTATTGGGTAATGGATTTCCAACTATGACAAGGTATGGAACCACCTTTCGCTAGTGTACCTCTAGAAAGGAATACACTGGGTTCAACAAGAACATCTTGCAACCCGGCCACACATGACCGACCACTCATTTCGCTTGAGTGTATCGAATGTATATCACCAACGGTTGGGATCAGCAACCGTTTCCCGAATGGGACAGCATCAACAATAGATTTTTAGAAGTAAATGAAACCCTAGATCAGGTGATTATACACCCTACTTCGGTGCGACCGACTTAGCCATGCTGCCTGCCCGATTTCTGTCATTTACCGAATGTAAGGCTAGAAGCTACGCTTTATCATCACACCAGATTTACTTTGAATGTCACATCGTCAAATCCATCAAATCACCGATTGACGTCCTCAACCAAACATTATGTGTTAGCTAAAGAAGTTTCCTTCTCCGCTTCCACTCTTGGTACGGTTGGAGAAATCAGTGTACATGATCGTCTGGAAATACTCTGTCAGACATCCGTCCATACAAATCATCCAGGAACAGGATGAACCGAAGGCACTATTCTGTAAACAGGATAGCCCTTGCATAACTCCGTCTTCAATTCCCTTTGGCATATATGATTCGCAATGCTTATGCCAATACAGAGTGGTTCTTTGGATAATAATCCAACCGGTCTCTCCATATTAACAACGTTAAAATGGTCAAAACTTCGATAGTCTGTGATTTAACTATCGAATAAAAACAAGTGTGCAAACAACGATATTATTTCCGAATGGAAATTTTATCGATCAAACATCATTTAACATTCATCTCCTTAGTTCATTTTTCATCTCCTGTTTTCCTATATTCAACATTTCTTATTTTATAAATTTAGAAAATATATGTTATTACCATTGGAAAACATTTCCATTTCTTGTTTTCTTTATTAGAAAACATTTCTGGTTTCTTATTTGGAAAACATTTCCAAATCTTCTTCATTGGACTTAGACAGATGTTTTAAACAAACCATCGCGATGCCAACTCAAACCATTTCCTTACTTTGAATATATGAAATTCAATGGAATTGAAATAGAGTTTGAATATAGAAATTCAAAGGGAGTTTGAATATATGAAATTCAATGGAATTGAAATAGAGTTTGAATATAGAAATTAAAAGGGTTTTGAATATAGAAATTCAAATGGAATTCAAATATAGGATTTGAATATAGAAAATATAAAGGAATTCAAATATAGGATTTGAATATCGAAGGTGAAATGGGATTTGAATATAGAATTCAAATAGAATTTAAACTATAGAATTCGAATAAAATTTGAATAGAAATTGAATAGAATTAACTAAGTCGAAGAGGAATTAGTTAATCAAATTTTGAATTTGAAGTTGAACTTTGAAAGGTGAATTGAATTTGTAAAGGGATATTCGAGATCGAATATAGAACTTAAATTTGAATTTTGGATTCAAATTAGTTAATAAGCAAGTTAAAATATATTTGAACATCTCATGTTCAAATATAAAAGTGGAATAGACTAAAAAGTTAATTAACAAATTAATTAACGAATTGAGTTAAAACGGTCAGGTATAGTAAAAATAGATCGGGCAGGCAGCAAGGCTAAGTCGGTCGCACCGAAGTAGGGTGTATAATCACCTGATCTAGAGTTTCATTTACTTCTAAAATCTATTGTTGATGTTGTCCCATTCGGGAAACGGTTGCTGATCCCAACCGTTGGTGATATACATTCGATACACTCAAGCGAAATGAGTGGTCGGTCATGTGTGGCCGGGTTGCAAGATGTTCTTGTTGAACCCAGTGTATTCCTCTCTAGAGGTACACTAGTGAAAGGTGGTTCCATACCTTGTCATAGTTGGAAATCCATTACCCAATACGTGCTTGCGGTTTTGATTGTATACTATATATGTAGAACGTGAGATGAAAGCGTTTCTGCTAGATGATTATTATACTGTGGCTGATAGACATTATTATAATATCAAAAGGTTTTGATATAAAGATAATTTGGATTCTCATAAGGGAAAACCCGTTCCGTTATCGACTTTGATTATACACCCTACTTCGGTGCGACCGACTTAGCCATGCTGCCTGCCCGATTTCTGTCATTTACCGGATGTGAGGCTAGAAGCTACACTTTATCATCATACCAGATTCACTTTGAATGCCACATCGTTAAATCCATCAAATCACCAATTGATGTCCTCAACCATACATTACGCGTTAGCTAAAAGAAGTTTCCTTCTCCGCTTCCACTCTTGGTACAGTTGGAGAAATCAATATATGTGATCGTCTGGAAATACTCTGTCAGACATCCGTCCATACAAGTCATCCAGGAACAAGATGAACCGAAGGCACTATTCTGTAAACATGATAGCCCTTGCATAACTCCGTCTTAAATTTCCTTTGGCATATATGATTCGCAACGCTTATGCCAATACAGAGTGGTTCTTTGGATAATAATCCAACCGGTCTCTCCATATTAACAACGTTAAAATGGTCAAAACTTCGATAGTCTGTGATTTAACTATCGAAGAAAAATAGGTGTGCAAACAACGATATTATTTCCAAATGGAAATTATGTCGATCAAACATCATTTAACATTCATCTCCTTAGTTCATTTTTCATCTCTTGTTTCCCTATATTCAACATTTCTTATTTTCTAAATTTAGAAAATATATGTTATTACCATTGGAAAACATTTCCATTTCTTGTTTTCTTTATTAGAAAACATTTCTGGTTTCTTATTTGAAAAAAATATTTCCAAAGCTTCTTCATTGGACTTAGAGAGATGTTTAAACAAACCATCGCGATGCCAACTCAAACAATTTCCTTTACTGCCGAACCTTAACTATTCCTTAGTTAAAAATGAAGCCAAACAAGTTGGGGGTAGAACTACCTCTCAGACCTTAACTGAACAACATTTCTAACTTTGAAATAGGCAAAGTTCACTTTATATTCCTTTTACTAACTTCCTTACTTAACCCTCCTTCGAATAGCTATATTCGATTGACTCTTTTCACTTAACTCTATTCGATTAACCCTTATCAATTGACTCTATTGGACTAACACTATTGGATTAACTCTATTTGACTAATGCTATTGATTTACTCATTTCACTTAACTCCTTTCGAATAAACTATATTCAATAACTCCTTTTACATTCTTCGAATAAACTATATTCGATTAACTCATTTGCTTCGATTCGAATAACTATATTCGATTAACTCATTCTTTTGATTTACTATATTCAATCTTTTTCTTTCGAATACGCTATATTCTATTTAACTCCTTTGCTTTAACTCTAATCGATTTAACTCTAACATCGATTAACTCCTTTTACTTTAACTCTAATCGATTAAACTAACATCGATTAACTCCTTTTACTTTAACTCTAATCGATTAAACTAACATCGATTAACTCCTTTTCGAATAAACTATTCATTCATAAAGATTTACTTTTAGTAACGGTTCTTCACTTTACAAATGATTTCCTTTTTATTCTACTTATCCTTTGATTTTATAAATATTTCTTTTATAAAAACTCTTTTCCTTTTCTATATACAATCCATCGATTTTATATAAATAATTCATTTTCAAAATACACTTTGAAAATATTCCCTCATCAACATTCGGTATGTTATGGTATTCAACATATCAAATCACGATGATCAGTATCGTCCCAACACATATAATCGACAACAGATTATATAACACATCATATATCACAATATATGAAAAACAGTAGAATAAATGTTGAGGAACCCAGTTGGGTTCCTCTAACCTGTTTCCCTGCATCACAGATGTTAAACAATATAGATAACCTCACTTTTCAATTCCATATGATATATTCTGTTAAACAGAATCAATATAGAACTTCAACTAACTGACTAGCAGTTCAATCAAACAGTCAACACACAGTCAAACAGACAATTTCTAACAGTTCTAAAAATACAACATGAAATTATAAACTGTTCAGAGTTAGTGAGATTTACTCACATTGGACTATCACCATTAAATAACGATAATTGTCGCTTGATTTTGACGGACAATTTATTTTACAATAAATTGTAGCGAGCTTCGATTCGCTCCCCGTCAGCTCCATGGTGTAGCCACCGTCCATACGATCCTAACGAATCTGAATTTGTCGGATTCTGATAACGTATGCATAAGATAGAGCATTTATAAGTGTATACGTTAAATGAATTAAATTAAACTTATATTATATATTTTTCCATTGGGCCTTACCTTATTTAAATCGGCCCACTGCAATAGTATCCCAACCCAAATGCCTAATTGCCAACTGCCTCATCCTGTAGGCTTCCTTCCCATTCACGGATGATTTCCCACCTCCAACATCCATTTTGGTCCTCCCATTTTTCATGTATTTATTTTTCTTTTCTCTTTCCTGGGCTTACGCTAAATTTTGATGGCCCAATACCCACTAAGAACCCAACCGCTCAGCCACCTTCCCCTCTAAACCTCTTCCTGTATCCCACTCTATTCTTCATGCCATGAAATGCATGTTTCAACATCTCTTCTCCCTTTAATTTAATATTATCGTACTCCTTTAAACTTCACATCTCCTCACTACTGTCGGTTCGAACTGCTCCTGCTTCCTCTATCTCAGTTATGGCCTGTACGCAAACCACTCCCAGACTTCACCGTGTTGCTAATACACAGCACTGTCCCTCTACTGAAACTTCCTCCCTCACCGCAACAAAACCCATACATCTCCATCCATTCGCAACCTCCTAAAACTGAAACTCCATGCGTGCTTTTGAACTCGTACTACCATACACCCCTTCTTTGATCAACTACTTCCCCTCCAGATTTGTACACTCCCACGCTGGTCTCCCTTTTTATATATATCATTTTATTTTAGAAGCCATTGAATGAAACTCGAGAGTTGCTTTTTGCTGTGAAAAGTGTTTGTGGCAGTTGGTATTTGGATTTACAGAAAACGATTTGAGTTATTTCTTTTTGTGGAGAGCAAGGTTCCACATAAAAATGAAAATCTGTGTGGTCGAGAGAGAATGAGGTGCGTGGCCTTCCTTAGACTATAGAAAATGTTGAGATATTTTAGGGTAGGTTTTGTTTACATTGTAAAATTAGACGTACCCTATTCTATATAATTCTGTCCATACACGAGCTGCTACGAACAGAAATAACAACACCGGTGAGACGAGCAATGTCCCACGATCTCAAAAATATAATAATATCGGTAGTTTAACACATATTGTGAAACCCCGAAATGTTGATATACGGTGCCCAATACTCCAAATAAAAAGTTGCTTATTTAATTAATTAAAAATTACAGAAAAATCCTAAAAATCAAATTATCGTTATGTCTCAAAAGAACCTTGTCTAAATTCAAACCCGATCTCTAGTTATATCGAATAAACCGTTACGGTCGATAAACGATTCTATAGCGACTATTTTAAAATTTTGATTTGGACATATCTCAAAATCTACATGACGAAATCCCAATTTTTCTCTTCCACTAGAAAGATATACTCCACCAACTCCACAAGTTTTCTTGTTTCACAGAAATCTGATTTAAAACGGACCCTGTACATTCAGTTGATGTTCGAATCGCCAATTTACGAACTGCAGCGCCATTTCGAGCTCGTTTATAATTATATTATAAACTATACGTTCAACTGTCGACAATTGAATATATTCGTTATTCAAATTCAATTCCAAGCTGAATTAAATATCACAGATGATCCGGTTCACACCATATTGCCATTTCAGCCAATTCTGGTTATTTCAGAATTAAATTTATTATTTAAATATTATTTTAATTAAATATTCACCATTATTAAATTCCACGACCATTTAATTCACTATGCCACCATTTATATAATTAAATAAATTAATTCTAATACCTCTGCCAATGCGGGTCATTACAATCTTCCCCACTTAAAATAATTTCGTCCTCGAAATTGCTAAGAGGTAGAGGACGACCCTATCGACTGGTTAGAACATATTTGTTCACTTCTTAACTTCAGTTTCAACTGAACCAATTTAATTTCAATTAAATTATTAATTAATTCTTATCAACGAAAATTTTCAAAAATCCTGAAAATTTTCTACACCTTAACTTTTTGAAAAATTTCGCCAGCACCTCCTTTGTACCGGTCAATCGGTCAAACTCCAACTCACCTCTCTGGGCCATCTCCATCCCAAAGAAAATCAAACAGCCAAGCGGCTTGCCAATTCGGCTCATAAGTATTATATCCAATAGAAATATAAACTTGTACCTTTTTGTCGGCATATCAACTCTATCACTTCCATATGCTATCAACTCAGCATATATCAATGTTATCCCAATCAAATTCTGAAATCACTTTCATCTCCAACACAACCATTCGCTTATATCCGAGCCAAATATCATTTCAACTCGAGTTTCTTCTCGGTTCCCAACTCTTAACTTGATTATCACATTATACTTCAAATTTGAATCTCACAATCTAATTTGTCTTGATATCATTCTGATTCAATCTCAGTTACCACTTTACTGGCTTTACTTTAATTCAATTTTGCTTTCACAAATTTCTGTTAAATTTGTTTTTAGTTCAAACAGTCTTTCCTTGGGAGTTTTTAAACAGTTTACTCTTTTCAAAAATCAAATTTTCCTTTTGAACATGTCACTGAGCCCTTAATTAATATTCCATTAGTTAAATCACTTCTCTATTTCTTTATCAATATTTGTTAACCAAATATTTTCAATAACCATATTGTCCTTTTATGTTATTTGGAAAACATTTCCAAATATCGCCTTCTTTTATTTTCTAAACTTTTAGAAAATATATGCTATTTATAATTGGAAAATATTCCAATTACTTATCTCTTTTCCGATCTCGTTTATTTCTATACTTAGGAAATATTCTTTATTATATTTCCAAGCTTACACTTATTTGGGTTAAAACAGATGTTGTGTAAAACATCGTTACAACAACCCAAATACTATATTCAACTAACTCTTATTCAACATTGATCTTCGAGCCTGAAATCTTACTATTTATTTGTTAATAATGAAATTAATCAAGTTGGGGTATAACTACCTCTCAGACCTTGACTGAATAACATTTATAACGTCAAAACAGATATGACTACTTACTCGAATAATCAATACCATACAACTACTTATTCACTTTTAAACACGTATACGCTTCCTCTTTCTATTATTACTAGATTTTATTCTTAGTCTTCCTTTTTGATTTTACTATTCTATTTCTAAGTTCGTTTCCTTATCGACTTCTATATATATATCGATACGTTGATTTCTAATTATCAAATTATCTTAAAAATATTCTAACTCTTTAAATTTCCGGAAAAATTCGCCATAACCTCCTTTGTACTGAGAGCATCAGGATATTCAAATAGCCTCCCATGGCCCTCACCAATCCAAAAGAAAAGGAAAAAGCCAAGCGGCTAGCCGATACGGCGCATAAAATCTCATATATGAATTAAATACATACCTTTTCGTCGAGCATTCTATTTATATACCTTCTTACCTTATCCATACCTATCTCATGTATATTTATACCTGCCCAATCTATTTTAACTATACCTGATCGTTTTAACTCAATTCGTTAATTAACTTGTTAATTAACTCCTTAGTCTATTTCACTTTTATATTTGAACATGACATGTTTAAATATATTTTAACTTGCTTATTAACTAATTTGAATCCAAATTTCAAATTTAAGTTCTATATTCGATTTCGAATATCCATTTACAACTCCAATCCACCTATCAAAGTTCAACTTCAAATTCAAAACTCGATTAACTAATTTCTCTTCGACTTAGTTAATTCCATTCAATTTTTATATCACTTCGGTTATTCAACTTCTATATATTCAAATTCAATAGTTTAAATTCCATTTGAATTCTATATTCAAATTCCATTTGATTTTCTATATTCAAATTCTATATCACTTCCATTGAATTTCATATATTCAAACTCCCTTTTGAATTTCTATATTCAAATTCCATTTCACTTTCGATATTCAACTCCTATATTTGAATTCCATTTGAATTCTATATTCTAATTCCATATTTGAATTTATATATTCAAATTCCGTTTCACTTCCGATATTCGAATCTATTTTCAAACTCCATTGAATTATATATTCCAATTCCCATTTCAACTCTATATTCAAATTCCTATTTCAAATTCTATTTTGAAACTCTATTTTCAAATTCCATTTCAATCTATTTGAATTCTATATTCAAATTTCATAATTTAAATCTTCTTTATTCAAATCTCATTTGAATTTCTATATTCAAATCCCCTTTGAATTTTCTATATTTAAATTCTATGTTTGAACTTCCTTTATTCAAATTCCTTTAAATAAGTCTCGATTTCAATGCCTTTTGAAATCAATATTTCTACCTTTGGAAAATAGATTTCCCTTTCAATTTCACACTTGTATTTTTATTTCTGAATTATCCAATGATAATTCTTTTCACTTCATTTATAAACTTCGTTTATAAAAGAACTATTTATAAACTTCGTTTATAAAGGAACTTCTCGTTTTATTTATTTTAAACAAGTTAATATTTTAAATCTATTTAAAAATTCAAATTCTATATTTTAAATCCCATTTTGAAATTCAACACAACTTGTCTTTCCCAAAACAAATTCAAAACAGTATCTCTGGTAGTAATTCGTCACTTACAACTCGAAAATGAATACTGATGATGCAGCTGTCATCATCAGAATCTATTTTCCAGCGATCGAAGTGAGTTCAATACTATAAAACCATTTCTAAACATTTTCACTTTGAAATTCATTTCAAAATATAATTCATACTGCTTGTAAAACAATTTAAAATCTCCCAAGATCTTAAATTTTCCTTATTTTTAATCCAAATCCATTTACAAACACTTATCAATTCTCCAGAGTTTTAACTCAATTTCTGGTTTAAAATTTCAGATTTAACTCATCTGATTTCACGTATTTCGCTTATGTGAATTCTGATTGGTTATTTACATAACCATTTAATTTATAATCTTACTCGATTATAATCACAACCAATATATCCAATATATTATAATCATTTCAATATAAATCCTTTATATCAAAAATATAATTTGGGTAAAATTATTCCATTTACCCACTTTTCAAAACATATCATGACGGTTCATCGTATTCAAGTGTTTACCAACACCTACCGATACAGTGGATCAAACTGATCGACCAGAATCCATAAACAACTCAACCAATGAATCTCCACAATATAAAACAATTTTTATATCAATAACAAATACGTTCACTCGTATATATACACTCAACTCAATCTAGGGTATTGCTAACCCTATCTCTACAGTTGGTATCAGAGCATAAGTTAAGTATTACCTTGGCTCTGTGGCGTGACTCGGTAGAGATAGGGTTAGTAACACCCTAGATTGAGTTTGAGTGTATATATACGAGAGAGCATATTTGTATTTGATATAAAAATGGTTTTATATTGTGGAGATTCATTGGCTGAGTTGTTTATGAGTTCTGGTCGATCAGTTTGATCCAGTGTATCGGTAGGAGTAAATAAATACTTGAATACGATGGACCGACACAGTATGGATATGTGATATATTATCATATATAGGTTGTGATTATAATCGAGTAAGATTATGACATGTGAAATGGTTATATATATAACCAATCAGAATTCATATAAGTAAAGTATATGAAATAAGATGAATTAAATTTGAATTTAAATCAGATTTGGAATTAAAATAAGGAAATTTTAAGTTCTTGGGAAATTTTGAGATGTTTTCAAAATGGAAGTATTTAGTAATGGTATTGAAAATGATATAGTATTGAAATCACTTGGGTCGCTGGAAAATAATTCTGATGATGACTGCGTAGTATCATCGGTGTGATTTTCGAGTTCTACGTGGTGGATTACTACCAGAGATTTTAATTTGAATTGTTTTGAGGAAACAAGTTGTTTAGAAAATTCAAAGGTTTTGAATTGGCAGTATGATTTCAAATTGATTTGAAATTTACCTAGGAATTTAAGTTCTAGAAATTAAAATTTAACTTGTGAAGTTAATTCGAATGGGATGGTAGAAGTAAATAATAAACCAGAATTTAACTTGAGATGATAGGTTAAGAAAAACTGAAGTGATTAGAGAATAATCTAGATTTGAAATGATAAGTTGAGAGTTTGGAATTTGAAACTCGAATTTGAAATTAAATTCGGCTTGAATAAGCGAATAGTTGTGTTAAGAATAACTTGGTTGGAGTTGATTGGGATGGCATTTGTATATGCCGAGTTGATAATAGATGGTAGGGATATAATGATATGCCCAACAAAAAGGTACAAGTTTATATTTTATATGAGTTTGGAATTTATGAGCCGAATTGGCAAGCCGTTTGGCGTTTTGATTTTCTTTTGGGTTGAAGAAGGCCCAGAGAGGCGAGTTGGAGTTTGAGCTATTGACCAGTACAAAGGAGGTGCTAGCGAAATTTTTCGAAAAGTTAAGGTGTTAGAAAATTTTCCGGATTTTTGAAAATTTCGTTGATAAGAATTAATTAGTATTTAATTAAAATTAAATTGGTTCAGTTGAAATTGGAGTTAAGAAGTGAACAAATAATTTTTAATCCAGTAAATAGAGTTGTTTCCACCTGATCTAGAGTTTCATTTACTTCTAAAAATCTATTGTTGATGCTGTCCCATTCGGGAAACGGTTGTTGATCCCAACCGTTGGTGATATACATTCGATAGTCTGTGATTTAACTATCGAATAAAAACTAGTGTGCAAACAACGATATTATTTCCAAATGGAAATTTTATCGATCAAACATCATTTAACATTCATCTCCTTAGTTCATTTTTCATCTCCTGTTTCCCTATATCCAACATTTCTTATTTTCTAAATTTAGAAAATATATGTTATTACCATTGGAAAACATTTCCATTTCTTGTTTTCTTTATTAGAAAACATTTCTGGTTTCTTATTTGGAAAACATTTCCAAAGCTTCTTCATTGGACTTAGACAGATGTTTTAAACAAACCATCGCGACACCAACTCAAACCATTTCCTTTACTGCCAAACCTTAACTATTCCTTAGTTAAAAACGAAGCCAATCAAGTTGGGGTAGAACTACCTCTCAGACCTTAACTGAACAACATTTCTAACTTTGAAATAGGCAAAGTTCACTTTATATCCCTTTTACTAACTTCCTTACTTAACCCTCCTTCGAATAGCTATATTCGATTGACTCTTTTCACTTAACTCTATTCGATTAACCCTTATCAATTAACTCTATTGGACTAAAGCTATTGGATTAACTCTATTTGACTAACGCTATTGATTTACTCATTTCACTTAACTCCTTTCGAATAAACTATATTCGATAACTCCTTTTACTTTAACTCTAATCGATTAACTAACATCGATTAACTCCTTTTAACTTTATTCTCTAATCGATTAACTAACATCGATTAACTCCTTTTAACTTTATTCTCTAATTGATTAACTAACATTGATTAACTCCTTTTTACTTTGTTCTCTAATCTATTAACTAACATCGATTAACTCCTTTTAACTTTATTCTCTAATCGATTAACTAATATCAATTAACCCCTTTTAACTTTATTCTCTAATCGATTAACTAACATCGATTAACCCCTTTTAAGTTTATTCTCTAATCGATTTACTAACATCGATTAACCCCTTTTAACTTTATTCTCTAATCGATTAACTAACATCGATTAACCCCTTTTCGAATAAACTATTCATTTATAAAGATTTACTTTTAGTAACGGTTCTTCACTTTACAAATGATTTCCTTTTATTCTAACTTATCCTTTGATTTTATAAATATTTCTTTTATAAAAATTCTTTTCCTTTTCTATATAAAATCCGTCGATTTTATATAAATAATTCATTTTCAAAATACACTTTGAAAGTCCCCTTCCCCATATCCAGTATTTCTTATGGTATTTAACATACCATATAACAACGATAAATATCGTCCAAACACACATAATCAACAACATATTATATATCACATATCACAATATATGAATCACAGTATAATAAATGTTGAGGAATCCAGTTGGATTCCTCTAACCTGTTTCCCTACATCACAGATGTTAAACAATATAGATAACATCACTTTCAGTTCCATATGATATATTCTGTTAAACAGAATCGATATAGAAAATTCAACTAACTGACTAGCAGTTCAATCAAACAGTCAACATATAGTCAATCGGCTAATATCTAACAGTTCTAAAAATATGTTATAAAAATATAACTGTTCAGAGTTGGTGAGTTTTACTCACACTGGACGATCATCATTAATAACGATAACCATCGCTTGATTCAAACGGACAATTTATTTTGCTATAAATTGTAATGAGCTCCCATCCATTCTCAGTCAGTTCCATTGTAGCATTTTCTGATATGATTCCAATGTTCCAGACCGCGCTCAATTCAACACTTTAAAACTTTGGCCCATTACCAATACCCGGCCCATTACTTCTTTTTCTCCAGTATTCGAAACCATCACTGCAAAAACAAATCCAACATCGCCTGATCCCTTCACTCCCCAATACTCCATCTCACTTCGCGTTCATCGCCATAACACACGGTCGACCTCTCTTCATGAACACTTCTCCAGCCTGTACGGTGAACCCATTAACTTATATCGCCACATAAACTCCTCAACCCCTTCCTTTTAAACTATACTAAAACTATAATTAAAATGGGCTTAACAAATGAAAAGAATGGCCCACCCCCATTGATAAATCACGGCTTCCCCTCTTTCCCATGCTTTGATCACGTTTTGTTTCCTACCCTTCATGTTTCACATAATTCTTTTTATTTTTTTATTTTTTTATTATGGGCCTGTCCATAAATATCGGCCCACCCAAACAAACTAAGACCCATAACCGCAAGTACACAGCTTCTCTAATATAATTCCGCTCCTTTATACTACTCTTCTTCGCATATACTTCGCCATCCACATCATGGCTAATAACCGCATGTCCTTAATGCACATCCCAATGTAACCGTCCTCTTCCTCCTGTAAAGCTCACGCCATTTCGAAAAGAACACACAACCTCTTACACAGTCTCCTACTTTCCTCTTCCCTTCCCGTTAAACTGTTACTACCTGGCAACTAAATCCCTCCTTCCAGACTCGAACAGGAGATCACATCCACATCCATCTGTCTTAGAAAGCAACAGCGCTTTCGGTGATCCCCCATCTCCTATACAAAGCGTTTAAACCTCTGCTGCCTGTACGCAAGACCCATGACCCCCTCCTCTTATAGTATACGCCCTTCACATTTTCTATTTAATATTA
This sequence comes from Allium sativum, assembly GCA_030737875.1. Taxonomy (NCBI): domain Eukaryota; kingdom Viridiplantae; phylum Streptophyta; class Magnoliopsida; order Asparagales; family Amaryllidaceae; genus Allium; species Allium sativum. The sequence goes on from CM060909.1 coordinate 287,693,318, forward strand.
GGTGAATAATAATATAGGGGATTAATTCGATCTCTCTCTCTCTCGTTTCGTTTTTGTTGAAAAGACTAAATGGCGGCGGCTCGATTTTTTACAGAATGCGGAATTAGGTTAGGAAGCGTTTAGGGGGTATTATATAGGATCTGATTTAGTTTGTGAGAATTTGCTTCCTCCACGGTTCTTGTTTTGAAGCCACAAGGAATGGGTGGTGAAACAGAAAGAAGTGTGGCCTTGTTTACTTTCACACATTTCGTTACCACATTATTTTTAAAAATTTATATAGTTACATACCGCTACAGACAGAAATAAAAACACCATCGTGACGAGCGAGGTGTCCCGATTCTCGAAATATAATAATACCGGTAGATTAACTCATATTTTGAAACCTCAAAATCGCTGATTAAGGATGCAAAATACTCCAAATAAAAAATTGCTTATTTAATTAATTAAAAATTACAGAAAAATTCTAAAAATTAAATTATCACTACTTCTCAAAATAACCTTGTTCAAATTCGAATCCGATAACTAGTTATATCGAATAAACCGTTACGGTCGATAAATGATTCTATAGCGACTATTTTAAAATTTGATTTGGACCTATCTCAAAATCTACACAAAGAAATCCTGATTTTTCTCTTCCACTAGAAAGATACACTCCACCAGCTCCACACGTTTCTTGTTTCACAGAAATCCGGCTTAAAACGAATCCTGTACATTCAATTGAAGTTCGAATCGCCAATTTACGAACTGCAGCGCCATTTCGAGCTCGATTTTAATTATAATATAATTATACATTCAAACTGTTGTTCAAATAATATATTCGTTATTCAAATTCAATTTCAAGCTGAATTAAATATTACAGATGATCCAGTTCACACCATATTGCCATTTCAGCCAATTCTAATTATTTCAGAATTAAATATATTATTTAATTTATTATTTTAATTAAATATTCACCATTATTTAATTCAACGATCATTAAATTCACTAATCACCATTAATATAATTAAATAAATTAATTATAATACCTCTGCCAATGCGGGTCATTACAATGTTCCACCATTCGGTTGGCATAATAAGTTCATTACCCAATCATAATAGATTCCAATAACATACAATATGGTATGTTCATCATCACAAACATATAGGCATGATCAATCGCAATGGTAGTTTAAGATAAATGGGAATCAAACTTTATTTATCTTATACATAAGCATCATTCTATATTTGAATTACAACATGACATAATACATTTAAAAGAATGTTTAAATCTACGTAATAACCAACTTACAAACTAAAAAGGAATTCTTGATTTATAAAATCTGAATTCTGAAGTTCGTACGCTCGCCTTTGATGTAGATCGTTGAATTTGATTACTTTTAATTTGATTTTGATTCAGGTTTTTATCTTGTCTTTGAATTGAAAGTGGTGAAGGCTACTCCAAGTTCTCAATTGACGGCATGATAATTCTAGGATTATTTTTGTGTGATTTTTGGTTGAGCATTGGGTTGTTTATATAGAATTTCAATTTAATTATAGCCGTCGGATGAACCTAATGTTAACCACAACCATTCAGTCAGAATAGGTTGACACCTCAGCCCTGCTAATGACTCAGCAAGGAGTCAGAAAGGACTCAGCAATGAATCACAGTATGGATTAGAACACACCAGAAAGCTGTGCAGGCTCTCAGCCCGACCTGGGCGCACTTGGCAGGTGCGCCAGTGCAATTTTTGTTCTGGCGCACTTCCCAAGTGCGCCAGTGCATTTCTATTTTTTTTCTATTTTTCTTTCTGGTTTTCTATTTAACTTCGTTTGTCCATATCTCCTTCATACAGTGTCCGTTTTACGCAAACTCGGACTATATCTCAAGTAGAATTCCAAGACGAAAGCAATGGCGTAACCCATATCCCTTAACTCTCACATTTGAAATTAATCATTTTTTGATACGTTACTATAACGTTAACAGAAAATATGGGTTGTTACATTCTCCCCTCCTTTTAGGATTTCGTCCTCGAAATCTTCAAGTCGAGAAGAACTTATATCCTACCATCCAATCACCCATCTACTCAACCATCAAACACAAGTGTCCATTGTCCTTAAAAGATTTCTAATGCTTCATGATCATATGCATAGTGTGTGTACATGTCCTTATCTAATGAAAAATCAGGCGGTCTACTGATTCAGTTGACCTCCATAATGCAAATTATGTCAGTGCCATGAGTCCATTACGAATGCAATTTTTTTCCTACTCAAAATTTCCTATTTGAGTGCACAATCATTCATACAAATGCAATGTCCATATGATAACAAATCAAGTTTTAATACATATACAAATACATATATGCATATGCAATATGAAAGTGACTGAGCCGATCTAATACCTAATGTGTGTGTATATGCATCCACGAGCAACCACTTGCAACCACTTGCAACCATCAACCATAACATGTTTCAATTACATGTTTTAATCCAAATGGGTTTCTACCTAAGGATAAAGGATAGGATCGAGGAGATATACCTAAAAAGGTAGATACGAGCATAAACTTAAGGAAAAAGAGATCAAGGATGTATACTCAAAAAGAAAAGAGTAGGCTGCGCGTATTCTGTCTTCAGTTTCCCAAGTCGCGTCTTCCTCGGCGTTGCTCCATTGAACTTTGACAAACTTAACTTCACAGTTGCGTAGCTTTTTGATTTCCGTTCCCATGATACGGGTTGGAACTCTCCTCACAGTTGCTTCTCGTTCAACTTCTACTTCCTCTAGCATGCTTGGTTCTACCACTTCCGCAGACTCGTGTAAGCACTTCCACAGGTAAGAGACATGAAAGACATTATGAACCCCGGCCAATCTTTCGGGTAGTTGTAACCTATAAGCCATCTTCCCAATCTTCATGATGATAGGGAAAGACCCTACAAATCTTGGTGCTAACTTTCCTACGGATCCAAAGCGAACGACGTTCCTCAAAGGAGATACTTTAAGGAACACCTTGTCTCCAACTTCGAATTCAAGATCTGTGACGGCCGGGAATTTCGCTCGATCCGAATCAGTCGTTAAACCGATCTAGACCGTTCGAAACCTCTGATCGTTGAGAACAGGACAAATTAGAACGCAGACGGAAGAACATTTCATTGTTATTCCAACAATTCCATCCGATACAAGAATATAAAGAGTATAAATGAATAAATTACATTTGGTAAATATCAGAGATTACAATAAATTACATAGCAGCGGAAAATAATACAAAGCACAACTGAAGGTGATATACGGATACAGAGCTTTCCGGATATCATTCCAGCTGTAAACCCGGATCCTGTGAATATAAATCTACAAAACCAAAACTACTAGCTGCCCGTGCGGAAAATAGGGGCACCCAGAGTTTAGGTTGAAACAATAAACTCCAGGTCAGTCATGTGACTGGTGTGAGAACTAAAACAGTTATTTAGAACTTTACTTTAAAAGAGAGTAATTCAAGGGACCACGCCGTATAACACGGAACGGGATTCCTCCCAAGAATATCAGTGCATATAGATAAACAACGCAATGCTTTTTCGAAAAATGAAGCTATTATAAGACCCAGGTCCCATCACACAATGCAACGCAAGCCGGAGGATAGGGTTTTACCTTATAACAGCCAAACATGCTTGGTACATTTAAAACAAATCATTTGATACTATAATAAGTGTATAGTGTCAAAACAATTTCAATCATAAATATAAATCATAGACGACATAAGTGCCCCATACCACTATGTCGCCATACTAGTTCTACAAATAAAACCGCAATATACGTATCGGAAATTGGATTTCCGTCATGAGTCGAGGCAAGGGGCAAGCTCCTCTCCGCTTCGAGACACTCTAGCAAATGCCTCGGGACTACACACTCTGGGCAACCCCGGATGCGGCTGGGCCGGTCCTCACTTACGTCAGAGGATTAATTATGCCTGAACACACGTTTCCCGGTCCTTACAGACCTATAATCGAGGCGCCTCATCCCAACAACCACAAAGGTGAAAAGTATATAAATGTCAGGGCTGGTAAGTCACTGACACCACCAAAGCTAGAAAGAAACGTCGTGCTCTCCCAGCGGTCCGTATCCCGTTTTTGACTCATACCGAGGTGTGAGGCTCGCGAATTCACGTTATACACAAAGCTATGCCACGTAGGCCGTGCTTTGATCATCAACCACAAGACTCTGCTTTTCAACAAAAGCCTTGATCAGTGCATCTTAGCGTGCCACACAGGCAATTCATTCCATGCGATTGATGTCCATCGATATACAACCTCTGAGCTCGTACGTCTCAGAGAAGGGCGTTAAGCAAAAGAATAAATTCTCCGCCGCCAAACAGATGTATATTTAATAGAAATCAATCAACACAGAATAAAATCCAATGTCAGACACACAATCCACTTACAAGTTCGTTCTGGGTCTGAACGAAACCGGAGGCACTTTCCTCGCATATCCATCCATCTCCAAGTACGTCTGGACGACCACCAACCGATTCCCTCATCTTGGGTGTACAGCCCAATCAAGATCATCAGTAATCACCCAAACGATGTGAAGACTTCCGGTCTTCAACCACCGTCTTCATCTTCGACATATCGTCGAATCGGTTATTCGGAATGGGTATAAACCCGGACTTTCCGAACAACCCGCGTATATTAAAAACAAATGTTACACAAACACAACATACGCCTCATTCCAATTCATTAACCACTAACCGTAAATCAGTAAGAGAGCAATTTCCCAAATATTAACCCCGAAGGCCGAAACCAACATCAGATCAATACCCAGGAAACCATTCTTCTTAACTAACCTACAGTTAGTTTCTAAATCTCAATTCTTAGGGAAAGGTTCCCATTAATTTTATCCAAGATAAATTCTTTAAAATTTATCCTTTAATCTTCCTTTGGATGTCATTTCAAACCAAATTATGGTTTTCCAAACTAGTCGAGATTAGCGAACCACACCGAAGTAATTATTTGTTTTATTTCCCAATCCCAACCTATTCATCCCATGAAGCAAAACTGGTAATACTCCATATCTAACACCACGGTGTTATCGGTAAAATTTATTACCATTTCACGTTCAAATCTAATTAAAGATTTAACTATCGCTTTGGAGCAAAACTGGTGATACTCCATTCTCGCTCGTTTTCTAAAGTTGATAATTTAAATTATCAATCCACATTTCAATTTAATTGAAGATTCATTAAAACTCCTTTTACTGGTTAAAGAACTAGTGTCGTTTAAAACACAGTTCACGGCAAACCCAAATCACATTCTATTTAAAACCCATTTCAAATCTAATTTATTTATTTAAAAATAAATGGGTTGTAATTTCAGTTCAAAACTAGTTCATTTCGATAAAAATCTATTTTTATCTTTTCAAATATGGAGTTTTTCATCCCAATTTTTCCCAAATCACTTCTTATGATTTTACACAAATTATTACTATTTTTAATAATTTTATCAAGGCCCGTACAGTCGATTTCCATCAACGGCCATCGAACTGCACTTATAGCGACCTTTTTCAAATTTGATTTGGACGTATCTCCAAATCCAACCGTTAGATTTCAAATTTCTAATATTCGTTAGAAAGCTCTTTTCGATACGAACCCAACGGTTCCGATTTTAGGAGATCCGACGGTCGGATCTCCCGTAATGTCCGTTCGAAGTTAATGGTCGAAATTCGCGAACTGCCGCGGTGCGGCGCGTTCTATTCAGGCCATTATATTATATATATATAATATATATTTCGTCGATTTCTATTTAAAACGAATTTTATAAATCGTTTTAAATTCGTTTCAAAAACAATTTCAACCTCCATTTCAATTCAAATCAAAATTGAATTCTTCCTTAATAATTCATTTTAAAATTCATTTCTATTCAATTCAAATTTCAATTCGATTTGAATTCATTTCAATTCGTTTTCAATTCAATTCGAATTCGTTTTCTATATCAATTTAAATTCAATTCGTTTTCTATTCAATTTGAATTAAATTCGTTTTCTATTCAATTTAAATTCAATTCGTTTTCTATTCAATTTAAATTCAATTCGTTTTCTATTCAATTTAAATTCAATTCGTTTTCTATATCAATTTAATTCAAATTTCATTTCAAAATATTCGATTTCGAAATCACTTTTCAATATTCATTTTAAAATGAATAAAATCGATATAATTATCGTTCACGTCAGAATGGCGTCAATCTAATCAACACGGCTTCATATATTTCTATTTTCAAATATTCTATTTCAAATATTTCTTTTTCAAATATTTCCTATTCAAATATTTCTATTTCAAATATTTCTATTTTTAAAATATTTCGTTCAACACATGACTAATCTCAACGGATGAGTACTGTCAACACATGAACCTTTATTTTATAATATTCTTAAAGATGTAAATTTTATTATTAAAACATTTCGTTCAACACATGACTAATCTCAACGGATGAGTACGGTCAACACATGAACCTTTATTTTATAATATTCTTAAAGATGTAAATTTTATTATTAAAATATTGCGTTCAACACATGTCTAATCTCAACGGATGAGTACGGTCAACACATGAACCTTTATTTTATAATATTCTTAAAGATGTAAATTTTATTATTAAAATATTTCGTTCAACACATGACTAATCTCAACGGATGAGTACGGTCAACACATGAACCTTTATTTTATAATATTCTTTATTTTCTAAATTGGAATGAGGCCCAATCAATCACCATATAAAATTAATTATATGGATTTTCATACATCACACGTATATAATAGCATTAAAAATAATCAACCTTCAACCCAAGTGCACTACACTGTATAAGCATCAAATATAGATATCTAACGCTTATAACAGCCTGTCAATCAATCGATCGACATATTTAATCAATCAGGATGAGTTAACTTCAAATTTCATCCCAACACCCATGTGGGTTTTCAAACAATCAAACACAGATTTTATTTGTGCAGTTGGACGATGTGTAAAATTTCTCGACCCAATCAATATCAGTCAAATAAGTGTACATAAACAAACCGTCCGGTTTGTAAATGAATCTTTTATTTTATTCACTTTCACGTTAAAAATTATATTTTTAACGATAAAATATTTTATTTCAACACATGAATTTTTATCTAGTTCATTTACAAAATAAAAATGACATTTTTATTTTTCTAACTTATTTTAGAAAATTTCGGCGGCATAACGGCACGATACTAGAAACGGGACGAGGCCCAGCCTTATCCCCGGTCTAGTGAAGGCCCACGCCATTCACACATCAATCAAATCAATTTCATTTCACCAAACAATTCAATTCAACCCAAATCATCTAACTAATTTATGCAACCAAACAAACAAGTCCATGGTCTGTGGACGATTGTGTCGGGTGCTACTAAGCACCGTCTGCATCCTAGTATATATATATAACTAGAAAAGAAATTGAAGAGTGAGAAATTCTCACAAAAAGCTATCCCAACTACCATGACTCTTCTATTGTAGAAGTCTTCGTTGTTCTCTCCTTTTTGTCACCTTCGTTGCCCGTATTCTCTACATATGTAAAAATTGAATTTTTACTTTGCTATTCAATATATAAAAATCGAATTTTTACTTCGCTATTCAATATATAAAAATCGAATTTTTACTTCTCCATTCAATATATAAAAATCGAATTTTTACTACGGTGTTATATATAAAGATTACGCCTTTTCAAACATAAAGATTTCGCCTTTTCCAACATAAAGATTTTGCCTTTTCAAATCATATCATTATAAAAATCACATTTTTATTTTTTCTACACATATAACGATGATATTTCTAATATTCCTATCATGTAAAAATCATATTTTTAATTCTCTACATAAATAAAAATCATATTTTTACATCTTCTATATAGTAAAGATTATATTTTTAATACTTTAAAAATATAAAAATCATATTTTTATTACTTTAAAAATATAAAAATCATATTTTTATAATCACTTCATATATTTAAAAATCTTTCCTTTTCACTTTAAAAATATCATCTTTTCACTTTTTAAAATATCGTCTTTTCACTTTCAAAAATATCGTCTTTTCGCTTTTAAAAATATCGTCTTTTCACTTTTAAAAATATCGTTAACTTCATTTCAGAACTATGCTAAATTAGTAAATTAACTAAACTAATTACATTAAATAGACAAAGACAAATAAATAAATAAATTATTTATAATTACCTTTTTTTCCTGTTTATCACGTCGGGAGGGGGGGTCTTCGCTGCTGCGCCGGAGGATGGTGGGGGAAGGCGCGGGGGTAGAGGAGGTAAGGGGAAGGCGGCGCAGGCAGGGGGGTGTGTGCGGCGGTGGAGGGAAGGGGGGGCACTCGATCCGACGAGGGGGGGGGGACGCAGGGCTTCGGAGGTGGCGCCCTCCCTTGAGGCGGCGGCGACGATCATCGGGGAGGGGGGGGGGGGGCGAGTCCCCCCCGTCTTCCTCTTTCTTCTTTTTTTTTTTATTTTGTTTTTCTAGAATGAAAACGATTGAAGGGGGGCAGGTTAAGAAGAAAAAGAAAGGGGGAATATTTTTTTTTATTTATTTAATTATTTTATTTTTCACTAAAAAGCAACTTTTATTTTCGACCTCAAAACGAGGCCCACCGCCTGTCGTCCATAGCTAATTACCCCCATTCCGAACCCAATGGGATATGTATCGCAAGCTGATTCGATCGTTTCGATCAGTTTCCGTTGAATTTACATTTAAATTGCTATATTGAATTTTAAACGTACATTTCAAATTACCGGGGTCACATACTAACTCTAAAAATTCTCGAAAAATATTTTCTAGCTTCGTATTGACGATACGGTCCTAACAAAACTAGTTTCGTCGAATTCTTAGACCGTTGAAAAAATGGCCAATTTCCAGTCGATTAAAATCAACTGAAACTGGTCAAACGCGTTTTCCTTTGCCATGCTCACATATTGATTCGAAAAATTATGAAATTTGGAATCTAGCAATAATTTGACATCACGGATCCAACAAAAGTGGTTTCGTCGAAATCCGAGGTCGTTTGCAAAATTTCCATTTTTAAGGGCCTGAATTCCATAGCGACTATTCAGAATTTTCAATTGGACATAACTTTTGATTCCCGCTATGAAATTTCGATTTTTCGGATTCGTTGGAAAGATATCCTCAAATAGATCCTATTATTTTTGGTTTCACTAAAATCCGGATTGTTTTGCACCCGGTACATTCAATTGAAGTTTGAAATCGAATTATCGAACTACCGCGTCATTTTCAATTCTATTTATAATTATTTATAAATATTTATATTCTAACGACGATGCGTATAATTATATACGTTCTATATATATTCAAAATAAATTTTCTCGTTGATATTATTTAAAATAATCCATTTTAAATGTTCAAAATTCGCTAAAATTGCCAAAATAAAAATTTTAAACTGGCTCGCATTTCCGGGTTATTACAATCTCCCCCACTTAAAACTTTTCGTCCCCGAAAAGGAACAAAGTCGAAAGCGGTTTGATTAATAAACTCTACGTTCGATCTGGCTTCCATTCTCCAACTTTTCAGTTTCTGAGAATTTTCAAATTTTCAAAAATTTGGCTAACACCCTAAATTTTCGAAAAATTTCGCCATAACCTCCCCTACACCGGGAGTCACGGGAAAATCCCGAAATTGCCATATAGGCCTTCTGATCTCAAAAAGAAAAAGAAAAAGCCAAGCGGCTAGCCAATAGGCTCATAAAATCATCATCACCCAAACAAAACAGTAAATTATATAGTAAACATGTACCTATTTGTCGGGCAAACAAATTTTATTCTCTGCTCTAGCCTCCTTGCTATGACCTGTTCAATGTAAGTATATGTATATGCAAGCAAATGCAACCAATTTTCAATACAATCCAATATTTGATTCAATTAGGCATAACGGTTCAAAATTCAATTAGGCAACAATAATCAAACAACACAAACATCAATCAATTAGTGAATTAGAGTTTCAAATTGATAATTTTTGATACATATCCAGAAAATCATGTTTTGGTGCCAATTCACAACAAATAAATCTATCTATATAAGTTTTGGTTCTCACACAAGTCTAATGGAAATATATAGAAATCACACCTTCGTCACTCGAATATAAATTCTGACGACGAGTACTCAACCATCAGAATCATCTTCGGGCCACTAGAGTATGATTTTATATCTATCCAGTATATTAAAACTTCGAATATACGTTCATGACGCGTATATGCAAAACCTTTATATACTCGATTGTCCATACTCAAAATAAATAAATATTCCAATACGTATAAAGCAATTTAAATTTTCAAAACAAAATTGTTTTCATTTGAAAAATATACTCTGCACACTCGTTCTAGGATACTACTGATCCTATCTCTAACGAGTCATTCTTATTGGATATAACTAATCCAATATTTGATGAATTCTTTCGTATGGTTCTAATGTGTCTTGTTCTCGAGCTCTGTAAACCAAAGCTCTGATACCAAATGTGACGACCGGGAATTTCGCTCGATCTGAATCAGTCGTTAAACCGATCTAGACCGTTCGAAACCCCCGATCGTTGAGAACAGGTCAAATTAGAACGCAGACGGAAGAACATTTCATTGTTATTCCAACAATTCCATCTGATACAACAATATACAGAGTATAAATGAATAAATTACATTTGATAAATATCAGAGATTACAATAAATTACATAGCAGCGGAAAATAATACAAAGCACAACTGAAGGTGATATACGGATACAGAGCTTTCCGGATATCATTCCAGCTGTAAACCCGGATCCTGTGAATATAAATCTGCAAAACCAAAACTACTAGCTGCCCGTGCGGAAAATAGGGGCACCCAGAGTTTAGGTTGAAACAATAAACTCCAGGTCAGTTATGTGACTGGTGTGAGAACTAAAACAGTTATTTAGAACTTTACTTTAAAAGAGAGTAATTCAAGGGACCACGCCGTATAACACGGAACGGGATTCCTCCCAAGAATACCAGTGCATATAGATAAACAACGCAATGCTTTTTCGAAAAATGAAGCTATTATAAGACCCAGGTCCCATCACACAATGCAACGCAAGCCGGAGGATAGGGTTTTACCTTATAACAGCCAAACATGCTTGGTACGTTTAAAACAAATCATTTGATACTATAATAAGTGTATAGTGTCAAAACAATTTCAATCATAAATATAAATCATAGACGGCATAAGTGCCCCGTACCACTATGTCGCCATACTAGTTCTACAAATAAAACCGCAATACACGTATCTGAAATTGGATTTCCGTCATGAGTCGAGGCAAGGGGCAAGCTCCTCTCCGCTTCGAGACACTCTAGCAAATGCCTCGGGACTACACACTCTGGGCAACCCCGGATGCGGCTGGGCCGGTCCTCACTTACGTTAGAGGATTAATTATGCCTGAACACACGTTTCCCGGTCCTTACAGACCTATAATCGAGGCGCCTCATCCCAACAACCACAAAGGTGAAAAGTATATAAATGTCAGGGCTGGTAAGTCACTAACACCACCAAAGCTAGAAAGAAACGTCGTGCTCTCCCAGCGGTCCGTATCCCGTTTTTGACTCATACCGAGGTGTGAGGCTCGCGAATTCACGTTATACACAAAGCTATGCCACGTAGGTCATGCTTTGATCATCAACCACAAGACTCTGCTTTTCAACAAAAGCCTTGATCATTGCATCTTAGCGTGCCACACAGGCAATTCATGCCATGCGACTGTTGTCCATCGATATACAACCTCTGAGCTCGTACGTCTCAGAGAAGGGCATTAAATAAAAGAATAAATTCTCCGCCGCCAAACAGATGTATATTTAATAGAAATCAATCAACACAAAATAAAATCCAATGTCAGACACACAATCCATTTACAAGTTCGTTCTGGGTCTGAACGAAACCGGAGGCACTTTCCTCGCATATCCATCCATCTCCAAGTACGTCTGGACGACCACCAACTGATTCCCTCATCTTGGGTGTACAACCCAATCAAGATCATCAGTAATCACCCAAACGATGTGAAGACTTCCGGTCTTCAACCACCGTCTTCATCTTCGACATATCGTCGAATCGGTTATTCGGAATGGGTATAAACCCGGACTTTCCGAACAACCCGCGTATATTAAAAACAAATGTTACACAAACACAACATACGCCTCATTCCAATTCATTAACCACTAACCGTAAATCAGTAAGAGAGCAATTTCCCAAATATTAACCCCGAAGGCCGAAACCAACATCAGATCAATACCCAGGAAACCATTCTTCTTAACTAACCTACAGTTAGTTTCTAAATCTCAATTCTTAGGGAAAGGTTCCCATTAATTTTATCCAAGATAAATTCTTTAAAATTTATCCTTTAATCTTCCTTTGGATGTCGTTTCAAACCAAATTATGGTTTTCCAAACTAGTCGAGATTAGCGAACCACACCGAAGTAATTATTTATTTTATTTCCCAATCCCAACCTATTCATCCCATGAATCAAAACTGGTAATACTCCATATCTAACACCATGGTGTTATCGGTAAAATTTATTACCATTTCACGTTCAAATCTAATTAAAGATTTAACTATCGCTTTGGAGCAAAACTGGTGATACTCCATTCTCGCTCGTTATCTAAAGTTGATAATTTAAATTATCAATCCACATTTCAATTTAATTGAAGATTCATTAAAACTCCTTTTACTGGGTTAAAGAACTAGTGTCGTTTAAAACACAGTTCACGACAAACCCAAATCACATTCTATTTAAAACCCATTTCAAATCTAATTTATTTATTTAAAAATAAATGGGTTGTAATTTCAGTTCAAAACTAGTTCATTTCGATAAAAATCTATTTTTATCTTTTCAAATATGGAGTTTTTCATCCCAATTTTTTCCAAATCACTTCTTATGATTCTACACAAATTATTACTATTTTTAATAATTTTATCAAGGCCCGTACAGTCGATTTCCATCAACGGCCATCGAACTGCACTTATAGCGACCTTTTTTAAATTTGATTTGGACGTATCTCCAAATCCAACCGTTAGATTTCAAATTTCTAATATTCGTTAGAAAGCTCTTTTCGATACGAACCCAACGGTTCCGATTTTAGGAGAATCCGACGGTCGGATCTCCCGTAATGTCCGTTCGAAGTTAATGGTCGAAATTCGCGAACTGCCGCGGTGCGGCGCGTTCTATTCAGGCCATTATATTATATATATAATATATATTTTGTCGATTTCTATTTAAAACGAATTTTATAAATCGTTTTAAATTCGTTTCAAAAACAATTTCATCCTCTATTTCAATTCAAATCAAAATTGAATTCTTCCTTAATAATTCGTTTTAAAATTCATTTCTATTCAATTCAAATTTCAATTCAATTTGAATTCATTTCAATTCGTTTTCAATTCGAATTCGTTTTCTATATCAATTTAAATTCAATTCGTTTTCTATTCAATTTGAATTAAATTCGTTTTCTATTCAATTTAAATTCAATTCGTTTTCTATTCAATTTAAATTCAATTCGTTTTCTATTCAATTTAAATTCAATTCATTTTCTATATCAATTTAATTCAAATATCATTTCAAAATATTCGATTTCGAAATCACTTTTCAATATTCATTTTAAAATGAATAAAATCGATATAAATATCGTTCACGTCAGAATGGCGTCAATCTAATCAACACGGCTTCATATATTTCTATTTTCAAATATTCTATTTCAAATATTTCTTTTTCAAATATTTCCTATTCAAATATTTCTATTTCAAATATTTCTATTTTTAAAATATTTCGTTCAACACATGACTAATCTCAACGGATGAGTACTGTCAACACATGAACCTTTATTTTATAATATTCTTAAAGTTGTATATTTTATTATTAAAACAATTCGTTCAACACTTGACTAATCTCAACGGACGAGTACGGTCAACACATGAACCTTTATTTTATAATATTCTTAAAGATGTAAATTTTATTATTAAAATATTTCGTTCAACACATGACTAATCTCAACGGATGAGTACGGTCAACACTTGAACCTTTATTTTATAATATTCTTAAAGATGTAAATTTTATTATTAAAATATTTCGTTCAACACATGACTAATCTCAACGGATGAGTACGGTCAACACATGAACCTTTATTTTATAATATTCTTTATTTTCTAAATTGGAATGAGGCCCAATCAATCACCATATAAAATTAATTATATGGATTTTCATACATCACACGTATATAATAGCATTGAAAATAATCAACCATCAACCAAAGTGCACTACACTGTATGAGCATTAAATATATATATCTAACGCTTATAACAGCCTGTCAATCAATCGATCGACATATTTAATCAATCAGGATGAGTTAACTTCAAATTTCATCCCAACACCCGTGTGGGGTTTCAAACAATCAAACACAGATTTTATTTGTGCAGTTGGACGATGTGTAAAATTTCTCGACCCAATCAATATCAGTCAAATAAGTGTACATAAACAAACCGTCCGTTTTGTAAATGAATCTTTTATTTTATTCACTTTCACGTTAAAAATTATATTTTTAACGATAAAATATTTTATTTCAACACATGAATTTTTATCTAGTTCATTTACAAAATAAAATTGACATTTTTATTTTTCTAACTTATTTTAGAAAATTTCGGCGGCATAACGGCACGATACTAGAAACGGGACGAGGCCTAGCCTTATCCCCGGTCTAGTGAAGGCCCACGCCATTCACACATCAATCAAATCAATTTCATTTCACCAAACAATTCAACCCAAATCATCTAACTAATTTATGCAACCAAACAAACAAGTCCATGGTCTGTGGACGATTGTGTCGGGTGCTACTAAGCACCGTCTGCATCCTAGTATATATATATAACTAGAAAAGAAATTGAAGAGTGAGAAATTCTCACAAAAAGCTATCCCAACTACCACAACTCTTCTATTGTAGAAGTCTTCGTTGTTCTCTCCTTTTTGTCACCTTCGCTGCCCGTATTCTCTACATATGTAAAAATTGAATTTTTACTTTGCTATTCAATATATAAAAATCGAATTTTTACTTCGCTATTCAATATATAAAAATCGAATTTTTACTTCGCGTTTCAATATATAAAAATCGAATTTTTACTACGGTGTTATATATAAAGATTACGCCTTTTCAAACATAAAGATTTCGCCTTTTCAAACATAAAGATTTCGCCTTTTCAAATCATATCATTATAAAATCACATTTTTATTTTTCTACACATATAACGATGATATTTCTAATATTCCTATCATGTAAAAATCATATTTTTAATTCTCTACATAAATAAAAATCATATTTTTACATCTTCTATATAGTAAAGATTATATTTTTAATACTTTAAAAATATAAAAATCATATTTTTATTACTTTAAAAATATAAAAATCATATTTTTATAATCACTTCATATATTTAAAAATCTCGCCTTTTCACTTTAAAAATATCGTCTTTTCACTTTTAAAAATATCGTCTTTTCACTTTTAAAAATATCGTCTTTTCACTTTTAAAAATATCGTTAACTTCATTTCAGAACTATGCTAAATTAGTAAATTAACTAAACTAATTACATTAAATAGACAAAGACAAATAAATAAATAAATAAATTATTTATAATTACCTTTTTTTCCTGTTTATCACGTCGGGAGGGGGGGTCTTCGCTGCTGCGCCGGAGGATGGTGGGGGAAGGCGCGGGGATAGAGGAGGTAAGGGGAAGGCGGCGCAGGCGGGGGGGGGGGGGGGGGGTGCAGCGGTGGAGGGAAGGGGGGCTCTTGATCCGACGAGGGGGGGGGACGCAGGGCTTCGGAGGTGGCGCCCTCCCTTGAGGCGGCGGCGGCGATCATCGGGGGGGGGGGGGGGGGGCGAGTCCCCCCCGTCTTCCTCTTTCTTCTTCTTCTTTTTTTTATTTTGTTTTTCTGGAATGAAAACGATTGAAGGGGTGCAGGTTAAGAAGAAAAAGGAAGGGGGGATATTTTTTATTTATTTATTTAATTATTTTATTTTTCACTAAAAAGCAACTTTTATTTTCGACCTCAAAACGAGGCCCATCGCCTGTCGTCCATAGCTAATTACCCCCATTCCGAACCCAATGGGATATGTATCGCAAGTTGATTCGATCGTTTCGATCAGTTTCCGTTGAATTTACATTTAAATTGCTATATTGAATTTTAAACGTACATTTCAAATTATCGGGGTCACATGCTAACTCTAAAAATTCTCGAAAAATATTTTCTAGCTTCGTATTGACGATACAGTCCTAACAAAACTAGTTTCGTCGAATTCTGAGACCGTTGGAAAAATGGCCAATTTCCAGTCGATTAAAATCAACTGAAACTGGTCAAACGCGTTTTCCTTTGCCACGCTCACATATTGATTCGAAAAATTATGAAATTTGGAATCTAGCAATAATTTGACATCACGGATCCAACAAAAGTGGTTTCGTCGAAATCCGAGGTCGTTTGCAAAATTTCCATTTTTAAGGGCCTGAATTCCATAGCGACTATTCAGAATTTTCAATTGGACATAACTTTTGATTCCCGCTATGAAATTTCAATTTTTCGGATTCGTTGGAAAGATATCCTCAAATAGATCCTATTATTTTTGGTTTCACTAAAATCCGTATTGTTTTGCACCCGGTACATTCAATTGAAGTTTGAAATCGAATTATCGAACTACCGCGTCATTTTCAATTCTATTTATAATTATTTATAAATATTTATATTCTAACGACGACGCGTATAATTATATACGTTCTATATATATTCAAAATAAATTTTCTCGTCGATATTATTTAAAATAATCCATTTTAAATGTTCAAAATTCGCTAAATTTCCAAAATAAAATTTTTAAACTGGCTCGCATTTCTGGGTTATTACAAGGTCAGTTCTTCTTTTGTCTGCGTAGGACTTCTGCCTATCTTGGGCAGTCTTCATTTTTCTTCGTATCAAGTCTACTTTCTTTGAAGTTTCCCTAATCATGTCTGGTCCAAGTATGAGCTTGTCTGTGGACTCCCACCAGCAAGTTGGTGACCTGCACGATCTTCCATATAAAGCTTCGAAAGGCGCCATGCCTATGGTGGCTTGGTAGCTATTGTTGTAAGCGAATTCCACCGAAGGAGGTGATCCTCCTATGTACCTCCGAAGTCAATAATGCATAATCTCAAGAGCTCTTCTAATACTCTGTTGACTCATTCCGTTTGGCCATCGGTTTGAGGGTGATAGGCCGTGCTTAAGCATAACTGTGTGCCTACAGCCTCTTGTAAACTCTTCCAAAACTCGCTCATGAAGATAGCGTCTCGATCACTCACTATACTGGAGGGTATCCCATGGAGTTGAACTATCTCTTTAAGATATATGGATGCTAGAGATGAGGCAGTCCTTCTACTTTTGACGGGTATAAAGTGAGCGCTTTTAGTAAGCCTGTCCACTATTACCCAAATGCTGGTATTGCCCCTTCTTGACCTAGGCAACCCATCTATAAAGTCCATCGAGATGCTATCCCATTTCCACTGTGGGACCTCTAGAGGATGGTGCAGAACACCAGGCTTCTTCTGCTCCGCCTTGACTTGTTAGCATATTAAACACTTAGAAACAAATTCAGCTACGTCTTGCTTCATGCCATTCCAAAAGAAAACTCTTTTGATGTCTTTATACATTTTTTCTCCGCCTGGGTGTATGGTCAGCTTGGAATGGTGTGCCTCTTCTAGAACCTTCTTTACCAAATCCCTTGCTTGTGGGACACATAGTCTTCCATCCCGTCTCAACCATCCCTTATCATCGATGGAGTATCTATTGAGGTGACTCGATGTCTTACCCCTAATCAGCTTATCTATTATATCAACTAGGTGAGGGTCTTCACGTTGTGCGGTCCCTATTGAGTCCAAAAGCATAGGCCGCACTTCCAATGTTGCTAATAGGCCAGGTACAAATTCAGAGGAGGGCCTAAAGTCAAAGTTGGCTATCTACTCCAAGCTTTTCCTTTCTACAAAGAGAGGGCTTAAGGTCAGTTTCTTTCTACTCAAGGCGTCTGCTACTGCATTGCCCTTGCTAGGAGTGTAGGAAATCTCAAAATTGTACGAGGCAAGAAACTCCATCCATCTTTGCTGCCTCAAGTTGAGATCTTTCTGCAAGAAAAGGTATTTCAACGATTTATGGTCAGTATACAATTCAAATTTCTCACCTAGGAGATAATGGCGCCAAGACTTAAGAGCAAAAATGATGGCTGCCAACTCTAGGTCGTGGGTTGGGTAGGTTTTCTCATGTACTTTCAACTGCCTTCCACCATAAGCCACTACCTTCCCTTCTTGCATCAGAACAGCGCCTAGTCCCGTTCCGAATGCATCTGTGTATATTGTAAACATCTTGCTTCCATCAGGCAATGTCAGAACTGGGGCTGTTGTTAGAGCCCTTTTCAAACATTGGAAAGCAATATCGCAATCCAAATCCCAATTGAAAGCTAGGTTCTTCTTTGTCAACCTTGTAAGTGGCGATGAGATTTTTGCAAAATCTTTGATGAACTTTCGATAAAAGCCTGCTAGCCCGAGAAAGCTTCGGACTTCGGTTGCGTTTCGAGGAACCATCCAATCTTGCACAACAGCCACTTTCACGGGGTCTACAGCTATCCCCTCTTTGGACACCATGTGTCCAAGGAACCTAACTTCTTCTCTCCAAAAATGGCATTTGGAGATTTTAGCTTTCAATTGATGTGCACAGAGAGTATCCATGACTTCCTTTAGATGCTGAGCATGCTCTTCCTCATTCTTTGAGAAGATCATAATATCATCTACGAAGACCACCACAAACTTTTTGAGGAACTCTCAGAACACCCTGCTCATTAAATCAACGAAGTAAGCGGGTGCATTTGTCAAGCCGAAAGGCATGACAAGCCACTCGAAGAAACCATCTGGAGTTCTGAACGCGGTCTTATCAATGCTGTCTTCAGCCAGTCTTAGCTGATGAAACCCAGTAGCTAAATCTAATTGGGAGAAAACGATGCACCTACAAGCTGATCGAACAAATCATCTATTCTCGGAAGTGGGTGCCTATTCTTCTTGGTCATCTTGTTTAGCTCCCTATAATCAACGCACAGGCGAAGCGAACCATCCGCTTTAGTTGCGAACACTACTGGAGCACCCCATTCAGAAATACTCCACCTTATAACCCCCTTCTCAAGTAATTCTTTAACTTTCTTGCTGAGTTCTTTCCTCTCCCTTGGAGCCATGTGTCTAACGTGTAACACCCCACCTCCGCCAGGGTGGCTCTTGCAAGCACTCTGACTTTGGAGGGGCGTTTGAATCGGGTAAACATGCATAATGATATATCAAGGCAGAACAAGAACATATGTATATATGTAAACAGAGTAAATAAGATAAGTAAAACAACGGAAGATTTCAATCTATTTCAAAACAAGTCTGATACAACATAATGTCAACTTTCCAAATACACAAGTCTAGATAAAAACAACATCACTGAAAAACTGAAATACATAAGTACTATCCCCAAAATAAGTGATAACCATAGCTAGCTTCATGTCAAGACCGTACATGAGCAAAAATCCCACAAGCAAGCGATCAGAAATCCAAGCTAAGCTCCAATATTCCCACCCTGAGAACCTGGGGGGGGGGAACGGAAGAAAAGAGGCGAAAGAAAAACAGGTCAGTCAAAAAGACTGAGTAAGCCCTACTACAATCAATGTAAACTGATAAAGTTAACTGGCATGAGAAGCAGGGATGAACATAAGGATAACAACATACTAGCATGATGATTAACTAACAAGGTAGATAAAGGTGTCATCGCATAATTAGGTTTAAGGTTTTTGCACCACAGGTGTACTAGCAAGCTAACATGACTTGAATAAACAAGTATTGATCCCTTGGCCCAAGCTTTGGCCCAATAACATGAAGTGACCCTAATACGAGGTCCAACCAAACGGTCTAATCGATCGGCTCCCTAAGCCTAACTCGTCACGTGTTGGTGTCAATACGGCCCAAACATAATTGTAGTCGGACTGTGCCGGGTCTCCCGTCGGGTGTATCAAGCCCTAGGGTGTCAACCCCTGGACACCATAAACATGAGTGCACAGTCTCGATCTACTGGTACCCATGCTTGACTTCTCCAAATACGGACTACGTGCACGACCATAGTCCGTCCGGAACTACATCGGCGTACCACTCTGCCGTCGTTTTTGGTCACTTACCTCAAGTCCAGTAATCGTGCCCCCACCCTAGCCTAGTCCCTAGGGTCTTAATGATACAAACTTGGGATTACTGCCGGAGTGGACCTCATTGCTAGGATTTTCTAGTGGGCTAAGTACGGTTTAACCCTCTTGCTAATCATGGATTAACTTGGTTAAGTGTAACGATGAGTTCACGACTTAACCCTGATTAATCTACCAAGCCCAAATTGGTTAAGTATTAAGTGGACCATGACTTAACCCTAATCATGAGGCATTAATTAATTAATGTGCCTTAACCTCTCACATTAGACTTTGTTGCGGTTACTAGTTAAGCCGGTCGGTTCCGGGTAGCTTTACACCACAACTTGGTCTAACCTCGGGTTCAAGGTACAACATGACCAACTTCTCACATTGGGTCCTATTGTTTGTAGCAACTAGTTAAGCCGGTCGGTTCCGGGTAGGTTTACGCTACAAACTCAACCCAACCTCGAGTTGGTCACACTTATATTTTCTAAGTGTCATGTCCATTATGTTTACAAAACATATTACAAGTTTTCAAGCATTTGGGTAGACCTAACTTAATAGGTAAATTCCCAATGGGTAGACCTAACTTAATAGGTAAATTCCCAATCTTATGTTTTTATGTCTTTTAAGTTTACCCAACCCCAAACGCAATCCCATCGCTTACATATCGAAATAGCGCATAAAGGATAGAAAGAGGGAACTTGGCATAATCATGACATAAAGGTGTTGAAGCCACAAGTTTAACATGGTGGCATATGAAATGTACATATGTTCATATACTTGCATATTACATTTTTAGGCCTCAAAAGCATGCATAAAACCAAACTTAGCATATTGGTGATACATGGTGATAAATGACATGTAGAAATGGCCATAAGTTCGCATTTAGCCTCACATGCAAGTTATCATAAGAGATATGATAACTTACATGTTGCCAAAATGCAACCTTTAGCATAAAGCTTGAAGCTTTATGTTCATATACTCAAGGTAAGCTTGCATAACATGATAACATGAGTAAAATGATCCATCCAAACTTGCATACATAACATGACAACTTGCATATCATAACATGGCAAACTTGCATAACATAACATGGCAAACTTGCATATCATAACATATCAAACTTGCATAACATGACATGGTAAACTTGCATATCATGGCAAACTTGCATATCATAATGATCAACCAAACTTGCATCATTCATTTAACTTTAGAGTTTAAATATGAAAGTAGAAAAGGGCTTACAATGCTTATGAAGGCACAAAAATATATATAGATTGAGACAAAGCCCTTATGCAATCAAATAAACCCAAAATGCAAGCTCCAATAGAAAAACCCTTGAGCAAAAATGATCAAAACTCTTGCTTTATGATGTAAATATGGAAACTTGACTTGAATGCAAGCTAATGACACTCATACAAGCTTGAAAACACTTGTATGCATGGAAAATCTCTCATAGAAATAACTTAGAATTTTATGAAGAGAGTGGAGGCCATCAGAGGAATGATTTTGCCATAGTTTAGTTGTAGGGTTGAATAATGATGATTTAGGGTTAGGTTAGGGGCTTATTTATAGAGATTAGGATTAGTTTCAACCTTAGGATTAAACCCTAATTCCAATCTCAGCCCTTAAAACCGAATCTGGCCCCCAAACTCAACACAACTCCCAAAATGGTGCACCAGGCAAAACTGCCCGGCTGAGCCAAGTCGACACCCAAGTCGACAGGGCTGTCGACTTGGGCCTAACCATGTCGACTGCCCAGTCGACAGGGCTGTCGACATGGGTGGTCTGGCGGGAAATTTCCCGCCTGCGCCCAACTGCCCTAATTTCCAAATTCAAACTTGAATTTGAAATCTGTTTTTACTTTGAAATTTTCTGAAAACTTCGTTGGGCCTTAATCGGGTCATACGTACTCCGATTTTCGAAAACTCGGACTCTATTTCGCGTATTTTTCTGAGACGAACGCAATGGCACAGCCCGTTTCCCTTGATTCAGATTTATAAATTAAATTCTGCCTCGATTTATGTTATAACAGGTTATTGAAAATACGGGTTGTTACATTCTCCCCTCCTTAAAGGATTTCGTCCCCGAAATCTTCTAGTTAGGAAGAACGTATCCTACCATCCAACATCCATCTACTCAAAACACCATCCACGAGCAATCATTGTCCTTACAAGATTCTAAATGTTGTATGAACATATGCAAAGGTGTGTGTATATGTACTTATCTAATGCAAATATCATCAATGCAAATTATGTTAGTGAAATGAATCCATATGTATGCAATTCCTAACATAATGTATAACATCTATATGTGTGCACATAACATACATCCATATGCAACATCCATGTGATAACACAAAAATTTTCATCCATGAATAAGCGTAAACACTCATGCATATGCAATATGAGGAGTGTGTGAGCCGATCTAGTGCCTAATGTGTATAATGCATCCGCGAGTAACCACTTGCAAACACTTGCAACCACTTGCAAACATCAAGCATAACATGTTTCAAACACATGTTTCATCCAAAGGGTTTCTACCTAAGGTTCTCACGACAAGATTAACACGATAAACTAGATAAACATGGATAGCAAAGAGAAAGATATGCTAACAAAGAAAAGAGATTGAGAGTGTACCCTCAAAAAGGAATGGATAAAGCCCACGCATCTTCTCCTCGGTTTCCCAAGTTGTGTCTTCTTCGGCTTCACCCCATTGAACCTTCACCAACTTGACCTCTCGATTCCTTAGCTTCTTGGTCTCCGTCCCCAAGATACGAATCAGAGCTCTCCTCAAGGTAGCCTCTTTCTCCACATCCACATCTTTCAGAACACTTGGCTCAACAACCTCTGCTGATTCATGTAAACACTTCCGGAGATGCGAGACATGAAAAACATCGTGTACTCCGGCAAGCTTCTCGGGCAACTCCACTCTATAAGCCATATGCCCGATCCTCTCTAT
The DNA here is from genome assembly GCA_030737875.1 of Allium sativum. Classification (NCBI taxonomy): domain Eukaryota; kingdom Viridiplantae; phylum Streptophyta; class Magnoliopsida; order Asparagales; family Amaryllidaceae; genus Allium; species Allium sativum. The sequence continues at coordinate 287,716,517 of CM060909.1, forward strand.
AATAGGGAATGGTCCAACAAACCTCGATGCTAACTTCCCAACGGCTCCAAATCGGACCACATTCCGCAAAGGAGAAACCTTCACGAAAACCATATCCCCAACATCAAACTCCAAATCAGTTCTTCGCTTATCAGCATAGGATTTCTGTCGATCTTGGGCCGCTTTCATCCGTCTCCGAATCAACTCGACCTTCTCGGATGTATCTCTGATCATATCAGGCCCAAGTATAAGCTCATCTGTAGTCTCCCACCAACATGTAGGCGACTTGCACGGCCTCCCATATAAAGCTTCAAATGGTGCCATCCCTATGCTTGCCTGATAATTGTTATTATATGCAAACTCAACAAGAGGAAGATGGTCTTCCCAAGTACCACCAAAATCCAAAATACAAAGCCTCAACAGATCCTCGAGTACCCTATTCACCCTTTCGGTTTGACCGTCCGTCTGTGGGTGATAAGCCGTACTTAGATTCAACCTCGTGCCCATAGCTTCTTGCAAGCTATTCCAGAATTGACTTGTAAAGATTGGGTCATGGTCACTGACTATACTAGAAGGGACTCCATGTAGTCTCACAATCTCACGAAGATATACAGACGCTAGCCAAGATGCGGTCCTCTTGTTCTTCACCGGAATGAAATGAGCACTCTTCGTAAGTCTATCCACAATAACCCAAATGCTCGTATTCCCTTTCCTTGACCCTGGTAGCCCATCGATAAAATCCATGGAAATACTCTCCCACTTCCATAGTGGAACGTCTAGAGGATGCAATAGCCCACCGGGCTTCTTCGACTCGGCCTTAACTTGCTGGCAAATGATACATCTAGAGACAAACTCTGCCACATCCTTCTTCATCCCAAGCCAAAAGAAAATGCGCTTCATATCTTTATACATCTTATCTCCGCCCGGATGTATAGTCAACTTAGAGCGATGCGCTTCCTCAAGAACTTTTCTTACTAAATCTTCTACCATTGGAACACATAACCTTCCGTCTCTCCTCAGCCAACCCTTGTCATCAATAGAATATCGAGCGAGATGACTAGACGCCTCTCCTCGAATCAGCTTATCCATAATCTCAACTATCTGAGGGTCTTCTCTCTGCGAAGCCCCAACTTGATCAAGAAGGGCAGGTCTGAGTTCCAGAGATGCTAAAGAACCGGTCATCGACTCAATCGCCAAAGAGAAATCAAAGGTTGCCACATACTCTAAATTCTTCATCTCAACGAATAGAGGACTCAGAGTCAACCTTTTTCTACTCAATGCATCTGCTACCACATTCCCCTTGCCAGGGGTATAAGCTATCTCAAAATCGTAGGACGCCAAGAATTCCATCCATCTTTGTTGCCTCAGATTCAGATCCTTCTGAGAAAAGAGATACTTCAATGACTTGTGATCGGTATAAAGCTCAAATCTTTCTCCCAGAAGATAATGGCGCCAAGCCTTGAGTGCATATACTATTGCTGCCAACTCTAAGTCATGAGTGGGATAATTTTTCTCATGCACTTTGAGTTGTCTACCGCCAAAGCATATCACTCTTCCTTCTTGCATCAGAACAGCTCCTAACCCCGTGCCACATGCATCGGTGTATACTGTAAATAACTTCCCTCCATCGGGCAAAGCTAGAACAGGTGCTGATGTGAGAGCTCTCTTGAGCCTCTGAAAAGCAAGCTCGCATTCTATGCTCCAAGCAAAAACTAAATTCTTCTTCGTCAATTTAGTGAGAGGAGCGTAAATCTTCGCGAAGTCCTTGATGAACTTCCGGTAAGAGCCTGCAAGACCTAGAAAACTTCTCACTTCGGTTGCATTCCTTGGAGTCTTCCAATCCTGAACTGCAACTACCTTAGCGGGATCCACCGCTAAGCCTTGCTTAGATACTATATGCCCAAGGAATCTAACTTCCCTTCTCCAAAAGTGACACTTGGAGAACTTGGCCTTCAACTGATGCGCTCTAAGCGTATCCATCACCTCCACGAGATGCCTTGCGTGCTCTTCCTCATCCTTAGAGAAGATCAGAATATCATCTACGAAGACCACGACAAACTTGTTCAAGAACTCCCTGAACACCCTACTCATCAAGTCCACGAAATATGCGGGTGCATTAGTCAAGCCGAACGGCATGACAAGCGATTCGAAGAATCCATCTGGCGTTCTGAACGCAGTCTTGTCTATACTATCTTCAGCTACCCTAAGCTGATGGAATCCAGTAGCAAGATCAAGCTGAGAGAAAACAGAAGCACCGATAAGCTGGTTAAAGAGATCATCAATCCTCGGTAACGGGTGTCTGTTCTTCTTAGTCAGCTTATTCAACTCTCGATAGTCAACACAAAGTCGGAGAGAACCATCTGCCTTGGTAGCAAATACCACAGGCGCTCCCCATTTAGATATACTTCGTCTAATGAAGTTCTTCTCAAGCAACTCCTTCACTTGCTTACTTAGCTCCCGCCTTTCACGCGGAGCCGTGTGCCGAACGGACAAAGAAACCGGCTTTGCATTATCCACCAGATAAATGCGGAAATCAATCTCTCGCTTAGGGGGCAACCCCCTAACTTCATCGAAAACATCCGGATACTCTCGAACCACTCTCACAGACTGAAGAGTTTCCACTGACGAGTCGAGTGATTCAAGATAGCACAACATGACGGGACCTCTCGGATTACAAGAAATTTCTACGGTATTTCCGAGGCGAGTCACGAGCCTCACAACCCTATGCTCACAATCAAGGATGGCTCCATATCTGGACAACCAATCCATGCCCAATATCAATCCGTATCCCCTAAAACCAAGAACATAAGCACTACACAAGAACTCTACACTCAGTATAGAGATCCTCAAATCCCCACATATCATAGACAGATGGGCGGAACCCCAATAGGATTTGAGACACAGACGGGATCATCTACCAAGCTAGTACTAAGGTGCAAACTATCAACAAGATCAGATGAGATAAAGCTATGCGATGCACCAGAATCAAACAAGGTACGAACTGGAAAATCAGAAATATATACAAGTGCTCTCAACAGAAATACTACCTCGATCGGGAACTGGAGCGGTATTGAGAGCATGAACTTGCCCTCCTGAAGGTCCAGCACGCTGAGTCTGACCCTGGCCTTGCCCTTGCTTCTTCGGGCAATCCTTACTGAAATGTCCAGTCTCACCGCAGAAAAAGCATTCACCATTCTTCCTTTTCCTCTTCTTACAATCCTTAATAAGATGCCCAACTGAACCGCAATAATGGCACTTCCCCTTGTTGTTCTTGCCCTTGTTGTTGTTCCCCTTGTTGCCTTGACTCTTGTTCTTGTTCTTGTTCTGATTGCCTTGACTGCTCTGACCACTTGGATTACCCTGATTTCCTTTCCACTGGGAATCAGTCTTCTTGGCTTGAGTATCATTCATCTTGATCTCTTTCTTGACATCTCCCTGAAGTAACGCCATATCAACCAAGCTCTCAAACGTGGCCCCATGGGGAATATGTGACATAGCCAATCCCTGCAACGGCTCATTCAATCCTCTAGCAAAACGAAGAGCCTTCTTCTGAGGAGTATTCACCATATCCAAGCCAAAACGAGCTAACTGATTGAACTTGTTCATATATTCCTTGACAGACATATCTCCTTGTTTCAAAGTTATGAACCTCTCCATTTGCAGATTCTCCTCAGCAGAAGATAGAAACTTAAGCATGAACCTTGCCCTGAAATCGGCCCAAGTCTCAACAGGCCTAGTACCATTGGTGACTTCCCACCAATAAGCGACTTCATCCTTCATAAGCCAAACCGCCAACAAGATCTTCCTCTGATCGTCTAACCCAAAGATAGAAAATAAATCCTCGGTCTCTTTCAACCAATTTCTGGCCTCTACAAAAGTCTCAGTGCCTTGAAAGTTCTTGCCACCCATTGCTTTGAAATATTTGCAAGTCTTTGCGAAGTGAGCTTGAGGATGCTGAGGGGGAGGAGGAAGAGGAACCTCAGCGACAGGAGGAGGAGGAACATTAGCGATAGGAGGAGGAGGAACATTAACTACTGGAGGAGAAGGAGGGACATCTACGGGGCCGGCTTCGGTCGCCCTAGCCTACAAAAGTCTCCTATACCAAACAGGTACGTGTACTCCCTCCGGAATAGCAAAGTTATCGGCCATACTGAAAACGAAGAAAAAGACAGATTCAGAATGGAGAAAAACGAAGGAATTTTGCTAATGGCTTTTTGGGGAATAGCCTTTAAAATAAACTAGACTTTTCTTTGGAAAATACTTTATACTTGGTTTTGAAAATAGTTTTCCAAAAGTTTTAAAAACCTTTTTGTTCCTTCTCGTAAACCATATGCTCTGATACCAAATGTAACACCCCACCTCCGCCAGGGTGGCTCTTGCAAGCACTCTGACTTTGGAGGGGCGTTTGAATCGGGTAAACATGCATAATGATATATCAAGGCAGAACAAGAACATATGTATATATGTAAACAGAGTAAATAAGATAAGTAAAACAGCGGAAGATTTCAATCTATTTCAAAACAAGTCTGATACAACATAATGTCAACTTTCCAAATACACAAGTCTAGATAAAAACAACATCACTGAAAAACTGAAATACATAAGTACTCCCCAAAATAAGTGATAACCATAGCTAGCTTCATGTCAAGACCGTACATGAGCTAAAATCCCACAAGCAAGCGATCAGAAATCCAAGCTAAGCTCCAATATTCCCACCCTGAGAACCTTGGGGGGGGGGGAACGGAAGAAAAGAGGCGAAAGAAAAACAGGTCAGTCAAAAAGACTGAGTAAGACCTACTACAATCAATGTAAACTGATAAAGTTAACTGGCATGAGAAGCAGGGATGAACATAAGGATAACAACGTACTAGCATGATGATTAACTAACAAGGTAGATAAAGGTGTCATCGCATAATCAGGTTTAAGGTTTTTGCACCACAGGTGTACTAGAAAGCTAACATGACTTGAATAAACAAGTATTGATCCCTTGGCCCAAGCTTTGGCCCAATAACCTGAAGTGACCCTAATACGAGGTCCAACCAAACGGTCTAATCGATCGGCTCCCTAAGCCTAACTCGTCACGTGTTGTTGTCAATACGGCCCAAACATAATTGTAGTCGGACTGTGCCGGGTCTCCCGTCGGGTGTATCAAGCCCTAGGGTGTCAACCACTTGACACCATAAACATGAGTGCACAGTCTCGATCTACTGGTACCCATGCTTGACTTCTCCAAATACGGACTACGTGCACGACCATAGTCCGTCCGGAACTACATCGGCGTACCACTCTGCCGTCGTTTTTGGTCACTTACCTCAAGTCCAGTAATCGTGCCCCCACCCTAGCCTAGTCCCTAGGGTCTTAATGATACAAACTTGGGATTACTGCTGGAGTGGACCCCCATTGCTAGGATTTTCTAGTGGGCTAAGTACGGTTTAACCCTCTTGCTAATCATGGATTAACTTGGTTAAGTGTAACGATGAGTTCACGACTTAACCCTGATTAATCTACCAAGCCCAAATTGGTTAAGTATTAAGTGGACCATGACTTAACCCTAATCATGAGGCATTAATTAATTAATGTGCCTTAACCTCTCACATTAGACTTTGTTGCGGTTACTAGTTAAGCCGGTCGGTTCCGGGTAGCTTTACACCACAACTTGGTCTAACCTCGGGTTCAAGGTACAACATGACCAACTTCTCACATTGGGTCCTATTGTTTGTAGCAACTAGTTAAGTCGGTCGGTTCCGGGTAGGTTTACGCTACAAACTCAACCCAACCTCGAGTTGGTCACACTTATATTTTCTAAGTGTCATGTCCATTATGTTTACAAAACATATTACAAGTTTTCAAGCATTTGGGTAGACCTAACTTAATAGGTAAATTCCCAATGGGTAGACATAACTTAATAGGTAAATTCCCAATCTTATGTTTTTATGTCTTTTAAGTTTACCCAACCCCAAACGCAATCCCATCGCTTACATATCGAAATAGCGCATAAAGGATAGAAAGAGGGAACTTGGCATAATCATGACATAAAGGTGTTGAAGCCACAAGTTTAACATGGTGGCATATGAAATGTACATATGTTCATATACTTGCATATTACATTTTTAGGCATCAAAAGCATGCATAAAACCAAACTTAGCATATTGGTGATACATGTTGATAAATGACATGTAGAAATGGCCATAAGTTCGCATTTAGCCTCACATGCAAGTTATCATAAGAGATATGATAACTTACATGTTGCCAAAATGCAACCTTTAGCATAAAGCTTGAAGCTTTATGTTCATATACTCAAGGTAAGCTTGCATAACATGATAACATGAGTAAAATAATCCATCCAAACTTGCATACATAACATGACAACTTGCATATCATAACATGGCAAACTTGCATAACATAACATGGCAGACTTGCATATCATAACATATCAAACTTGCATAACACGACATGGTAAACTTGCATATCATGGCAAACTTGCATATCATAATGATCAACCAAACTTGCATCATTCATTTAACTTTAGAGTTTAAATATGAAAGTAGAAAAGGGCTTACAATGCTTATGAAGGCACAAAAATATATATAGATTGAGACAAAGCCCTTATGCAATCAAATAAACCCAAAATGCAAGCTCCAATAGAAAAACCCTTGAGCAAAAATGATCAAAACTCTTGCTTTATGATGTAAATATGGAAACTTGACTTGAATGCAAGCTAATGACACTCATACAAGCTTGAAAACACTTGTATGCATGGAAAATCTCTCATAGAAATAACTTAGAATTTTATGAAGAGAGTGGAGGCCATCAGAGGAATGATTTTGCCATAGTTTAGTTGTAGGGTTGAATAATGATGATTTAGGGTTAGGTTAGGGGCTTATTTATAGAGATTAGGATTAGTTTCAACCTTAGGATTAAACCCTAATTCCAATCTCAGCCCTTAAAACCGAATCTGGCCTCCAAACTCAACACAACTCCCAAAATGGTGCACCAGGCAAAACTGCCCGGCTGAGCCAAGTCGACACCCAAGTCGACAGGGCTGTCGACTTGGGCCTAACCATGTCGACTGCCCAGTCGACAGGGCTGTCGACATGGGTGGTCTGGCGGGAAATTTCCCGCCTGTGCCCAACTGCCCTAATTTCCAAATTCAAACTTGAATTTGAAATCTGTTTTTACTTTGAAATTTTCTGAAAACTTCGTTGGGCCTTAATCGGGTCATACGTACTCCGATTTTCGAAAACACGGACTCTATTTCGCGTATTTTTCTGAGACGAACGCAATGGAACAGCCCATTTCCCTTGATTCAGATTTATAAATTAAATTCTGCCTCGATTTATGTTATAACAGGTTATTGAAAATACGGGTTGTTACATAACGGGTAAAGCAACGGGTTTTGCGTTGTCAATGAGGTATATGCGGAAGTCTATCTCCCACTTCGGAGGTAAGCCCTTTACCTCTTCACACATCCGAGTATTCACGGACTACCCTTACAGACAGCAAGTTCTCAACAGACGCATCAAGAGATTCTAGATAACTAAGCATAACGGAGTTCATGGGATTACAAGAAATTTTGAGAGTGTTACCGAGGCGAGTCATGAGTCTAACCACTCTCTTTTCACAATCGAGGACGGCACCATTACTGGATAGCCAGTCCATGCCTAGAATCAACTCATAGCCCGTGAAGCCCAAAACAAAGGCATTACATCTAAACCCAACGCTTAGTATAGATATTTTCAAATCCAAACAAACCATTGAAAATAAGCTGAGCCCCCAATTGGATTTGAAACAACCAAGGGATGCTCTACTATACAGATGTCTAGGTGCAGAGATTCCACTAACGCAATAGATATAAAAGAGTGCGATGCACCAGAATCAAATAGTGTACGAACAGGATGATCTTGTCCTCCAGAAGAAGGTCCAGCTCTCTGCCCTTGCTTCCTTGGGCAGTCCTTAGCCATGTATCATGTCTCACCACAGTGGAAACAAACACCCATCTTCCTTTTCTTCTTCTTGCAGTCTTTGACCAGATGTCCAGGAATGCCACAGAAATTACGCTTTCTCTTGTCACGGGGTTTGTTGTTCTTCCCGCCTTTCTTTGAATCAGCCTTCTTGTTCTGTGACCCCTCCCCCTTCTTATCTTGAGGCACTTCCACTTTTGCCTCTTTCTTTCCCTTGTCTTCCTCATGTAAGAGTGCCATGTCTACTAACCTCTCGTAAGTAACCCCCATAGGTACATGGGTCATAGCCAGGCTGTGAAGTGTCTCATTCAATCCCTTGACAAAACGGAGAGCCTTCTTATTAGGAGTATTCACTAAGTCCAATCCAAATCGGGCCAGCTGATTAAATTGGTTGACGTATTCCTTGACTGTCATACTTCCTTGCTTAAGAGATAAGAACTTTTCCAACTGTAAACTTCGTTCAGCTTGTGAGAGGAATTTCATCTCAAACCTCATTATGAAATCCATCCATGTTTCAACTGGTCTTTAAGCGTTAGTGACTTCCCACCAATAGGAAGCTTCATCTTTGAGCAACCATACAACCAACTGTATCTTCTGCTATCGTCCACCTCGAAGATAACAAACAAATCCTCAGTTTCTTTGAACCAGTTCCTTGCTTCTACGAATGATTCAGTTCCGTTGAAATCCTTTCCACCCATGGCCCTAAAGTCTCTACAAATCTTTGAGAAAGCATTTGCACGAGGAGGAGGAGGAATATCTGCTGGGCCTGCGTCGTTGGCCCTAGCCTCTAAGTACCTCCTGAACCAGCCAGGTATCGGTACACCCTCTGGATGGTTAAGATTCCCAGACATGCTGAAACGAAAAAGAAAAGATTCAAAACGAAGGGTAGAAAGATAGTGCATATGGCTTTGGGGATTATGCCTTTTTAAATTTAAAACAACACTTTTTCTTGTAAAATGCTTCTTTATATTTCTTTTTGAAAATAGTTTTCAAAAACTCTCATCTGATCTTGTAAACCTTTGCTCTGATACCAAGTGAAACACCCCACCTCCGTTAAGGTCACTCACAAAGGGAATGCCTTAACTTTGGTAGAGAGTTATAGGTACAGGACACAGAAAAATTTACAAGACAGGTAAATATAAGCAGCGAAATTCAAATATTTATTGCATATGTGGTTCAATACAAAAGCATTACAGCAAATTGTCTCAAAATAACTTCCAAAACATTACACCATAATTTCTGTCTTGATTATTTAATAAAGAAGCATATAAACCATAAATAAAACTGCATAAATCCCCAAGTGTAGTGTCCAAAAGCCATAGCCAAGGTGAGAGAGTCCCAATCATACATCTACTTTCTTGAAGCTTGCAAGGAGCCTGACTAAGCTGGAGTATTCCCTACCTATGGACCTGGGGGTGGGGGGGGAACGGAAGAAAAGAGGACGAAAGAAAATGGGTCAGACAACATGTGATAACCCGTAACTTTCCTGGTAAGGAAAGCCCGGATTATCTTGAGAACACGATAAAAATAAAATGCAAACAGAAGAACATTTCATTGTTTATTTCAACAATTCCATCAGATACAAGAAAATACAGGGTATACATTAATATTATACATACGATAAATATCAGAGATTACAATAAATTACATAGCAACGGAAAACAATACAAAACACAACTGAAAATAATACATGGATACAGAGCTTTTCGAGCATCGTTCCAGTTGTAAATCAGGATCCTGTGAATATAAATTTGCAAAACCAAAACTACTAGCTGCCCGTGTCAAAAATAGGGGCACCCAGAGTTTAGGTTAAAACAATAAACTTCAGGTCAGTCATGTGACTGGTGTGAGAACTAAAAAAGTCATTAAAACTTTACTTTAAAAGAGAGTAATTCAAGGGACCATGCCGTATAACACGGAACGGGTTTCCTCTCAAGAATACCAGTGCATATAAATGAACAGCATAATGCTTTTTCGAAAAATGAAGCGATTATAAGACCCAGGTCCCATCACATAATGCAACGCAAGCCGGAGGATAGGGTTTTACCTTATAGCAGCCAAATAATGCTTGATATGTATAAAACGAAATCATTTGATATTATTACTAGTGCATAAGTGTTTCAAAACAATTTCAATCATAAGTATCAACCATAAACGGCATAAGTGCCCCATCCCACTATGTCGCCATACTAGGCTCTACAAATAAAACCGAAATATCACGTATTGGAAATTGGATTTCCGTCATGAGTCGAGGAAAGGGGAAAGCCCCTCTCCGCTTCGAGACACTCTAGCAAATGTCTCAGGACTACTCTCTTTGGGTAGCCTCTCGGATGCTTCAGGGTCGGTCCTCCCATACGTCTGAGGATTAATTATTCCGGAACACACGTTTCCCGGTCCTAACAGACCTATATCCGAGGCGCCTCGCATTCCAACAACCACATAGGTAAAAATAGTATAAATATCAGCCAGTTTAAGCACTAACACTACCTCTAGCTAAAAAGAAACGCCGTGTTCTCCATGTAGTCCCTATCCCGTTTTTGACTCATACCGAGGTGTGAGGCTCTCGAATCTACGCTATACACAAAGCTATGCCACGTAGGCCGTGCTTTGATCATCAACCACAAGACTTTGCTTTTCAACAGAAGCCTTGATCATTTGCCACTTAGGCAAGCCACACAGGCAATTCACTCCATGCGATTGATGTCCATATCTTTATTATATGAACACCATTGTATAAAATAGAATTTTTATCTATAAAATAGCGGTGTAAAAATAGAATTTTTATCTATATAATGGCGGTGTAAAGATAGAATTTTTATCTATATAATAGCGGTGTAAAAATATAATTTTTTTATCTATATAATAGCGGTGTAAAAATAGAATTTTTATCTATATAGTAGCGAATTAAAAATATGATTTTTATATACATAGCTACAATATAAAAATGTTATTTTTGTATATGTAGTGGCTACAGACAATGAAATTGACAAAAGGCGAGCACGACGAAGATTTCTACATATGAAGAGTCGTGGCATTTGGTTTAGCTAGTCGGTGAGAATTTCTCACCTTTTATTTAATTTCTAGTTAAAAATATATACTAGGATCCAGACGGTGTTTAGTAGCATCCGACACCCATCGTCCACAGACCATGGACGACTTTTATGCTTGTTTGTTGTGTTGTGAAGTTTGTTTGTGATGTTGATGTGAAATGGATGATAAAACCTTCATATGTTGAAATAAATTAATATAGTTAAAAATATAATTTTTAACGTGAATGTGAATAAATAAATATTCATTTACAAACCGGACGGTTTATTTATGTACACCTATTTGAAGGACATTGATTGGGACGATAAATCTTACACATCGCCCAACTGCACAAATAATATTCAGTGTTTGTGGATTTAAACCCCATATGGGTGTTGGGATGATGTTTGACATACACTAGTCCCAATCATTTAGTTGTATGTCGATCAATTGGTCGATAGACTGTGTAAGCGTTAATTATTTATATTTAATGCTTATGCAGTTGTGTGGTGCACTTTGGATGATGGTTGCTTATTTATCGTTGCTATCATATACATGTGTTGTATGGAATCCATATAATTAACATTATATGGTAATTGATTGGGACTCATTCCAATTGGGAAGATAAAGAATATTATAAAATAAAGATTCGTGTGTTGACAGTACTCATGTGTTGAGATTAGTCATGTGTTGAAAGAAATATAGTTTCATGTGTTGAGTAAAATATTTTAACAATAAAATTTACACCTTTATCATATATAAGATTAGAAACTAACTGCAAAGTAGATAAGATGAGTGGTCTCCTGGGTATTGATCTGATGTTGGTTTCGGCCTTCGGGGTTAATGCTTAAGGAATCGTTCTCTTACTAATTTATGGTTGGAGTCTGATTAAAAATTTAATGATAGAAATCGTAATTTTATAAAATATATTAAATAACAAAAATAGTCATGTGTTGACAGTACTCATGTGTTGAGATTAGTCATGTGTTTGAAGGAATATAGATTCATTTGTTGAATAGAATAAATATTCATTTGTTGAATAGAATAATGAAGTTGTTGAAAAATATAAAGCCGTGTTGATTAGAGATGCGCTATTTTGACGCGAACGATATTTATATCAATTATATTCGTTTTTATAATGAATATTGAAAAGAGATTTAAAAATTGAATATTTAGAAAAAGAATTCGAATTGAATTGAAAAGAAAATGAATTCGAATTGAATAAAAAAGAAAATGAACTCGAATTGAATTGAAAAGAAAATGAATTCGAATTGAATTGAAAAGAAAATGAATTCGAATTGAATTGAAAAGAAAATGAATTCGAATCGAATTGAAAATGAACTGAAATTGAAATCAAATAGAAATGAATGTAAAAAGAATTAATAATGGAAAATTCAATTTTGATTTGAATTTGAAATGAAGGTTGAAATTATTTTTGAAACAAATTTGAAACGATTTATAAAATTCATTTTAAAAGGAAATCGACGAAACGTATATAATATATATATATATTATATATAATGGCCTGAATAGAACGCGCCGCGTCGTGGCAGTTCGTGAATTTCGACCATTGACTTCGAATGGACATTACGGGAGATCAGAACCGTCGGATTCTCCTAAAACTAGAACCGTTGGGTTCGTATCGAAAAGAGCTTTCCAATGAATATTAGAAATTTGAAATCTAACGGTTGGATTTGGAATTATGTCCAAATCAAATTTGGAAAAGGTCGCTGTAAGTGCAGTTCGGTGGCCGTTATTGAAAACCGACTGTACGGGCCTTGATAAAATTATCAAAAATATCAATAATTGTGTAACATCATAAGAAATGATTTGTGAAGAATTGGGATGAAAAACTACATATTTGAAAAGATAAAAATAGATTTTTATCGAAATGAACTAGCTTTGAACTAGAATTAAAATCCAATTATTTTTAAATAAATAAATTGGATTTGAAATGGGTTTTAAATAACCAGAATTTCCAATATATGAATTGGAATGGATTTGAATCGAAATTGTCTTTGGAATATTTCGATATTAGATTCCGCGATTATACAGATATTTTGGAGGAAATTTGGAAGATATATTTTATATCGTTATTTCCAAAGCGATATTTGTGGGTTTCAGAATTTGATATTAAATATAAGCCGATATATTTTCTATTCAGAGCCTTGTATTTAATATCAAATGGGATTTGGGTTTATCGTGAATGGTGTTTTAAATAACACTTGTTCTTTAACCCGATAATAAATAGAATTTGATTTGGGTTTATCCTGAACTGTGTTTTAAATGACATTAGTTCTTTAACCCAGTAAAAGGAGTTTTAATGAATCTTTAATTAGATTGAAAAGATCGAGAATAGAGTATCACCACTTTTGCTCCAGGCGATAGTTAAATCTTTAATTTGATTTGAACGTGAAATGGTAATTAATTTTACCGATAACACCGTGGTGTTATATATGGAGAATTACCAGTTTTGATTCATGGGATGAATAGGTTGGGATTGGGAAATAAAATAAATAATTACTTCGGTGTGGTTCGCTAATCCCGACTAGTTTGGAAAACCATAATATGGATTGAAATGATATCCAAAGGAAGATTAAAGAATAAATTTTAAAGAATTTATCTTTGATAAAATTAATGGGAACCTTTCCCTAAGAATGTGAAATTTAGGAACTAACTGGGGATCAGTAAAGTTGAATGGTTTCCTGGGTATTGATCTGATGTTGGTTTCGGCCTTCGGGATTAATATTTAGGGAATTGTTCTCTTACTAATTTACGGTTAGTGACTGATGAATTGGAATGAGGCGTATGTTGTGTTTATGTAACACTTGTTTACTATATACGCGGGTTATTCAGAAAGGCCGGGTTTATACCCATTCTGAATAACCGATTCGACGATATGTCGAAGATGAAGACGGTGGTTGAAGACCGGAAATCTTCACATCGTTTGGGTGATTACTGATGATCTTGATTGGGCTGTACACCCAAGAGGAGGGAATCAGTTGGTGATCGTCCAGACGTACTTAGAGATCGATGGATATGCGAGGAAAGTGCCTCCGGTTTCGTTCAGACCCAGAACGAACTTGCAAATGAACTGTGTGTCTGACATTGGATTTTATTCTATGTTGATTGATCTCTATTAAATATACATCTATTTGGTGGCGGAGAATTTATTCTCTTGCTTATCGCCCTTTTCTGAGACGTACGAGCTCAGAGGTTGTATATCGAGGGACATCAATCGCATGGAGTGAATTTCCTGTGTGGCATTTCTAAGTGGCAAATGATCAAGGCTTTTGTTGAAAAGTAAAGTATTGTGGTTGATGATCAAAGCACGGCCTACGTGGCATAGCTTTGTGTATAGCGTGGATTCGCGGGACTCACACCCGGTATGAGTCAAAAACAGGATAGTGACTACAGGGAGAGCACGACGTTTCTTTCTAGCTATGGGTGGTGTCAGTGCTTAAACTGGCTGACATTTATATTATTTTTACCTATGTGGTTGTTGGAATGCGAGGCGCCTCAATTTTAGGTCTGTTAGGACCAGGAAACGTGTGTTCAGGAATATTTAATCCACTAACATAAGTGTGGACCGACCCTGAAGCATCCGAGAGGCTACCCAGAGAGAGTAGTCCTGAGACATTTGCTAGAGTGTCTCGAAGCGGAGAGGAGCTTGCCCCTTGCCTTGACTCATGACGGAAATCCAATTTCCAATACGAGATATTTCGGTTTTATTTGTAGAGCCTAGTATGGCGACATAGTGGGATGGGGCACTTATGCCGTCTATGATTGACATTTATGTTTGAAATTGTTTTGAAACACTTATGCACTAGTAATAATATCAAATGATTTCGTTTTATGCGTATCAAGCATTATTTGGCTGTAATAAGGCAAAACCCTATCCTCCGGCTTGTGTTGCATTGTGTGATGGGACCTGGGTCTTATAATAGCTTCATTTTTTGAAAAAACATTGCGCTGTTTTATTATATGCACTGATATTCTTGGGAGGAAACCCATTCCGTGTTATAGGGCGTGGTCCCTTGAATTACTCTGTTTTAAAGTAAAGTTTTAAATAACTGTTTTTAGTTCTCACACCAGTCACATGACTGACCTGGAGTTTATTGCTTTAACCTAAACTCTGGGTGCCCCTATTTTTGACATGGGCAGCTAGTAGTTTTGGTTTTGCAGATTTATATTCACAGGATCCTGATTTACAGCTGGAACGATACTCGGAAAGCTCTGTATCCGTGTATTACTTCTAGTTGTGTTTTGTATTATTTTTCCGCTACAGTACTGTATTTAAATCTCTGATATTCTTTGTTGTATAATATTTATTCATACTCTGTATATTCTTATAATCTGATGGAATTGTTGTAAATAACAATGATATGTTCTTCTGCTTGTGTTCTGATTCGTCTTGTCCTTAATTCAATCCGTGCTATCCTTACCGGAGAAGTTCGGGTCGTGTCAGTTTGGTATCTGTAACGACCAGGAATTTCGCTCGATCTGAATCAGTCGCTAAACCGATCAAGACCGTTCGAAACCCCTGATTGTTTTGTGAACACGACAAATCGAAATGCAAACAGAAGAACATTTTATTGTTTATTACAACAATTACATCAGAATACAAGAGTATACAGAGTATGAATAAATATTACACAGAAAATATCAGATATTTAAATTACATTTAAATACATCGCAGCGGAAAATAATACAAAACACAACTAGAAGTAATACACGGATACAAAGCTTTCCGAGTATCGTTCCAGCTGTAAATCAGGATCCTATGAATATAAATCTGCAAAACCAAAACTACTAACTGCCCGTGTCAAAAATAAGGGCACCCAGAGTTTAGATTAAAACAATAAACTCCAGGTCAGTCATGTGACTGGTGCGAGAACTAAAACAGTTATTTATCTTTATTTTAAAGTTAGGTAAATCAAGGGACCACGCCGTAAAACACGGAACGGGTTTCCTCCCAAGAACACCAGTGCATAAAACAAACAGTGCAATGCTAAATAAAGAACAATGAAGCTATTATAAGACCCAGATCCCATCACACAATGCAACGCAAGCAGGAGGATAGGGTTTTTACCTTATAATAGCCAAAGAAAGCTTGATACACTAAATTTCATCTTTTGATTCTTAATCAGACTCCAACCGTAAATTAGTAAGAGAACGATTCCCTAAGTATTAACCCCGAAGGCCGAAACCAACATCAGACTAATACCCAGGAAACCACCCATCTTAGCTCGTTTCCAGTTAGTTTCTGATTTTATATACAATCATAAATATCAATCATAGGCGACATGAGCGTCCCATGCCACTATGTCGCCAATATAGGTTTACAATCAAAAACGCACATGTCACGTATTGGAAGTTGAATATCCATCTGTGAACCGAGGCAAAAGATAGTCCTCTACCGATTCGAGACGCTTAGCCCATGTCTCAGGAACATAACGCATCGTCCCTTGGATCATCAGGGGCGGTCCACCGATGTGGATTAAAATGCCTGAACACTGCGTTTCCTCGCCCTTTGGGGCGTCAATGAGTCAACGAATGTCTCCATCGGCTTCACATAGTCACCGATATATCTGAGGCGCCTCGTAACAGCAACAACCACATAAGTCAAACTCGTTAGGGCGTGTCAAACCACTAATGCCACTTCTAACTAGAAGGAAATGCATGCCCTCCCTGACGTCCTCTCCTGTTTCTGGTTCACAACCGGGATGTGAGGCTCGCGAATCAATGCTACACAAAGCTATGCCACACAGGCCATGCTTTGATCATCAACCACAAGACTCTGCTTTTCAACAGAAGCCTTGATCATTTGCATATTAGCATGCCACACAGGCAAAACGCTCCATGCAACCGATGTCTATCAATCACACAGAATGATATCCAATGTCAGATACACAGTCCATTTACAAGTCCGTTCTGGGTCTGAACGAAACCGGAGGCACCTAGTACCTCGCATATCCATCGATCTCCAAGTACGTCTGGACGACCACTAACTGATTCCCTCCTCTTGGGTGTACGGCCCAATCAAGATCATCAGTAATCACCCAAATGACGTGAAGACCTCCGGTCTTCGACCACCATCTTTATCTTCGACTTATCGTCGTATCAGTTATTTAGAACGGGATAAACCCGATCTTTCCGAATAACTCACGTATATAATAAATAAATGTTACACAAACACAACATACGCCTCATTCCAATTCATCACTCACTAACCGTAAATTAGTAAGAGAACAACTCCCCAAATATTAACCCCGAAGGCCGAAACCAACATCAAATCAATACCCAGGAAACCATTCATCTTGACTAATCTTCGGTTAGTTGCTAAATTTCACATTCTTAGGGAGAGGTTCCCATTAATTTTATCAAAGATAAATTCTTTAAATTTATTCTTTAATCTTCCTATGAAAATCAATTCAAACCAAATTTTGGTTTATCCAAACTAGTCGGGATTAACGAACTTTACTGAAGTAATCAATTGTTAAATTTCCCAACCCCAACCTATTAATCCCATGAAGTAAAACTGGTAATACTTCATATCTAACACCACGGTGTTATCGGTAAATTCAATTACCATTTCACGTTCAAATCTAATTAAAGATTTAACTATCGCCTGGAGCAAAATTGGTGATACTCCATTCTCGATCATTTCAATTTAATTAAAGATTCATTAAAACTCCACTCAGTTTTAATCTTTAACTGGGTTAAAGAATCAATGTCATTTAAAACACGGTTCACGACAAACCCAAAATCACATTCCATTAATTATCGGGTTAAAGAACATGTGTTATTTAAAACACCGTTCACGATAAACCCAAAAATCAGTTCCAATTAAATACCATTTAATTGGTACACTCCATTAAAACTAAATAAAAAGATTTAATCTTTTTCTCAACTGGGTTTAAGAACAGTGTTAATGAAGACACCATTAACGGAAAACCCAAATCACATTTGATACTAAATACAAGGCTCTGAATAGAAAATATAGCGGCTTATATTCAATATCAAATTCTACGACCAACAAATATCGTATTGGAAGTAACGATATAAATATATCTTTCAAATTCCCATAACAATATCTGTATCATCACGAAATCCAACATCGAAATATTCCAAAGACAATTTCGATTCAAACCCATTCCAATTCAATTATTGGAAATTCTGGTTATTTTCAAAACCATTTCAAATCCACTTTATTTATTTTAAAAATAAATAGAATTATGATTCTAGTTCAAAACTAGTTCATTTTGATAAAAATCTATTTTTATCTTTTCAAATATGGATTTTTTCATCCCAATTCTTCACAAATCATTTCTTATGATTTTACACAAATCATTACTATTTTTAAGAATTTTATCAAGGCCCGTACAGTCGATTTCCATCAACGACCATCGAACTGCACTTACATCAACCTTTTCCAAATTTGATTTGGACATAATTCCAAATCCAGCCGTTAGATTTCAAATCTCTAATATCCATTAGAAAGCTCTTTTCGATACAAACCCAACGGTTCCGGTTTTAGGAGAATCTGACGGTCGGATCTCCCGTAATATCCATTCGAAGTCAATGGTCGAAATTCGAGAACTGCCGCGGCGCGGCGCGTTCTATTCAGGCCATTATATTACATATGTGATATATATTATATATACTTCTTCGATTTCCTCTTAAAACGTATTTTATAAATCATTATAAATTCGTTTTCAAAATGATTTCAACTTCCTTTTCAAATTCAAATCAAGATTAAATTTTTCAATATAAATTCATTTTAATTTCATTTCAAATCGATTTCAATTCAATTTCAATTTAATTCGAATTTCGATTCATTTCAATTTAATTTGAATTTCAATTCATTTCAATTTAAGTCGAATTTCAATTCATTTCAATTTAATTCGAATTTCAATTTAATTCGAATTTCAAATTTTTTCAATTTAATTCGAATTTCAAATCTATTCAATTTAATTCAAATTTCAAATCTATTCAATTTAGTTCAAATTTCAAAATCACTTTCAATATTCATTGAAAAATGAATAAAATCGATATAAATATCGTTCACGTCAAATGGCGTCAATCTAATCAACACGGCCTTTATTCGACACATGAATGTTTATTCTATTTAACACATGAATATTTTCCAATTCAACACATGAATTTATTTTCAATTCAACACATGAATTCATTTTCTATATTGGAATGAGGCCCAATCAATTACCATGTAATGTTAATTATATGGATTTTCTACAACACATGTATATAAACAGCAACGATAAATAATCAACCATCATCCAGAGTGCACCACACAACTGCATAAGCATTAAATATAAATAATTAACGCTTACACAGTCTGTCAATCCATCGATTGACATACAACTAAACAATTGGGATTAGTGTACGTCAAATATCATCCCAATACCCGTGTGGAGTTTCAAATCAACAAACACAGATTTTATTTGTGCAGTTGGGCAATGTGTAAAATTTATCGTCCCAATTAATATCAGTCAAATCAGTGTATATAAACAAATCTTATGATTTGTTTATAAATATTTATTTTATATACACGTTAAAAATTATATTTTTAACTATAAAATATTTTCCACTATAAAATACTCTATTTCATTTAACATCACACAATCAAATTTCACAACACATCAATCAAACAAACAAGTCATCCATGGTCTGTGGACGACGGGTATCAGGTGCTACTAAACACTGTCTGCATCCTAGTATATATTTCAACTAGAAATAAATTAAAGGTGAGGAGTTCTCACCAACTAGCTAAACCAAACGCCACGACTCTTCTTATGTAGAAATCTTCACCGTGTTCACCTTTTGCCAATTTCACTGTCTGTAGCCACTACATATATAAAAATCACATTTTTATACTGTTGCTATGTATATAAAAATCACATTTTTACACTGCTACTATATAGATAAAAATTCTATTTTTACACCGCTACTATATCGATAAAAATTCTATTTTTATATAGCTACTATATCGATAAAAAAATTATTTTTATATAGCTACTGTATCGATAAAAATTATATTTTTACATAGCTACTGTATCGATAAAAATTCTATTTTTACATAGCTACTATATCGATAAAAATTCCATTTTTATATATCGATAAAAATTCTATTTTTACATAGCTACTATATCGATGAAAATTCTATTTTTACATAGCTACTTTATCGATAAAAATTCTATTTTTACATAGCTACTGTATCGATAAAAATTCTATTTTTATTCTTCTCACTAGATAAAAATTATATTTTTATTCTCTATGTCTTCATATATAAAAATCTCATTTTTACTTCACCATTTCAACTATATAAAGATTCAAACTTTTTGTAATGACCCACATTGGCAGAGGTATTATGATTAATTTATATAATTATATCAATGGTGGTTTAGAGGATTAAATGGTCATAGAATTAAATAATGATGAATATTTAATTAAAATAATAAATTAAATAATATATTTAATTCTGAATAATCAGAATTGGTCGAAATGACGATATGGTGTGAACCGGATCATCTGTGATATTTAATTCAGCTGGGAATTGAATTTGAATAACGAATATATTAAATCGTCGACAACTGAACGTAAAGTTTATAATATAATTATAAACGAGCTCGAATGGCGCTGCAGTTCGTAAATTGGCAATTCGAACTTCAAGTGGATATACAGGGTTCGTTTTAAATCGGATTTCTGTGAAACAAGAAACGTGTGGAGCTGGTGGAGTATATCTTTCTAGTGGAAGAGAAATATCGGGATTTCGTCGTGTAGATTTTGAGTTATGTCCAAATCAAATTCTCAGAAATGCAGCGCCCTGACCATAACGGTTATTTGAGAATATTTAAATATCATATTTGAATTTAGATAAGGTTCTTTTGGGAAATAGTGATGATTTAATTTTTAGAATTTTATTGTAATTTTTAATTAATTTAATAAGCGACTTTTTATTTGAAGTATTTCGCACCCTGAAATCAACATTTTTGAAGTTTCAAAATATGAGTCCATCTACCGGTATTATTATATTTCTCGGATCGTGACACCTCACTGAGCACGGATGTACTCTTACTTCTGTCTGTAGCAACCCGTTATGAACAAAAATTTAAATAACAGAACACACATATTTTTGTAACGTAAACATGTATATATAGTTGAATATATTAAGTTTTTCTTGGACCTTAAGTGTGCACGTCTCCTTCTTTTTCTATCCACCGGTTCCTTGTTTAAACTACTAAGCCACGTCCCTCATTTTGAACCAACCCTCCCACTACATAAGGACTTAAACTCGAATTCCTTAAAACCTAATTTACGCTGGCCTCTCAAATAATGCGCCGCATCTATTTTCTCAGAAACAAGAACAAACGGAGGAAATCCTCCTTTGAAAAATTGAATCTTTGCTGTGAAAATCATCGAGCAAGGGTACGAGGTTCGGATCTTCGCTAGATGGCTGAACACGTTAGCAGAGGAGCATACGGGACTGTTGAAAATGATATGAAGCGAACTGAGAAGGAAAGTATGGCGTTCGGATATGGGGTTTTCACGGTACGCTACAGGTTGGAGGGTGAGGTCGTAAGAATGGTTGGGGATGCGTGAGTTTAGCATTAAAGGTAGAAGGGTGGTGTGTTGCATGTAACAGTGAATGTAGAAAAGGGAATTGAATATTTTATTGAGGAAATTGGGTATGTAAATGGTGCGGTGAGTTTTACAGGAGGCTTGAGCGTTCTGTGTGTTTTTGGGAAGAAAGAATTCGAAGTGTACTGGAGTTGCATCAGGGATTAAAGGAGGGAGTTGGTCTTGGTTGTACTAACGCGAAGTGAGTGTCAAGTGCTGAATGGTGGAGCAGGGTGCACTGTGTAGAGCGGGTTGATGTATGGGTATACTGGAACATTTCATGCGGGTTTGGTAGAGTGTTGATGGCATGAAAAATACAAGTGAACGTGAAGATAAATGTGTGAATAGGGTGTATGAATGGTGATGTGCTGTCACCATGATATGTACATTGAAGCTGAAACAGTAGAAGGAGGAGAAATGAGGAGCAGGAGTTTAATTAAGGAATGGGTTTAATTCGTGAATTGTTGGTGAAGGCAGGATGGAGTTGATGGATTCAAAATCTTGAAATGGCAATGTCTGTTTCTGTTGCTGTTGGTCATGAACAGAGAGGGAGTTCGAGAGTCATGTTTTGAGTATGGGTGTATGCTTGACGATTGCTGTGTAATCGGAGATGGCGTACGCAAGTGCTCCATTGGTGTTGATGGGGTAAGGGCACTCACAAGTGCTTCATTAGTGATGATGGGGTAAGGGTACTCGGGAAGATGGACGACACTGTTCATAGTGGATAGCAAAGTGTTAAGATGGGCCGACGTTTGTATGAGGAATCCAACGAAAACTGGCACATGGAAATCGTATCAGAAATTACTACGAATACGGACTGGTTGGAATGATTCAGAGATCGTTGGAATCTATGGCGAAGGAAAACGCCTGAATTGAACTATCAAATAACGCAAACCGTTATTTAACGGCTAACGCGCAAATGTGAGTAAATCTCACTAACTCTGAACAGTTTATAATTTCATGTTGTATTTTTAGAACTGTTAGATATTGGATGATTGACTGTGTGTTGACTGTTTGATTGAACTGCTAGTCAGTTAGTTGAATTTCTATATTGATTATTTTTAACAAAATATATCATATGGAACTGATGATGATGTTATCTATATTGTTTAACATCTGTGATGCAGGGAAACAGGTTGGAGGAATCCAACTGGATTCCTCAACATTTATTTTACTGTTTTCATATATTGTGATATATGATGTGTTATATAATCTGTTATGGATTATGGGTGTTGGAATGATGTTGATCATTTTTATTCGATATTTTAAATATCATAAAAGACCCTGGGATGTAAAAAGAATTATTTCAATGTATATTGAAAAAAGGGATTTTATAAAATCAACAGATTTTATAAAAGGAAATATTTCAAAAATAAATAAAAGGGAAAAATGTTTTTAAAACGAATAGCGTTTTATAAAAGGGAAATCATTTGTAAAGTGAAGAACTGATACTAAAAGTAAATCTTTATAAATGAATAGTTTATTCGAATAGAATAAAAGAGTTAATCGATGTTAGTTAATCGATTAGTGTTAAAGTAAAAAGGAGTTAATCGATGTTAGTTAATCGATTAGAGAATAAAGCAAAAGAGTTAATCGATGTTAGTTAATCGATTAGTGTTAAAGTAAAAAGAGTTAATCGATGTTAGTTAATCGATTAGAGAATAAAGTAAAAGGAGTTAATCGATGTTAGTTTAATCGATTAGAGTTAAAGCAAAAGAGTTAATCGATGTTAGTTAATCGATGTTAGTTAATCGATTAGAGAATAAAGTAAAAGGAGTTAATCGATGTTAGTTTAATCGATTAGAGTTAAAGCAAAAGAGTTAATTGATGATAGTTAATCGATTAGTGTTAAAGTAAAAAGGAGTTAATCGATGTTAGTTAATCGATTAGAGAATAAAGTTAAAAGGAGTTAATCGATGTTAGTTTAATCGACTAGAGTTAAAGCAAAAGAGTTAATCGATGTTAGTTAATCGATTAGTGTTAAAGTAAAAAGGAGTTAATCGATGTTAGTTAATCGATTAGAGTTAAAGTAAAAGGAGTTAATCGATGTTAGTTTAATCGATTAGAGTTAAAGCAAAGGAGTTAATCGATGTTAGTTTAATCGATTAGAGTTAAAGCAAAAGAGCTAATCGATGCTAGTTTAATCAATTAGAGTTTAAGTAAAAAGGAGTTAATCGATTAGAGTTAAAGTAAAAGGAGTTATCGAATATAGTTTATTCGAAAGGAGTTAAGTGAAATGAGTAAATCAATAGCGTTAGTCAAATAGAGTTAATCCAATAGTGTTAATCCAATAGAGTTAATTGATAAGGGTTAATTGAATAGAGTTAAGTGAAAAGAGTCAATCGAATATAGCTATTCGAAGGAGGGTTAAGTAAGGAAGTTAGTAAAGGGATATAAA
This sequence comes from Allium sativum, assembly GCA_030737875.1. Classification (NCBI taxonomy): domain Eukaryota; kingdom Viridiplantae; phylum Streptophyta; class Magnoliopsida; order Asparagales; family Amaryllidaceae; genus Allium; species Allium sativum. The sequence continues at coordinate 287,740,523 of CM060909.1, forward strand.
GTGAACTTTGTCTATTTTCAAAGTTAGAAATGTTGTTCAGTTAAGGTCTGAGAGGTAGTTCTACCCCAACTTGATTGGCTTCATTTTTAACTAAGGAATAGTTAAGGTTCGGCAGTAAAGGAAATGGTTTGAGTTGGCATAGCAATGTTTGTTTAAACATCTGTCTAAGTCCAATGAAGAAGCTTTGGAAATGTTTTCCAAATAAGAACTATAAATGTTTTCTGATATAGAAAACAAGAAATGGAAATGTTTTCCAATGGTAATAACATATATTTTCTAAATTTAGAAAATAAGAAATGTTGAATATAGGGAAACAGGAGATAAGTAAATTTATGAAGTAAGGAGATATATGATTGATGATTGATTGATAAAATTTCCATCTGGAAATAATATCGTTGTTTGCACACCTGTTTTTCTTCGATAGTTAAATCACAGACTATCGAAGTTTTGACCATTTTAACGTTGTTATTATGGAGAGACCGGTTGGATTATTATCCAAAGAACCACTCTGTATTGGCATAAGCGTTGCGAATCATATATGGCAAAGGAAATTGAAGACGGAGTTATGCAAGGGCTATCCTGTTTACAGAATAGTGCCTTCGGTTCATCCTGTTCCTGGATGACTTGTATGGACGGATGTCTGATAGAGTATTTCCAGACGATCACGTATATTGATTTCTCCAACCGTACCAAGAGTGGAAGCAGAGAAGGAAACTTCTTTTAGCTAACACATAATGTATTGTTGAGGACGTCAATCGGTGATTGGATGGATTTGATGATGTGGCATTCTGTAACGAGTCGGATTTTGCCCGGCCTTAATCGATCGCCAAAATCGACCAAAACCGTTCAAATCCCGCCTACGTTAACTTTGGGAATACAACAACATCAGAACAATAAACAATAGACTTTTATTACATCATGATAATATAACATCAGAGTACAGAATATATCAGAGTACATCGATAAATAACACAGCGGAAGATACATTTAAATTAAATTAAATACATTGCAGTGGAACTAATCTCAGCGGAAGGCCATCAATATTCTGGACTCGGCTTCAGACTTCAATTCAGGATCCTGCTTAACTATATCTGCAAAAAGCTACTCGACTGCCCGTTTGGAAAGAGGGCACCCGAGTTTGCAAAGTGAAACAAACTACAGGTCAGTCATGGGACTGGTGTGAGAATTATATACTTAACTTACCTAATAAGTAGGCTAATCACAGGACCACGCTGCTAAAGCAAAACGGGTTTACTCCATTGGATTGCCAGTGCATAAATAAAGTAAATCGTCAAATATCGCAATGCTTTTTAGAAAAATGAAACCATTATAAGACCCAGGTCCCATCACACAATGCAACGCACACCAGAGGATGGGGTTTTACCTTATAATGGTCAAAAGATGCTTGATACGTAAAAACTATATTATTATTAGTGTGTATATATATATTTAAAACATTCAAATATAATATCAATCCTAGACGGCATAGGTACCATATACTATGTCGCCGTACTAGTTCTACAATCAAAACCGCAAGGGCGTATTGGGAATTGGGTTTCCATCATGAGTCGAGGCTAGGGGCAAGCTCCTCTCCGATTCGAGACACTCTAGCAAATGCCTCAGGATCCCCCGCAGTGAACCCTTGGATCTTCAGGGCCGGTCCCCGCCTATCGGCAGTGGATTAGTTATGCCTGAACACACGCTTCCCGGTTCCTTTGAACCTATAATATGACCACTATCGGCCTATAAAAATCCGAGGCGCCTCAAAATCCATCATCCACATAAGTAAAATGTCAGGGCTGGTAGGTCACTGACACCACTCTAGCTAGAAAGAAACGTGTGCACTCCCTGCAGTCCTAATCCCGTTTTTGACTCATACCGGGGTGTGAGGCTCGCGAAGTCATGATATACACAAAGTTATGCCGTAATAGGCTATGCTTTGATCATTCCACAAGGCCTGCTTTTCAACAAAGCCTTGATCATATGCATCTTAGCATGCCACATCATCACTCCATATTACACTACCAATCCTTTGCCGAAATATATGAATGGGTATTAAGCAAGAGAATAAATTCTCCGCCACCAAACATCCATACATTCGACAGAAGATTAATAACATGATATATAATGGAGTACGATGTCAGACACACAATCCATTTATAAGCTTATGCTCTGGGTCTGAGCGAAAGCCAAACCCGTACAAATCAACACGACCTCCGGGCAACTCCTACTATTACCTTATCATGGTAGCGAGCCATTCTAAGGCAACAGTCATCATCGTCCATTCGATGTGGAGATTTGACGGTCTTCAATCGCCGTCTTCCAATCTTGGATTTTTAAACGTCGTTTAATTATTTGGAATGAGATAAACTCGGACTTTCCAAATAATCCTCGTATATATATATATATATATATATATTGAAAATCCTTCTTACACATTAATAATTATTTTTATTTAACGATTCATTCCTATTTTAATTAGTTAAAATAATTAAATTTTTATATAACGACGCCTTAAGTCCATGGGCGACTATGGCGCTGCATTCAACCAATTTTGATTTTCACATTTCTCAGAATCTAACTGTTGGATCTTAACGTAATATATATCATTGGAAAGATTTTTCCAAGACGGTCCTAACGGTTTCAGTTTCAAGAAAATTCGACGGTCGGATCTTCTTGTATAGTCATTTAAAAGTACGATTTCAAAACGCGAACTACCACGCCCTATTCGTTCAATTTTCATTATATATATATATATATATATATATAATCATTGAATCGTAATAACGTCGTTTGATTAAAACAACGCTCTACACAATTTCCGATACTTACTAAATTTTAATTCATTTGAAAATGAAGATAATATTACTGCATCCTAAATTCATTCTTTCCTTGCATTGAAAATATAAATTTTGATACACTCAAAATCTTTAAATTACATATAAAAATATAATTTCTAATGACAATGCAAACTCTACTCTTAATTATGATTTGTAATTACAATGCAAACACTACATCTAATTCACATTGTAAAAATATAATTTTAATTACAATGCAAACACTACATCTAATTCACATTGTAAAAATATAATTTTAATTACAATGCAAACACTACATCTAATTCACATTGTAAAAATATAATTTTAATTACAATGCAAACACTACATCTAGATTACATATGAAATAAATCAATTTTATTTCTAATGTTCATTCTTATTTTTATGTTACATATATATATATATATATATATATATATATATAAGAAAAATGCAAATTCTATCATACAATGAAATTGCATCCCTTAATTGCATAGAAAAATGTAGTTTTGTCATACGGTATACTTTCCTATAGACATTACATATAAAAATGTAATATTTAACACACAATGTAAATTCATGTTTTAATTATATATAAAAAATGTAAATTTTATCCTACGGTGTAATTCCCTATATAATTTACATATAAAAATGTAAATTTTCACATACGATGAAATTTCCATGTTAATTACAAAGGAAAATGTAATTTTTAATATACGACATAAATTCACTTTATAATTTACATATAAAAATGTAAATTTTAACATACGATGAAATTCACTTGTTAATTACAAAGAAAAATGTAATTTTCAACATACAACGTTAATTCACTTTATAATTACATGTAAAAATGTAAATTCTGACATACGATGAAATTCATCTTGTTAATTACAAAAAAAAATGTAATTTTCAACATACGGTGCAAATTTATATATATATATATATATATATATATATATATATATATATATATATTACATATAAAAATGTAACTTTTGTTCATGCGGTGTAAATTCATTCTTAAACTACATAATAAAATGTCATTTAATTCATGCGATGCAGATTCATTCATAAATAACAAAATAAAATGTTATATAATTCATGCGATGTAAATTCATTCATAGATAACAAAATAAAATGTTATATAATTCATGCGATGTAAATTCATTTTACAACATAAAATTTCATTCTTTTACTTACAATGTAAAAGCATCAGCTTTTTATTCACAATGCAAAAGTATCTACCTTTATATTTTCAATGTAAAAATATCAACTTTTTATGTTTTACAATGTAAAGACATCAACTTTTATATTTTGCAATGTAAAAATATTAACTCCTCTATTTTACAACATAAAAATATAATCTTTTCTATTTACAAATGTAAAAATATTACCTTTTCTACTTTACAATGTAAAAATGTAATCTTTTCTATTTATAATGTAAAAATATTACCTTTTCTACTTTACAATGTAAAAATGTAATCTTTTCTATTTACAATGTAAAAATATTACCTTTTCTACTTTACAATGTAAAAATGTAATCTTTTCAGCACCCCTCCAATAAAATTGACATTCCGGCCAACTCCGACTACCTGAGACCATTCCACCACCGCCAAAAGAACCGTATGATTCCCCTCTACCTCTGCCTGAAGTCGCTCGACCTAACTCTCTTCGTGGGGCCCGCAATAGCCAAAAAAAGAAAATATGGCTGCTGCCTTTAGATTGAGATTCCGGCGAACCCGTGCGACGATAGGTCTTGAATTTTTCGTAGTAGATAGAGGATAAGAAGATGAACAAAACCCAGAAAGGGTTTGGTCTGATTTGGTTTGGATTGAGAGTTATAAATTGTTTTGTTTTCAGGGGCTTATTTGCAAAGAATTATTTAGAGTGGAGGCCATGAAAATGAAGAAGGAGAAGGTGGCTGGTAGGTTTAGGGTTATGATTCAGCTAATGGCTGAGGAAAAGATATTTTATATGGGGTTAAGAATGTTATTAGGCCCAATTACCCTTTTATGTATTTATTTATACAATTTGCACCCATTTTCATATTCTAAAAATTCGTGTTAACACCTACGAATTCCAATTTTTATGAAAATTGAAACATAAATATTTCCTGACATTACGGATTCAAAGAAACTGGTTTCGTTAAATTCCGAGTCCGTATGAATAAATTATGAATTTTTAAAGTCTGAAAATTGACAGTTTTTCACTGTAAAATTAATAACGGCCACATACTGACTCCAAAAATTACGAATTTTGGAATCTAGTAATAATTTAATATTCCGGATCCAACAAAAGTGGTCTCGTCAAAAAAGGAGGTCGTTTGCAAAATTTCCATTTTTAAGGCGTATATATTTAATATTAAAAATACATTTTTAAATCAATAATTTCCAAAACTCGAAATATATAAGTATTTACTGTTTTTCAATGCAGAAACATCATTTTGAACTCAATGGAAGTGGTTTCGAGTTCAAATTCCTTTATATGCAAAAAGTAGCATTATTGACCTATGCAAATTACCTAGCGACCTTTCTAAAAATTGAATTGGCCATAACTTTTGATTTCCACTATGAAATTTCGATTTTTTGGATTCGTTGGAAAGATATTTTTAAATAGATTCTAATATTTTTGGTTTTACTAAAATCCGTTAAATTTTGCGTCCTGTATGGTCAGTCAAAGTTCAAGTTTGACTTTTCAAACTACCGCGCTATTTCTAACTCTTTTTATAATTAAAATTGAATTATTCATTCTAACTTCGATTTGAATCAAATTTGTGATCATTATTATTTAAAATAGATTGTTTTAAATATCAAAACTCATTTAAAATAACTTAAAATAAATTTTAAATTGGCCCCAAAATTCAGGGTTGTTACACATTCAAAGTGAATCTGGAATGATGATAAAGCGTAGCTTCTAGCCTCATCATCCGGTAAATGACAGAAATCGGGCAGGCAGCATGGCTAAGTCGGTCGCACCGAAGTAGGGTGTATAATCACCTGATCTAGAGTTTCATTTACTTCTAAAAATCTATTGTTGATGCTGTCCCATTCGGGAAACGGTTGCTGATCCCAACTGTTGGTGATATACATTCGGTACGCTCAAGCGAAATGAGTGGTCGGTCATGTATGGCCGGGTTGTAAGATGTTCTTGTTGAACCCAGTGTATTCCTCTCTAGAGGTACACGAGCGATAGGTGGTTCCATACCTTGTCATAGTTGGAAACCCATTACCCAATACGTGCTTGCGGTTTTGATTGTATACTATATATGTAGAACGTGAGATGAAAGCATTTCTGCTAGATGATTATATATATACTGTTGTTGATAGACATTATTATAATATCAAAAGGTTTTTGATATAAAGTTATCTTGGATTCTCATAAGGGAAAAACCCGTTCCGTTATGCGGCGTGGTCTTATGAGATATCGTTTACTTGTTCAACTGTTTTAAACTGTTTTACTCACACCGGTCCCATGACTGACTCGGAGTTTACTTTGTTGTTTTCCCTAAACTCTTGGGTGCCTAAATTTGTATGGGCAGTCAAGTAGTCGGGATTTACAGATACATTGAAGAGCTAGAGCAGGAGGCTTCAGGATCATATAGCTATTATTATTCCGCTGTGTTGTAAGTGTTGTACTTTGATAATGATATGTATAGGCAAGTACAGATTGGTATTTCAAAGTTATGTTATGAAATATATTTATTTGTTCCGCTGTGAGATCCGTGTTACTCTGATATTGTGTTCTTCTTCTTCTTCTATTCTAAGTTTCTATCTTATCTTTCCTCATCCTCTAATTTCTTTCACTAATTACCAGGATTTTTCGATGTTTGGTTATCGACATCGTGCTTATGTCGATAACCAAAGTCGCTCAAAATCCGGATCATTACAGTTGGTATCAGAGCTTAAGTTAAGAATTACTTGGCTCTGCGGCGTGACTCGGTAGAGATAGGGTTAGTAATACCCTAGATTGAGTTGAGTGTATATATATATGAGTGAACGTATTTGTTATTGATATAAAAATTCGTTTTATGTTGTGGTGATTTATTGGTTGAGTTGTTTATGAGTTCTGGTCGATCAGTTTTATCCACTGTATCGGTACGAGTTACTAAACACTTGAATACGATGAATCGACACGATATGTTTTGAAAAGAGGGTAAATTAAAATAAGTTTACCCAAGGTATATCTTGATATAGAGAAGATAAATATATATCAAAATTATAATATAGTGAATATATTGGTTGTTGTTATAATCGAGTAAGATTATAAATTAAATGGTTATGTAAATAACCAATCAGAATTCATATAAGTATAATACGTGAAATCAGATGAGTTAAATCTGAAATTTAAACCAGAAATGGAATTAAAATTCTGGAAAATTGGATAAGTGTTTGTAAATGGATTGGGATTAAAAATAAGGAAAATTTAAGATCCTGGGAGATTTTAAATTGTTTTACAAGCAGTGTGAATTGTATTTTGAAATAAATTTCAAAGGGAAATGTTTAGAAATGGTTTTATAGTACTGAACTCACTTTGATCACTGGAAAATAGATTCTGATGATGACAGCTACATTATCAGTATCCATTTTCGAGTTGTAAGTGACGAATTACTACCAGAGATACTATTTTGAATTTGTTTTGGGAAAGTCAAGTTGTGTTGAATTTCAAAATGGGATTTATAAAATAGATTTGAATATAGAGTTTGAATAAAGAGAATTCAAGTAGAAGTTGAATATAGAAATTCAAAGGGAGTTTGAATATATGAAATTCAATGGAATTGAAATATAATTGAATATAGAAAATTCAAAGGGGATTTGAATATAGAAAATTCAAAGGAGGTTTAAATATAAAATTCAAATGAGATTTGAATAAAGAAGATTTGAATAATGGAAATTTGAATATAGAATTCAAATAGATTGAAATGGAATTTGAAAATAAAATTTCAAAATAGAATTTGAAATAGGAATTTGAATATAGAATTCAAATAGAGTTGAAATGGGAATTGGAATTGGAATATAGAATTCAAACGGAATTCAAATATAGGATTTGAATATCGAAAGTGAAAATGAAATTTGAATATAGAAGATTCAAATAGTATTGAAATGAAATTCAAATACAGAATTTGAATAAGAGAATTGAAATGGAATTTGAATATAGGAAATTCATATAAAATTGAAATGGAATTCAATTAGTTGATAAACAAGTTAAACCTATATTTGAACATGTATATTCAAATAAAAAGGTGAAATGGGCAAACCAGTAATTTGAAAATCACTTAACGAACTAAGTTAAAACGATTGGATTAAGTTGGAATGAATTAGAAATGTATGTATATATATGAGATAGGTATGGATAAGATATGAAGGTATATAAATAGAATGCCCGACAACAGGTATGTATTTAATTCATATATGAGATTTTATGCTCCGTATCGGCTAGCCGCTTGGCTTTTTCTTTTGGATTGGTGAGGGCCGTGGGAGGCTATTTGAAATATCCCGATGCTCCCGGTACAAAGGGGATTATGGCGAATTTTCCTGGGAATTTAAGGAGTTAGAATATTTTTAAAATAATTTGATAGTTAGAAATCAACGTATCGATATATATATAAAGTCGATAAGGAAACGAACTTAGAAATAGAATAGTAAAATCAAAAAGGAAGACTAAGAATAAAATTTAGTAAGAATAGAAAGAGAAAGTGTAGACGTGTTTAAAAGTGAATAAGTAGTTGTATGGTATTGATTTTTCGAGTAAGTAGTCATATCTGTTTTGACGTTATAAATGTTATTCAGTCAAGGTCTGAGAGGTAGTTATACCCCAACTTGATTGATTTCATTATTAACAAATAAATTGTAAGATTCCAGGCTCGAAGATCAATGTTGAATAAGAGTTAGTTGAATATAATATTCAGGTTGTCGTAACGATGTTTTACACAACATCCGTTTTAACCCAAATAAGTGTAACTTGGAAATAGAATGATAAATATTTCCTGAGTATAAAAATAAACAAGATCGGAAAAGAGATAAGTAATTGGAGTATTTTCCAATTATAAATAGGATTATAAAGGTTATTGATTTAGGAAATAAAGGAAGGCGATATTTGGAAATGTTTTCCAAATAACATAAAAGGCCAATAAGGTAATTAAAAATATTTGGTTAACAAATATTGATAAAGAAATAGAGAAGTGATTTAACTAATGGAATATTGATTTTGGGCTCAGTTGAATTTCAAAAAGGAAAATTTGATTTTTGAAAAGAGTAAACTGTTTAAAAGCTCCCAAGGAAAGACTGTTTGAATTAAAAACAAATTTAACAGAAATTTGTGGAAGCAAAATTGAATTGGAGTAAAGCCAGTAAAGTGGTAACTGAGATTGAATTAGAATGATATCAAGACAAATTGGATTGTGAGATTCAAATTTGAAGTATAAATGTGATAATCAAGTTAAGAGCTGGGAATCGAGAAGAAACTCGAGTTGAAATGATATTTGGCTCGGATATAAGCGAATGGTTGTGTTGTGGATAAAAAGCAGATTGGAATTTTATTGGAGATGACCCGGAGAGGCGAGTGAGAGTTTGACCGATTGACCAGTACAAAGGAGATGCTGGCGAAATTTTTCGAAGAGTTAAGGCGTCAGAAAATTTTCAGAATTTTTGAAATTTTTTGTTGATAAGAATTAATTAATAATTTAATTAAATTGGTTCAGTTGAAACGGAAGTTAAGAAGTGAACAAATATGTTCTAACCAGTCGATAGGGTCGTTCTCTACCTTTTAGCAATTTCGAGGACGAAATTATTTTAAGTGGGGAAGATTGTAATGACCCACATTGGCAGAGGTATTATGATTAATTTATTTAATTATATCAATGGTGGTTTAGAGGATTAAATGGTCATAGAATTAAATAATGATGAATATTTAATTAAAATAATAAATTAAATAATATATTTAATTCTGAATAATCAGAATTGGTCGAAATGACGATATGGTGTGAACCGGATCATCTGTGATATTTAATTCAGTTGGGAATTGAATTTGAATAACGAATATATTAAATCGTCGACAGCTGAACGTATAGTTTATATTATAATTATAAACGAGCTCGAATGGCGCTGCAGTTCGTAAATTGGCAATTCGAACTTCAAGTGGATATACAGGGTTCGTTTTAAATCGGATTTCTGTGAAACAAGAAACGTGTGGAGCTGGTGGAGTATATCTTTCTAGTGGAAGAGAAATATCGGGATTTCGTCGTGTAGATTTTTAGTTATGTCCAAATCAAATTCTCAGAAATGCAGCGCCCTGACCAAAACGGTTATTTGAGAATATTTAAATATCATATTTGAATTTAGATAAGGTTCTTTTGGGAAATAGTGATGATTTAATTTTTAGAATTTTATTGTAATTTATAATTAATTCAATAAGCGACTTTTTATTTGAAGTATTTCACACCCTGAAATCAACACTTTTGAAGTTTCAAAATATGAGTCCATCTACCGGTATAATTATATTTCTCGGATCGTGACACCTCACTGAGCACGGATGTACTCTTACTTCTGTCTGTAGCAACCCGTTATGAACAAAAATTTAAATAACAGAACACACATATTTTTGTAACGTAAACATGTATATATAGTTGAATATATTAAGTTTTTCTTGGACCTTAAGTGTGCACGTCCCCTTCTTTTTCTATCCACCGGTTCCTTGTGTAAACTACTAAGCCACGTCCCTCATTTTGAACCAACCCTCCCACTACATAAGGACTTAAACCCGAATTCCTTAAAACCTAATTTACGCTGGCCTCTCAAATAATGCGCCGCATCTATTTTCTCAGAAACAAGAACAAACGGAGGAAATCCTCCTTTGAAAAATCGAATCTCTGCTGCGAAAATCATCGAGCAAGGGTACGAGGTTCGGATCTTCGCTAGATGGCTGAACACGTTAGCAGAGGAGCATACGGGACTGTTGAAAATGATATGAAGCGAACTGAGAAGGAAAGTATGGCGTTCGGATATGGGGTTTTCTCGGTACGCTACAGGTTGGAGGGTGAAGTCGTGAGAATGGTTGGGGATGCGTGAGTTTAGCGTTAAAGGTAGAAGGGTGGTGTGTTGCATGTAACAGTGAATGTAGAAAAGGGAATTGAATATTTTATTGAGGAAATTGGGTATGTAAATGGTGCGGTGAGTTTTACAGGAGGCTTGAGCGTTCTGTGTGTTTTTGGGAAGAAAGAATTCGAAGTGTACTGGAGTTGCATCAGGGATTAATGGAGGGAGTTGGTCTTGGTTGTACTAACAAGAAGTGAGTGTCAAGTGCTGAATGGTGGAGCAGGGTGCACTGTGTAGAGCGGGTTGATGTATGGGTATACTGGAACATTTCATGCAGGTTTGGTAGAGTGTTGATGGCATGAAAAATACAAGTGAACGTAAAGATAAAAGGGTGAATAGGGTGTATGAATGGTGATGTGCTGTCACCATGATATGTACATTGAAGCTGAAACAGTAGAAGAAGGAGAAATGAGGAGCAGGAGTTTAATTAAGGAATGGGTTTAATTCGTGAATTGTTGGTGAAGGCAGGATGGAGTTGATGGATTCAAAATCTTGAAATGGCAATGTCTGTTTCTGTTGCTGTTGGTCACGAACAGAGAGGGAGTTCGTGTGTCATGTTTTGAGTATGGGTGCATGCTTGACGGTTGCTGTGTAATCGGAGATGACGTACGCAAGTGCTCCATTGGTGATGATGGGGTAAGGGCACTCACAAGTGCTTCATTAGTGATGATGGGGTAAGGGTACTCGGGAAGATGGACGACACTGTTCATAGTGGATAGCAAAGTGTTAAGATGGGCCGACGTTTGTATGAGGAATCCGACGAAAACTGGCACATGGAAATCGTATCAGAAATTACTACGAATACGGACTGGTTGGAATGATTTAGAGATCGTTGGAATCTATGGAGAAGGAAAACGCCTGAATTGAACTATCAAATAACGCAAACCGTTATTTAACGGCTAACACGCAAATGTGAGTAAATCTCACTAACTCTGAACAGTTTATAATTTCATGTTGTATTTTTAGAACTGTTAGATATTGGATGATTGACTGTGTGTTGACTGTTTGATTGAACTGCTAGTCAGTTAGTTGAATTTCTATATTGATTCTGTTTAACAGAATATATCATATGGAACTGATGATGATGTTATCTATATTGTTTAACATCTGTGATGCAGGGAAACAGGTTGGAGGAATCCAACTGGATTCCTCAACATTTATTTTACTGTTTTCATATATTGTGATATATGATGTGTTATATAATCTGTTATGGATTATGGGTGTTGGAATGATGTTGATCATTTTTATTCGATATTTTAAATATCATAAAAGACCCTGGGATGTAAAAAGAATTATTTCAATGTATATTGAAAAAAGGGATTTTATAAAATCAACAGATTTTATAAAAGGAAATATTTCAAAAATAAATAAAAGGGAAAAATGTTTTAATACAAATAGCGTTTTATAAAAGGGAAATCATTTGTAAAGTGAAGAACTGATACTAAAAGTAAATCTTTATAAATGAATAGTTTATTCGGATAGAATAAAAGAGTTAATCGATGTTAGTTAATCGATTAGTGTTAAAGTAAAAAGGAGTTAATCGATGTTATTTAATCGATTAGAGAATAAAGCAAAAGAGTTAATCGATGTTAGTTAATCGATTAGTGTTAAAGTAAAAAGAGTTAATCGATGTTAGTTAATCGATTTGAGAATAAAGTATAAGGAGTTAATCAATGTTAGTTTAATCGATTAGAGTTAAAGCAAAAGAGTTAATCTGAAACACCCCACCTCCGTTAGGGTCACTCTCAAAGGGAATGCCCTAATTTTGGTGGAGGTTTATAAGTACAAGTCACAGATATACAAGACAGATATAAGAACACATATTTGTAAACAGCGGAAGAACAACAAACTTTATTTCATAAAGTCAAATACGTGTTACAACAACATCCTTTCCAAAAACATAACATAACACTTCATAATCTGTCTTGAGTACATTATTTTTAAAGAAGCATAAATAAAACATAGACAAACTGCCAAAGCCCCATAGTGGATTGTCCAAAGCCATAGTTCAAAACAGGAAAGTCCAAGCAATACATTTCTCTTCTTCAAGCTGGATGTTGAGGTAGGTCAAGCTGCTGTGTTCCCTCCCTGAGGACCTGGGGGGGGAAACGGAAGAAAGAAGACGAAAGAAAAATAGAGTCAGACATAAAGCCTGAGTAAGTCTAGTACTACTTTGTCTATGAATAAAGAACTGGGTATGATAAGTAAAACAGGAAGTGGGCAACATTATAAACTTGGTCAAGTTATCTAGGGTCGAATATACTATCGTACCCCGAATTAATCTCTGATCCCATATAAACTAGTTTCCAATTTGCACCCCAAAATCAGGGTGAGGTGATCCATTCTACGATGATCGGCTCCTACTCGCATAGTTACATGTGTCTTACGGCCCCCGATGTCTGTAGTTACCTATGCTGGTCCCACCATGGGGTGTATCAAGTCCCATAGTGGCAACCCGACACAACCTTAGAATGCAAAGGTATGCTACTGGTGTCCAGTGCTTTATTTTTCTGCGCCGGAGTGCGTGCACGCCCGCACACCGTTAGAACCTACACTGCTACACCACCGCCGTCGATTTTTGACCTCTTACAATCAGCCCAGTAATCGTGCCCCACCCTGCCTAGTTTCAGGGTATCCTGATACACCTTCTAGGGTTACTGCTGAAAAGGGTCCCCCGTTACTAGGTTTTCTATCTCTAGCCAACATGCTAAGTTGGTTAAGTGTTTCCTAACCTAACCCCACCAGTCCGTTTAGTTTAGCATGTTCCATTTTGATTAAGTCTTTAGTCCACTTAATCCTAACAATCCTGACTCAGCCTTAATTGTCTTATTAAGGCCCTGACCTCTCACATTAGACAGGTATTGTTGTGGCTGCCTGTTGCCGGTTGGTTCCGGGCAGTCTTACGCCACAACTCAGTCTAACCTCGGGTCCTTGCTGGGCTCCATGTTTAACCTCCCACATTGGATAGGTATTGTTGTGACTACTGGACAGCCGGGCGGTTCCGGGCAGGTTTACATCACAACTCAATCCAACCTCGGGTTAAACACATCGTCTTTTCTACATTTACATATTTTGTCATTCTTCTTTATTTCTTATATGTAAATATTTGCGGCCCATTATTAAGTTAATGGTGTAAAGGTTACACCAATCATGGGCCCAACCCATACTTGAATTTGGGCCCTTTTACTTTAGTTTTCATTCATTAAATTAATGTTAACCCAACGTTATTTTCCCCCGTTTTACACGTCCGTTTATATATATTGGGCTTAGCCTTTTAAAGCCCAATTTAGCCATGCGAAAAGGGGAGGCTTATGGCGTATACACAAAGAGGGGAAAGTGAGCGCATGAACTTGCATATGACGTTGGAAATTACATAATAGAAATTGGTGTACTTGCATAGTGGCGACATGTATTTTGGCCATAAAACATAGGTGACATAAATCAAGGCATGTAAACTTGCATAGGGTTAACTACAACATGAACCTATATTCTTATTTAGGCATAATGTCAAACATAAGCATGGCCTAAATATTCCTAGCATAAACATGGCATATTGTCAAACATAAGCTTGGCATAAAATACTTCTAGCATGAACATAGCATAATTCAACTTAATCATGTTTAAGCCTAATCACATAACGATGGGATAAACATACTTATGCATAAATATTCCTAAACATGGTGTTTGCTTTAAACTTGCAAAAAGGGATTTTTGAGTCTAACCTAGCCATGTCATCATATAATCCTTTAAAACAAGATAAACTTAATAACGGATTTCAATTATGCCAAATATCATTCCTAGCCATATTCATAAGTTTGTAAAAGCCTGACTTAATGCATGGATTATGGTGTCAAAATTCTACATAGTTTCATATGAACTAAAATAACCAAACTTGTTTCAATTACTTGCAAAACGATTTATGCACAAAATATACATCATAATGGCATAATAACAAAGCCTCAAATTTGCATGAATTTCAATTAACTACATACATGTAGCTTCAATATAGATTACACAATTTGCGCAATATTCCAAACGTTTATTTGCATAGAACTACCGCATGTAGTCCTTTATAATGAATACATAATTTTGCACAAATATAAATTACTTCCATTGCCACAATCCAAGCATACACATCAACACAGTTGTTTATTAATACCAAAGTAATACTCTACTTACAATGGTTTGATGAAT
Organism: Allium sativum; assembly: GCA_030737875.1. Taxonomy (NCBI): domain Eukaryota; kingdom Viridiplantae; phylum Streptophyta; class Magnoliopsida; order Asparagales; family Amaryllidaceae; genus Allium; species Allium sativum. The sequence continues at coordinate 287,755,623 of CM060909.1, forward strand.
TCTCTAGTTTAGGGATTGAAGACGCAAATTCCTTTGTTGAATTGATTAGCTTTAGGTTGCTTTGAATTGCTTTAGGCCTTAGAACTTTCTTCCTAATCCTCTCTTTAGTTGGCGGCTATTCTTTGTCGTTCCTCAGCAACATGGCGGCTATAATCTTATTTTGAATGAATAGATTAGGGTTTAGTCTAGGGTTGTTTATATAGAGGTTAGGAATTGATTAGGACCCTTGATGTTGCTAGGTTAGATCATAGCCATTCATTAGGAAGAGAGACCAATAAAAACCCGCCACCTAGCCCTAATGACAAAGCAGACCACTGAAATTCGACCACACACCGACCTGGCCAGCCAGGTTGACTGGGCTCGACCAGGTCGATACCCCTGTCGACAGGGCTGTCGACTGCCCTGTCGACATGGGTAGCCCAGGTCGACAGCCCAGTCGACCTGGGTGGCTAGGCGGGTGTTTTATCCGCCTGGCCCATTGGGCCCCATTTCAAATTATTATTTTATTCTGTTTGAATTTTAATTTTAATTCAAAACTTCCGAAGGCCATATCTTCTTCATACGGACTCCGTTTTTCGAAAACTCGGACTCTATTTCGCGTATTTTTCCGAGACGAACGCAATGGCGTATCCCGTTTCCCTTAGTTCTTTGATTTCAGATTAATTATACTTTAATTTGTTAATTTCACAGTTATAGAATTTTCGGGGTGTTACATTCTCCCCCACTTAAAAGGATTTCGTCCCCGAAATCTTCAAGTTAGGAGGAATGTAAATCCTAACATCCAACCATCCATCTACTCATCCATCAAACACGAGCATCCATTGTCCTTAAAAGATTTCTAATGCTTCATGATCATATGCAAAGTGTGTGTACATGTACTTATCTAATGCAAAATCAGGCGGTCTACTGATTCAGTTGACCTCCTTAATGCGAATTATGTAAGTGCCATGAATCCATTATGTATGCAAATTTTCCTATTCTTGATTCTACATGAGTGCACAATCATTCAATGCAAATGCAACATCCACATGACAATACATTAAAATTCAACCACATATGAAAGCAAACATATATGCATATGCAATATGAAGTGATTGAGCCGATCTAAAACCTAGATTGTGTGTGTATATGCAACCACGAGCAACCACTAGCAATCACTTGCAACCACTTGCAACCATCATACATAACATGTTTCAACTACATGTTTTCATCCAAAGGTTTTCTACCTAAAAGATACGGTCGAGGAAATATACCTAAAAAGATAGATAGATAAAAGCGCAACTTAAGGAAAAGAAAGATCAAGGATGTACCCTCGAACAGAAAAGGGTAGGCAGTACGGATTTTAGCTTCAGTTTCCCAAGTCGCGTCTCCCTCGGCGTCGCTCCACTGAACTTTGACGAGCTTGACTTCGCGGTTGCGTAGCTTCTTCACTTCCGTTCCTAAGATGCGGGTAGGAACTCTTCTTATGGTTGCTTCGCGTTCCACTTCGGCCTCTTCGAGGATGTTTGGCTCTACCACTTCAGCTGACTCATGCAGACATTTTCGGAGATGTGAAACGTGAAAAACGTTGTGGACTCCAGCCAACTTCTCGGGTAGCTCTAATCTATAAGCCATTTTCCCAATTTTCTCGATGATAGGGAATGGCCCTACGAATCTTGGCGCTAGCTTTCCTGTGGTTCCAAAACGAACAACGTTCCTTAGTGGTGATACCTTGAGAAAAACTCTGTCTCCAACTTCAAATTCAAGGTCGGTTCTCCTCTTGTCGGCATAGGACTTTTGTCTGTCTTGGGCCGTCTTCATCCTTCTTCGTATTAAGTCTACTTTCTCTGAGGTCTCTCGGATCATGTCTGGTCAAAGTATGAGCTTATCCGTGGACTCCCACCAACAAGTGGGCGATCGGCACGGTCTTCCGTATAAAGCTTCGAAGGGCGCCATTCCGATGGTTGCTTGATAGCTGTTGTTGTAGGCAAATTCCACCAAAGGAAGGTGGTCTTCCCATGTCCCTCCGAAGTCGAGGACGCATAGCCTTAAAAGGTCTTCCAAAACTCTGTTCACTCTCTCTGTTTGGCCGTCAGTTTGGGGATGATAGGCTGTGCTCAAGCATAACTGCGTTCCTACTGCTTCTTGCAGACTCCGCCAAAACTCGCTGGTGAAGATGGGGTCTAGGTCACTAACGATGCTAGATGGTATTCCATGGAGTCGCACGATTTCCTTGAGGTAAAGTGATGCTAGGGATGAGGCAGTTCTTTTACTTTTGACAGGTAAAAAGTGGGCGCTTTTAGTAAGCCTATCCACTATTACCCAAATACTAGTGTTGCCTCTCCTAGACCTAGGCAGCCCATCGATGAAGTCCATTGAGATGCTCTCCCACTTCCACTGTGGGACCTCTAGAGGATGTAGCAGTCCGCCAGGCTTTTTCTGTTCCGCCTTAACCTGTTGGCACACCATGCACTTAGAAACGAATTCTGCCACGTCCTTTTTCATGCCGTTCCAAAAGAAAGTCCTTTTTATGTCTTTGTACATTTTATCTCCGCCTGGGTGTATCGTCATCTTGGAGTGATGTGCTTCCTCGAGAACCTTCTTTATTAAATCGTTTGTCTGTGGGATGCATAGTCTTCCATCTCGCCTTAGTACCCCCTTATCGTCGATGGAGTATCTGTTGAGGTGACTTGAAGTCTCACCCCTAATTAGCCTATCAATTATTTCCACAAGCTGAGGGTCTTCGCGTTGTGCTGCCCCTACTGAATCTACTAAAGTTGGGCGCACTTCGAGAGATGCAAGCAAGCCCGGTACGAAATCGGAGGAAGGCCTAAAGTCGAAACTGGCTATAAACTCTAGGCTTTGTCTTTCAACAAACAACGGGCTTAGGGTCAATTTCTTTCGGCTCAACGCGTCTGCCACTACGTTGCCTTTGCCCGGAGTGTAGGAGATTTCGAAATCGTACGAGGCAAGAAAATCCATCCATCTTTGTTGCCTCAAGTTAAGATCCTTCTGCGAGAAAAGATATTTCAACGATTTATGGTCAGTGTAAAGTTCGAACTTCTCACCTAGGAGATAGTGTCGCCAAGACTTGAGTGCAAAGTCGATGGCGGCTAACTCTAGATCGTGGATTGGGTAGTTCTTTTCGTGCACTTTCAATTGCCTTCCGCCATAAGCTACTACCCTTCCTTCTTGCATTAAGACGGCGCCTAGCCCTGTCCCACATGCATCCGTATAAACAGTGAACATCTTGCTCCCATCTGGCAGCGTCAAAACTGGGGCTGTTGTGAGAGCCCTCTTCAGTCGTTGGAAAGCAAACTCGCAATCCAAATCCCAATTGAATACTAGATTCTTCTTGGTCAATTTCGTGAGCGGAGCTGAGATTTTCGCAAAATCCCTTATAAACTTTCGATAGAAACCTGCTAGTCCTAGGAAGCTTCGGACCTCAGTTGCATTCCTTGGTGTCTTCCAATCCTGTACCGCCACTACCTTCGCAGGGTCCACTGCTAACCCTTGTTTGGATACTATGTGCCCAAGGAACCTCACCTCTTCTCTCCAAAAGTGGCATTTGGAGAATTTGGCTTTTAGTTGATGGGCTCGCAACGTTTCCATGATTGCCCTTAAGTGCTGAGCATGTTCCTCTTCACTCTTTGAGAAGATAAGGATATCATCTACGAAGACCACTACGAATTTGTTGAGGAAATCTCTAAATACCCTACTCATTAGGTCCACGAAGTAAGCAGGTGCATTTGTCAAGCCGAAAGGCATGACAAGCCATTCAAAGAAGCCGTCTGGGGTTCTGAACGCCGTTTTATCGATGCTATCTTCAGCCACCCTTAGCTGATGAAAACCGGTTGCTAAATCGAGTTGGGAGAAAACAGACGCTCCTACAAGCTGGTCAAATAAATCGTCAATTCTAGGGAGAGGGTGCCTATTCTTTTTCGTTAGCTTGTTGAGCTCCCTATAGTCAACACATAGACGGAGTGAACCATCCGCCTTTGTAGCGAACACCACTGGAGCGCCCCATTCTGAAATGCTCCTCCTAATGAACCCCTTTTCTAGAAGCTCTTTAATCTGTTTACTGAGCTCTTTCCTTTCTCGTGGAGCCATATGTCTAACGGGCAACGCAACGGGCTTTGCATTATCTACAAGATATATGCGGAAGTCTATTTCCCGCTTCGGAGGCAAGCCCTTCACCTCTTCGAAGACATCCGGATATTCCCGGACCACTTTAACCGATTGCAAATTTTCAACAGAGGCATCTAGCGATTCAAGATAACTAAGCATAACCGCATACGAGGGATTACAAGAAATTTCCAAAGTATTACCGAGCTGGGTTACGAGCCTAACAACCCTTTTCTCACAATCAAGGATGGCCCCATTACTGGATAGCCAATCCATACCCAAAATCAAACCATACCCCGAAAAGCCCAAAACAAAGGCACTACATAGAAATTCAACACTTAGGATAGAAATTTTCAATCCCACACAGATCATAGACAAATGAGCTGGGCCCCCAATTGGGTTTGAAACAATTAAGGGGTCCTCTACCATACTAGTTTCTAGGTGCAGAGATTCTACTAAAGCAGACGAAATAAAGGAGTATGATGCGCCGGAATCAAATAAAGTGCGAACGGGGTGATCATAAAGATAAACTACACTTTCTACAGAAGTGTTTGTACCTCGCTGTTGCAATGGTGGCGCTTCTAGCACATGAACTTGTGCCCCTGGGGTGGATCCAGTGCCCTGCCCCTGTCCTCGTTTCCTTGGGCAGTCCTTAGCCCTGTGGCCTGTCTGACCGCACGAAAAGCACCCACCATTCTCCTTGGCCTTCTTTTTCCGGCAGTCCTTTACTAAGTGCCCCACTTTGCCACAGAAATTGCACTTCCTCTTCTCTTTGTTGCCTTTTCCGCCCTTCTTAAAGTCTGTCTTCTTAGGCTGCAAACCCTCTTTCTTCCCTTGAGAGCTTTCTGCCTTTGTCTCCTTCTTGCCCTTGTCCTCTTCATTCAGCAATGCCATTTGCACCAATCTTTCATACGTGGCTCCCATGGGTATATGGGTCATGGCCAAACTATGTAATGGCTCATTTAACCCTTTGACGAAACGGAGAGCCTTCTTGTGCGGGGTATTGACTAGGTCAAGCCCAAACCTAGCCAGCTCATCAAACTGATTCACATATTCTCTGACAGTCTTGTCTCCTTGCTTAAGAAATAAGAATTTTTCCAACTGCAAACTTCTTTCCGCATCGGAGAGAAACTTAGTCTCAAACCTTGCCCTAAAGTCCTCCCATGTATCCACTGGTCTTTCAGCATTGGTGACTTCCCACCAGTAGGAAGCCTCGCCCTTCAATAGCCACACCGCCAATTGTACTTTTTGTCTGTCCTCTACCTCAAAGATGATGAATAGGTCCTCCGTTTCTTTCAGCCAATTCCTAGCTGCCACGAAGGACTCAGTTCCATGGAAATCCCTTCCTCCCATAGCTTTAAAATCTTTACATATCTTAGCGAATGTGTTTCCCCGTGGAGGAGGTGGAGGAAAAGGTGCTGCTGCGGCTGGATGATTCCCTTCAGCTGGAGGAGGAGGAACGGTAGGACCTGGCTGAGTGGCCCTTGCTTCTAAGAAACGTCTAAACCAACCAGGTATGGGTACCCCTTCAGGCAAGTTAAGATCTTGGGACATGCTGAAACAAAAAGGATAGATTCAAAACGAAGGATAAGAGATAGTTCCTATGGCTTTGGGGAGTGGACTTTGCCTTTTAAAATAAAATAATATTTTTCTTTTAAAAATGCTTCTTTAAATTTCCTTTTTGAAAATAATTTTTTTTCAAAACTTTTTATCTTATCTGGTAAACCTCGCTCTGATACCAAGTGAAACACCCCACCTCCGTTAGGGTCACTCTCAAAGGGAATGCCCTAATTTTGGTGGAGGTTTATAAGTACAAGTCACAGATATACAAGACAGATATAAGAACACATATTTGTAAACAGCGGAAGAACAACAAACTTTATTTCATAAAGTCAAATACGTGTTACAACAACATCCTTTCCAAAAACATAACATAACACTTCATAATCTGTCTTGAGTACATTATTTTTAAAGAAGCATAAATAAAACATAGACAAACTGCCAAAGCCCCATAGTGGATTGTCCAAAGCCATAGTTCAAAACAGGAAAGTCCAAGCAATACATTTCTCTTCTTCAAGCTGGATGTTGAGGTAGGTCAAGCTGCTGTGTTCCCTCCCTGAGGACCTGGGGGGGAAACGGAAGAAAGAAGACGAAAGAAAAATAGAGTCAGACATAAAGCCTGAGTAAGTCTAGTACTACTTTGTCTATGAATAAAGAACTGGGTATGATAAGTAAAACAGGAAGTGGGCAACATTATAAACTTGGTCAAGTTATCTAGGGTCGAATATACTATCGTACCCCGAATTAATCTCTGATCCCATATAAACTAGTTTCCAATTTGCACCCCAAAATCAGGGTGAGGTGATCCATTCTACGATGATCGGCTCCTACTCGCATAGTTACATGTGTCTTACGGCCCCCGATGTCTGTAGTTACCTATGCTGGTCCCACCATGGGGTGTATCAAGTCCCATAGTGGCAACCCGACACAACCTTAGAATGCAAAGGTATGCTACTGGTGTCCAGTGCTTTATTTTTCTGCGCCGGAGTGCGTGCACGCCCGCACACCGTTAGAACCTACACTGCTACACCACCGCCGTCGATTTTTGACCTCTTACAATCAGCCCAGTAATCGTGCCCCACCCTGCCTAGTTTCAGGGTATCCTGATACACCTTCTAGGGTTACTGCTGAAAAGGGTCCCCCGTTACTAGGTTTTCTATCTCTAGCCAACATGCTAAGTTGGTTAAGTGTTTCCTAACCTAACCCCACCAGTCCGTTTAGTTTAGCATGTTCCATTTTGATTAAGTCTTTAGTCCACTTAATCCTAACAATCCTGACTCAGCCTTAATTGTCTTATTAAGGCCCTGACCTCTCACATTAGACAGGTATTGTTGTGGCTGCCTGTTGCCGGTTGGTTCCGGGCAGTCTTACGCCACAACTCAGTCTAACCTCGGGTCCTTGCTGGGCTCCATGTTTAACCTCCCACATTGGATAGGTATTGTTGTGACTACTGGACAGCCGGGCGGTTCCGGGCAGGTTTACATCACAACTCAATCCAACCTCGGGTTAAACACATCGTCTTTTCTACATTTACATATTTTGTCATTCTTCTTTATTTCTTATATGTAAATATTTGCGGCCCATTATTAAGTTAATGGTGTAAAGGTTACACCAATCATGGGCCCAACCCATACTTGAATTTGGGCCCTTTTACTTTAGTTTTCATTCATTAAATTAATGTTAACCCAACGTTATTTTCCCCCGTTTTACACGTCCGTTTATATATATTGGGCTTAGCCTTTTAAAGCCCAATTTAGCCATGCGAAAAGGGGAGGCTTATGGCGTATACACAAAGAGGGGAAAGTGAGCGCATGAACTTGCATATGACGTTGGAAATTACATAATAGAAATTGGTGTACTTGCATAGTGGCGACATGTATTTTGGCCATAAAACATAGGTGACATAAATCAAGGCATGTAAACTTGCATAGGGTTAACTACAACATGAACCTATATTCTTATTTAGGCATAATGTCAAACATAAGCATGGCCTAAATATTCCTAGCATAAACATGGCATATTGTCAAACATAAGCTTGGCATAAAATACTTCTAGCATGAACATAGCATAATTCAACTTAATCATGTTTAAGCCTAATCACATAACGATGGGATAAACATACTTATGCATAAATATTCCTAAACATGGTGTTTGCTTTAAACTTGCAAAAAGGGATTTTTGAGTCTAACCTAGCCATGTCATCATATAATCCTTTAAAACAAGATAAACTTAATAACGGATTTCAATTATGCCAAATATCATTCCTAGCCATATTCATAAGTTTGTAAAAGCCTGACTTAATGCATGGATTATGGTGTCAAAATTCTACATAGTTTCATATGAACTAAAATAACCAAACTTGTTTCAATTACTTGCAAAACGATTTATGCACAAAATATACATCATAATGGCATAATAACAAAGCCTCAAATTTGCATGAATTTCAATTAACTACATACATGTAGCTTCAATATAGATTACACAATTTGCGCAATATTCCAAACGTTTATTTGCATAGAACTACCGCATGTAGTCCTTTATAATGAATACATAATTTTGCACAAATATAAATTACTTCCATTGCCACAATCCAAGCATACACATCAACACAGTTGTTTATTAATACCAAAGTAATACTCTACTTACAATGGTTTGATGAATTCTCTAGTTTAGGGATTGAAGACGCAAATTCCTTTGTTGAATTGATTAGCTTTAGGTTGCTTTGAATTGCTTTAGGCCTTAGAACTTTCTTCCTAATCCTCTCTTTAGTTGGCGGCTATTCTTTGTCGTTCCTCAGCAACATGGCGGCTATAATCTTATTTTGAATGAATAGATTAGGGTTTAGTCTAGGGTTGTTTATATAGAGGTTAGGAATTGATTAGGACCCTTGATGTTGCTAGGTTAGATCATAGCCATTCATTAGGAAGAGAGACCAATAAAAACCCGCCACCTAGCCCTAATGACAAAGCAGACCACTGAAATTCGACCACACACCGACCTGGCCAGCCAGGTTGACTGGGCTCGACCAGGTCGATACCCCTGTCGACAGGGCTGTCGACATGGGTAGCCCAGGTCGACAGCCCAGTCGACCTAGGTGGCTAGGCGGGTGTTTTATCAGCCTGGCCCATTGGGCCCCATTTCAAATTATTATTTTATTCTGTTTGAATTTTAATTTTAATTCAAAACTTCCGAAGGCCATATCTTCTTCATACGGACTCCGTTTTTCGAAAACTCGGACTCTATTTCGCGTATTTTTCCGAGACGAACGCAATGGCGTATCCCGTTTCCCTTAGTTCTTTGATTTCAGATTAATTATACTTTAATTTGTTAATTTCACAGTTATAGAATTTTCGGGGTGTTACATAATCGATGTTAGTTAATCGATTAGTGTTAAAGTAAAAAGAGTTAATCGATGTTAGTTAATCGATTAGAGAATAAAGTAAAAGGAGTTAATCGATGTTAGTTTAATCGATTAGAGTTAAAGCAAAAGAGTTAATCGATGTTAGTTAATCGATTAGTGTTAAAGTAAAAAGGAGTTAATCGATGTTAGTTAATCGATTAGAGAATAAAGTTAAAAGGAGTTAATCGATGTTAGTTTAATCGATTAGAGTTAAAGCAAAAGAGTTAATCGATGTTAGTTAATCGATTAGTGTTAAAGTAAAAAGGAGTTAATCGATGTTAGTTAATCGATTAGAGTTAAAGTAAAAGGAGTTAATCGATGTTAGTTTAATCGATTAGAGTTAAAGCAAAGGAGTTAATCGATGTTAGTTTAATCGATTAGAGTTAAAGCAAAAGAGCTAATTGATGTTAGTTTAATCAATTAGAGTTAAAGTAAAAAGGAGTTAATCGATGTTAGTTAATCGATTAGAGTTAAAGTAAAAGGAGTTATCGAATATAGTTTATTCAAAAGGAGTTAAGTGAAATGAGTAAATCAATAGCGTTAGTCAAATAGAGTTAATCCAATAGTGTTAATCCAATAGAGTTAATTGATATGGGTTAATCGAATAGAGTTAAATGAAAAGAGTCAATCGAATATAGCTATTCGAAGGAGGGTTAAGTAAGGAAGTTAGTAAAGGGATATAAAGTGAACTTTGTCTATTTTCAAAGTTAGAAATGTTGTTCAGTTAAGGTCTGAGAGGTAGTTCTACCCCAACTTGATTGGCTTCATTTTTAACTAAGGAATAGTTAAGGTTCGGTAGTAAAGGAAATGGTTTGAGTTGGCATAGCAATGTTTGTTTAAACATCTGTCTAAGTCCAATAAAGAAGCTTTGGAAATGTTTTCCAAATAAGAACTATAAATGTTTTCTGATATAGAAAACAAGAAATGGAAATGTTTTCCAATGGTAATAACATATATTTTCTAAATTTAGAAAATAAGAAATGTTGAATATAGGGAAACAGGAGATAAGTAAATTTATGAAGTAAGGAGATATATGATAGATGATTAATTGATAAAATTTCCATCTGGAAATAATATCGTTGTTTGCACACCTGTTTTTCTTCGATAGTTAAATCACAGACTATCGAAGTTTTGACCATTTTAACGTTGTTATTATGGAGAGACCGGTTGGATTATTATCCAAAGAACCACTCTGTATTGGCATAAGCGTTGCGAATCATATATGCCAAAGGAAATTGAAGACGGAGTTATGCAAGGGCTATCCTGTTTACAGAATAGAACCTTCGGTTCATCCTGTTCCTGGATGACTTGTATGGACGGTGTCTGACAGAGTATTTCCAGACGATCACGTATATTGATTTCTCCAACCGTACCAAGAGTGGAAGCGGAGAAGGAAACTTCTTTTAGCTAACACATAATGTATTGTTGAGGACGTCAATCGGTGATTGGATGGATATGATGATGTGGCATTCAAAGTGAATCTGTTATGATGATAAAGCGTAGCTTCTAGCCTCATCATCCGGTAAATGACAGAAATCGAGCAGGCAGCATGGCTAAGTCGGTCGCACCGAAGTATGGTGTATAATCACCTGATCTAGAGTTTCATTTACTTCTAAAAATCTATTGTTTATGCTGTCCCATTCGGGAAATGGTTGCTGATCCCAACTGTTGGTGATATACATTCGATACGCTCAAGCGAAATGAGTGGTCGGTCATGTGTGGCCGGGTTGCAAGATGTTCTTGTTGAACCCAGTGTATTCCTCTCTAGAGGTACACGAGCGATAGGTGGTTCCATACCTTGTCATAGTTGGAAACCCATTACACAATACGTGCTTGCGGTTTTGATTGTATACTATATATGTAGAAAGTGAGATGAAAGCGTTTCTGCTAGATGATTATATATATACTATTGTTGATAGACATTATTATAATATCAAAAGGTTTTTGATATAAAGTTATCTTGGATTCTCATAAGGGAAAAACCCGTTCCGTTATGCGGCGTGGTCTTATGAGATATCGTTTACTTGTTCAACTGTTTTAAACTGTTTTACTCACACCAGTCCCATGACTGACCCAGAGTTTACTTTGTTGTTTTCCCTAAACTCTTGGGTGCCTAAATTTGTATGGGCAGTCAAGTAGTCGGGATTTACAGATACATCGAAGAGCTGGAGCAGGAGGCTTCAGGATCATATAGCTATTATTATTCCGCTGTGTTGTAAGTGCTGTACTTTGATAATGATATGTACAGGCAAGTACAGATTGGTATTTCAAAGTTATGTTATGAAATATATTTATTCGTTCCGCTGTGAGATTCGTGTTACTCTGATATTGTGTTCTTCTTCTTCTTCTTCTTCTTCTTCTATTCTAAGTTTCTATCTTATCTTTCCTCATCCTCTAATTTCTTTCACTAATTACCAGGATTTTTCGATGTTTTGGTTATTGACATCGTGCTTATGTCGATAACCAAAGTCGCTCAAAATCCGGGTCATTACACTTTTCTAATATAAAAACCCGACCTTTTCTATTCGATTAACTATATAAAAATTCGACCTTTTCTCTTCGATTAACTATATAAAAATCTGACCTTTTCTATTCGATTAACTATATAAAAATCCGACCTTTATATAATTTAAAAATCTGAGCTTTATATAATTTAAAAATCTGAACTTTATATAATTTAAAAATCTGAACTTTATATAATTTAAAAATCTGAATTTAAATCAGTGCTTATTTATAAATGAAACTGAAATTTAAAATCAACGCTATTAACTACTCTAAGTAAATTAAAATAAATAGGAAAAGAAAAGGTAAAACTTACTGTTATTTGGATTTTCTAGATGAGGGGGGCTGCTGGAAGCAGTGAGGGTGTCGAGGAGGTCGGAAAAAGGGGGTGGTGGCGATCTACAGTGGCGGCGGCTCGGTTTAAGGTGGGGTGCGGTTTTCGTTTTGGGGGAGGCGGAGGGTTGCGGTTTCAGGAGAAGAAGGAAGCAAGAGAGAGGAGGAGAAGGAGGGGAGGCGCGCAATGGGGGGGGAGGGGGGTGTGTGCGGCGGCGCTGAATCGAGGGGGGGTGCGGCTTCATCGTCGAGCTCTCTTCCCTTTTTTTTTCTTTTTCTGATTTGAAGAACGGGGCGGGGTGGGGGGGGGGGAGGGGTTGACTTGGTATAAGGAGATAAGGGGGATATAATAATATATATTTATTTTAATTAATTTAATTTTCAAAAAGTAACTTTTTATTTCGAACTCGAAACGAAACCCACCGCCTGTCGCCCATAGCGAATTACCCCCATTCTGAACACAATGGGGTATGTATCATAGGCTGATTCGATCAGTTTCCGTCAAAATCAAAATATAAATTTATATATTGATTTTGAACGTACATTTCAATTTACTGGGGCCACATACGAACTCGAAAAATTCCCGAAAAATATTTTCTAGCTTCGTATTGACGATACGGTCTTAACAAAACTAATTTCGTCAAATTTAAAGACCATTTGAAAAATGGCCATTTTCCAGTCGATTAAAATCAACTGAAACTGGTCAAACGCGTTTTCCTTTGCCACACTCACATATTGATTCGAAAAATTATGCAATTTGAAACCTCGCAATAATTTGACATCGTAGATCCAACAAAAGTGGTTTCGTCGAAAACTGAGGTCATTTGCAAAATGGCCATTTTTAAGGGCCAGAATTCCATAGTGACTATTCTGAATTTTCAACTGGGCATAACTTTTTATCCCCGCTATGAAATTTCAATTTTTCGGATTCGTTGGAAAGATATTCTTAATTAGATTCAAATATTTTTGGTTTCACTAAAATCCGGTTTATTTTGAATCCTGTACATTCATTTGAAATTTGAAATTGAATTATCAAACTACCACACTATTTTCAATTCCTTTTATATTTAAAATAAAATAATTATATTCTAAGGTCGATTCAAATAAATATATCTGTTCTAATTCTATTCAAAATAAATTTCTCGTCGTTATTATTTAAAATAATTCATTTTAAATAATCAAAATTCGCGAAAATTGCCAAAATAAAAATTTTAAATTGGCTTAGATTTCCTGGTTATTACAATCTTCCCCACTTAAAACTTTTCGTCCCCGAAAAGGAACGAAGCTGAAAGTTGTTTAACAAACCAACTCAACTTTCAGTATTTTCGTTATGGCTTAAGTTTTTCAACTTTTCAGTTTCTAAGAACTTTTCAAATTTTTCAAAAATTTGGCTAACACCCTAAATTTTCGAAAAATTTATCCATAACCTCCCCTGCACCGGGGACTTCGGGATATTTCATATATCCTCCCATGGCCTTCTTCAATCCAAAAGAAAAAGAAAAGGCCAAGCGGCTAGCTAATCGGCTCATAAAATCATCCAAACCCAATATTTGTCGGGCAAACAATTTTATTCTTCTCCTCTAGCCTCCTTGCTATGACCTGTTCAGTGTCATGTATATGCATGCAAATGCGACTAATTTTCAATACAATTCAAAATTTTGGTTCAATTTGGCATAAATTCACCGTTCTTTCATATAATGGTTTAAAGGGATAATCATACAACACAACCAGTAATCAATTAGTTGATTAGCTTTTCAAATTCATAATTTTGATACATAGTCCAAAAATCAGATTTTTGATGCCAAATCACAACAATAAGCCTTATTTAATTTTGGTTCTTACACCAGTCAATTGGAAATATATAGAAATCTCACTTCCGAAACTCGAAAATAAATACTGGCGATGGTGCCCCGTCACCAGAATTATCCCCGGGCAACTAGAGTGTGATTCTATAACTATCCAGTATATTAAAACTTCGTATACCCGCTCGCTAGGCGCATATGCAAAATCTTTATATATCGGATGGCCCAAATCAATTTAAAATAAATTTTCAAATACGTATACAACGATTTAAATTTCAAAACAAAATTTGGTTTTCTTTTTATTTTTCAAAAATATACCCTTCACACTCATTCTAGGATACTACTGATCCTATCTCTAACGAGTCACTCCTATTGGATATTACTAATCCAATCTCTAATGAATTCTTTCGTTTGGTTCTAATGTGTCTTGTTCTCTGAGCTTTGTAAACCAAAGCTCAGATACCACCCAACTGTTACCCAGAGTTAGCGTATGCCCATTCGATTGATTGTTCTGAGCTTTGTGTTCTCCGAGAGGCCACCCAGAGAGAGTAGTCCTGAGAACTGTGACCTAATACACGATTCACGATAAACCCAAAATCACTTTCAAATTCAATTCCAATTAAATATTATTTAATTGGTACACTTCATTAAATATAAATAGAAAGATTTAATCTTTTCTCAACTGGGTTCAAGAACACTGTTAATGAAGACACCATTTATGACAAACCCAAATCACATTTGATATTAAATACAAGGCTCTGGATAGAAAATATATCAGCTTATATTCAATATCAAATTCTACGATCAACAAATATCGTATTGGAAATAACAATATAAATATATCTTTCAAATTTCCACAACCATATCTATATAATCACGAAATCCAACATCGAAATATTCCGAAGATAATTTCGATTCAAATCCCTTCCAATTCGTATATTGGAAATTCTGATTATTTTCAAAACCACTTCAAATCCACTTTATTTATTTATTTAAAAATAATTGGATTTTAATTCTAGTTCAAAACTAGTTCATTTCGATAAAATCTATTTTTATCCTTTCAAATGTGGAATTTTTCATCCCAGTTCTTTCCAATTCATATATTATGATTTTACACAAATTATTAATATTTTTAATAATTTTATCAAGGCCCGTACAGTCGATTTCCAACAACGGCCATCGAACTGCACTTACATTGACCTTTTTCCAAATTTGATTTGGACATAATTCCAAATCCAATCGTTATATCTCAGATTTATAATATTCATTGGAAAGCTCTTTTCGATACGAATCCAAGGTTCCAGTTTTAGGAGAATCCGACGGTCGGATCTCCCGTAATTTCCATTCGAAGTCAATGGTCGAAATTCACGAACCGCCGCAGCGCGGCGCGTTCTATTCAGGCCATTACATATAATATATATATATATATTATATGTATTTCGTTGATTCCCTTTTAAAACGAATTTTAAAAATCGTTTCAAATTTGTTTCAAAAACAATTTCAACCTTCATTTCAAATTCAAATCAAAATTGAATTTTCCGTTATAAATTCTTTTTACATTCATTTCTATCTGATTTCAATTCAAATCGATTTCAATTAAATTTCAGTTCGTTTTCAATTCGATTCGAATTCATTCTATATTCAATTCAATTCGAATTCATTTTATATTCAATTCAATTCGAATTCATTTTTAAATATTCAATTTTTAAATATCTTTTCAATATTCATTATAAAAACGAATATAATCAATATAAATACCGTTCGCGTCAAAATAGCGCATCTCTAATCAACACGGCTTTATATTTTTCAATAACTTCGTTATTCTATTCAACAAATGAATATTTATTCTATTCAACACATGAATCTATATTTCTTTCAACACATGACTAATCTCAACAAATGAGTACTGTCAACACGTGACTATTTTTGTTATTTAATATATTTTATAAAATTATGATTTCTATCGTTTAATTTTTAATCAGACTCCAACCGTAAATTAGTAAGAGAATGATTCCCTAAGTATTAACCCCGAAGGCCGAAACCAACATCAGATCAATACCCAAGAGACCACTCATCTTATCTATTTTCCAGTCAGTTTCTAATTTTATATATGATAAAGATGTAAATTTTATTGTTAAAATATTTCGTTCAACACATGAATCTATATTCCTTCCAACACATGACTAATCTCAACAAATGAGTACTGTCAACACGAGACTCTATATTTTATAATATTCTTTATTTTCCCAATTGGAATGAGGCCCAATCAATTACCATATAATGTTAATTATATGGATTCCTTACAACACATGCATATAATAGCAACGATAAATAATCAACCATCATCCAAAGTGCACCACACAACTGCATAAGCATCAAATATAAATAATTAACGCTCACACAGTCTGTCGACCAATCGATCGACATACAACTAAATAATTGGGATTAGTGTACGCCAAATATCATCCCAACACCCGTGTGGGATTTCAATCCACAAACACTGAATATTATTTGTACAGTTGGGCGATGTGTAAAATTTATCGTCCCAATCAATGTCCTTCAAATAGGTGTTCATAAACAAACCGTCCGGTTGTAAATGAATATTTATTTATTCACATTCACGATAAAAAATATATTTTTAATGATAAAATATTTTTAACTATATAAATATTTTATTTTATTTCACATCACACAATCAATTTTCACCACAACCAACAATCAAACATACAAGCCATCCATGGTCTGTGGACGATGGGTTTCGGGTGCTACTAAGCACCGTCTGCATCCTAGTATATATTTATAACTAGAAAACAAGATTAAAAGTGAGGAGTTCTCACCGACTAGCTAAACCAAACGCCACGACTCTTCTTATGTAGAAATCTTCGTCGTGCTCGCTTTTTGTCAATTTCATCATCCGTAGCCACTACATCTATAAAAATCTTATTTTTATATTATTGCTATGCATATAAAAATCACATTTTTATAACTACGCTATATGGATAAAATTCTATTTTTACACCGCTACTATATAGATAAAAATCCTATTTTGACCACGCTATTCTCTATATAAAAATTATATTTTTATATCTCCCACATAATAAAGATCGAATTTTTATTTCATCGCTATAAAAATCACATTTTTATTTCAACATATATATATAATAAAAATCAGATTTTTATTTCGCTACATATATAAAGATCAAATTTTTACTATCTATATAATATAAAAATCGTATTTTTATTCTTTCTACTATATAAAAATCAAATTTTTATTATCTCTACTATATAAAAATCACATCTTTATTATTTCTACTATATAAAATCACATCTTTAACCTCTCTACTATATAAAAATTATATTTTTATTACTTCTACTATATAAAAATCACATCTTTAACCTCTCTATAATATAAAAATTATATTTTTAACCTCTCTATAATAAAAACTTATATTTTTAAATCATTTCATTATATTTTCCTACTCCAATTAAAAGAATTTAAAACAAATAAATTAGAGGGCTTACGTTTTATTTTCGCTGGAGGTGGGTAGCTAAGGGGCGGCTCAGGTCGTCGGAGGGCGAGCAGGAGGGGGAGATTGGCCGGAGCGGGCCCAGGAGGTGCGGCGATGGCGGATACCTTTGGGTTTGGCGTGGTGGTCCTTCAATTGAAGAAGGAGAGCATGGTAGATAAGAAGAAGGGCATCGCGCGCGAGCGAGGGGAGGAAATCGGAGGGCGCCTCGGGTGGTGAGGCGTTGGCGGCACTCGCCTGAGGAGGCGGCGGCGATGGGCGAACGTCGCCCCTATTTTTTTTTATCTTTTCTAATTTGGAATAAAATCGAAGGAGGGGGGATTTTATATTATTTATATTTTATTTAATTTATTCATTAAAGCAACTTTCTATTTCGAACTCGAAACGAGGCCCACCGACTGTCGTCCCTAGCGTTTTACCCCCATTTCGAATACAATGGGATATGTATCGCAGGCCAATTCGACCATTACGATCAGTTTCCATTGAATTAAAAATATAAATCTTTATATATTCAATTTAAACGCACATTTCAATTTACTGGGGTCACATACTAACTAGAAAAATTCCCGAAAAATATTTTATAGCTTCGAATTGACGATACGGTCCTAACAAAACAATTTTCATCAAATTCTGAGACCGTTTGAAAAATGGCCATTTTCCAGTTGATTAAAATCAACTGAAACTGGTCAAACGCGTTTTCCTTTGCCACGCTCACATATTGATTCGAAAAATTATGAATTTTGAAACCTAGCAATAACTTGACATCACGGATCCAACAAAAGTGGTTTCGTCGAAAACCGAGGTCGTTTGCAAAATTCCCATTTTAAGGGCCATAATTCCATAGCGACTATACTGAATTTTCAACTGTGCATATCTTTTTATCCCCGCTATAAAATTTCGGTTCTTCGGATTTGTTGGAAAGATATTCTCAATTAGATTCAAATATTTTTGGTTTCGTTAAAATCCGGTTTATTTTGCACCCAGTACCTTCATTTGAAGTTTGAAATCGAATTTTCGAACTACCGCGCCATTTTCAATTCCTTTTATAATTATAAATAATATTTATATTCTAAAGACGATTCAAATATGTATATACATCTACTTCTATTCAAAATAGATTTCTCTCGATATTATTTAAAATAATTCATTTTAAATATTCAAAATTCGTCAAAATTGCCAAAATAAAAGTTTTAAATTGGCTCAGAATTTGCGGGTTGTTACAATCTCCCCCACTTAAAAATTTTCGTCCCCGAAATGGAACGAAGCCAAAAGTTGTTTCACTAATCAACTCAACTTTCATTATTTTCTTTACGGCTTAAGTTCTTTAACTTTTCAGTTTCTAAGAACTTTTCAAATTTTTCAAAAATTTGGCTAACACCCTAAATTTTCGAAAAATTTCGCCATAACCTCCCCTGCACCGGGGACTTCGGGATATTTAATATAGCCTCCCATGGCCTTCTTCAATCCAAAAGAAAAAGAAAAATCCAAGCGGCTCGCCAATCGGCTCATAAAATCATCCAAACCCAATAAATTTGTAAACATGTACCTATTTGTCGGGCAAACAATTTTATTCTTCTGCTCTAGCCTCCTTGCTATGACCTGTTCAATGTAAGTACATGTATATGCATGCAATTTAATTATTTTTCCATACAGTTCAATATTCGGTTCAATTTGGCATAAATGGTTCAAAATTTCAAACCAATAAACAAGCAACACAACGATCAATCAATTAGTGAATTAATGTTTCAAATTCATAATTTTGATACATATACAGAAAATCATGTTTGTAATGCCAAATCACAACAATAAACCTATCTAGTTTTGGTTCTCACACCAGCCTGATGGAAATATATAGATATCACACCTTCGAAACTCGAACACAAATACTGATGATGTCGCGACATCACCAGAATTGTCCCCGGACGACTAGAGTGTAATTCCATATCTATCCAGTATATTAAAACTTTGAATATACGTTCATGACGCGTGTATGCAAAATCTTTATATATTGGATTGTCCAAATTCAATACGAACAAATACACGATCTTCGAGAACAATCCAATTTGATATTAAACACAAAGCTCTGAATAGAAAATAGTATCGGTTTATATTCAACATCAAATTCTGAAACCAACAAATATCGTATTGGAAATAACGATATTAATATATCTTTCAAATTTCCACAACCATATCTGCATAATCATGAAATCCAACATCGAAATATTCCGAAGATAATTTCGATTCAAATCCATTCCAATTCATATATTGGAAATTCTGGTTATTTTTAAAAGCATTGCATTGTTTAAAGAATTTACTTTGTTTTTAATGCACTGGCAATCACTAGAATAAACCCGTTCCACGAAAGTGGCATGGTCCTATGATTTGCCTTATTATTGTTGTTTAACCAGTTAAGTAGATTTCTCATACCAGTTCCATGACTGACTCATTGTTTGTTTCGCTTTGCAAACTCGAGTGCCTTTATTTTCACATGGGCAGCCTAGTTGACAGATGACAGGTTATTTTGGCTTAGCACTGCAGCACGGAGTGCGTTTTTGTCTTGATGGCGAGGACTAGATTTACTTGTATTTTGGCTATTGACTTTCCTCCATCCTTATCTTATGTATATGTACCGCCTCAGGCGATGTAGACTGCTATCTTTATTATGTCTCACTGTATGTATATATCCCGCTATGGCGATGTTGACTGATCATTCCCTTTTTATGCACTAAGTTATATCCTACACTGTACTACTATGATGTTGTTACATGTTATGATTCCGCTGTCATATCTATGTAAAATTATTCTATTTGTTGTTTATGATATTATCTGTACTCTGCTAATGATGATTAATGTGTTATATTCTAATGATTATCCTTAACACCGTCGTACGGGTTTTGAGATTGTCACAATTGGTATCAGAGCCAATCCAATACACGACCAGAGTTAGCGTATGCGGGATTCGAACGGTCTTGGTCGATTTAGCGATCGATTAGGTCCAGGCGAAATCCATGTCGTAACAGCTTGGTATCGGAGCTTTGGTTTACAGAGCTTGGAGAACAAGACACGTTACAACCAAACGAAAGAATTCATCAGAATTGGATTAGTAATATCCAATGAGAATGACTCGTTAGAGATGGGATCAGTAGTATCCTAGAACGGGTGTGGAGAGTATATTTTTAAAATGAAAACAATTTTTTTTTGTTTTGAAAATTTAAATCAATTATTCGTATTTGATTATTTATTATATATTGAATTTGGACTATCCAATATATAAAGATTTTGCATATACGCCTTGCAAACGTATATTCGAAGTTTTAATATACTGGATATATATAGAATCACACTCTAGTCGCCTGGAGATGATTCTGATGATTACTCGAGTATCATCAGAATTTATATTCGAGTTTCGAAAAGTGGGATTTCTATATGACTCCAATTGACTGGTGTGAGAACCGAAACTAGATAGGGCTTATTGTTGTGATTTGGCATCAAAAATCTAATTTTTGGGATATGAATTAAAGTTATGTGATTGAAAAGATAATCAACTAATTGATTGATGGTTGTGTTGTATGATTATTTATTTAAATCATTGTGTGAAAGAAAGGTAAATTTAGGCCAAATTGAATCAAATATTGAACTGTATTGAAAATTATTTGCAAATGCATACATGTACATATATATGTGTGAGCAGGTCATTGCAAGAAGGTTTGAGAAGAGGAATAAAATTGTTTGCCCGACAAATAGGTACATGTTTATTATATTTATCTGGGTTTGGATGATTTTATGAGCCGATTGGCTAACCGCTTGGCTTTTTCTTTTTCTTTTGGATTGAAGAAGGCCATGGGAGGCTATATGAAATATCCCGAAGTCCCCGGTGCAGGGGAGGTTATGGCGAAATTTTTCGAAAATTTAGGGTGTTAGCCAAATTTTTGAAAAATTTGAAAAGTTCTTAGAAACTAAAAAGTTAAAGAACTTAAGCCGTAAAGAAAATAATGGAAGTTGAGTTGATTTGTGAAACAACTTTCGACTTCGTTCCTTTCCGGGGACGAAAAGTTTTAAGTGGGGGAGATTGTAATAACCCGGAAATCCGAGCCAATTTAAAATTTTTATTTTGGCAGTTATAGTGAATTTTGAATATTTAAAATGAATTATTTTAAATAAAGACGACGATAAATTTATTTTGAATTGAATTAGAACGTTTATATTTATTCGAATCGTCTTTATAATATAAATAATTTATTTTAATTATATAATGAGCCTGAAATGGCGCGGTAGTTCGAAAATTCGATTTCAAAGTTCAAATGAATGTACCGGGTGCAAAATAAACCGGATTTTAGTGAAACCAAAAATATTAGAATCTATTTGTGAATATCTTTCCAAAGAATCTGAAAAATTGAAATTTCATAATGGGGATAAAAAGTTATGCCCAGTTGAAAATTCAGAATAGTCGCTATGGAATTCTGGCCCTTAAAAATGGCCATTTTGCAAACGACCTCGATTTTCGACGAAACCACTTTTGTTGGATCCGCGATGTCAAATTATTGTTAGGTTTCAAATTTCATAATTTTTCGAATCAATATGTGAGAATGGCAAAGGAAAACGCGTTTGACCAGTTTTAGTTGATTTTAATCGACTGGAAAATGGCCATTTTTCAATCTTTCTTCAAATTTGACGAAATTAGTTTTGTTAAGACCGTATCGTCAATACGAAGCTAGAAAATATTTTTCGGGAATTTTTCGAGTTCGTATGTGGCCCCAATAAATTGAAATGTGCGTTCAAAATCAATATATAGATTTATATTTTGATTTTTACAGAAACTGATTGAAACAATCGAATCAGCCTACGATACATATCCCATTCTGTTCAGAATGAGGGTAATTAGCTATGGGCGGCAGACGGTGGGTTTCATTTCGAGTTCGAAATAAAAAGTTTCTTTTTGAAAATTAAATTAATTAAAATAAATATATATTATTATATCCCCCTTATCTCCTTATACCATGTCAACCACCCCGTTCTTCAAATCAAAAAAAAAGGAAGAGAGTTCGACGATGAAGCCGCACCCCCTCCCCCCGTTCGATTCAATGCCGCCGCACCCCCTTGCTGCGCGCCTCCCCTCTTTCTTCTCCTCTTCCTCCTCCTCTCTCTTCCCTCCTTCTTCTCCTGAAACCGCACCTTCCGCCTCCCCCAAAACGAAAACCGCACCCCACTTTAAACCGAGCCGCCGCCACTGTAGATCGCCGCCACCCCCTTTTTCCGACCTCCTCGACACCCGCACCGCTTCCAGTAGCCCGCCTCATCTAGAGAATCCAAATAACAGTAAGTTTTCCCTTTTCTTTTCCTGTTTATTTTAATTTACTTAGAGTAGTTAATAGTGTTGATTTTAAATTTCAGTTTCATTTATAAATAAGCACTGATTTAAATTTAGATTTATAAATTATATAATGCTTAGATTTTCAAATTATATAAAGGTCAGATTTTTATATAGTTAATCGAATAGAAAAGATATAGTTAATCGAATAGAAAAGGTCGGATTTTTATATTAGAAAAGTTTGAATCTTTATATAGTTGAAATGGTGAAGTAAAAATGAGATTTTTATATATGAAGACATAGAGAATAAAAATATAATTTTTTTATAGTGAGAAGAATAAAAATAGAATTTTTATCGATATAGTAGCTTTGTATAAATAGAATTTTTATCGATATAGTAGCTATATAAAAATAGAATTTTTATCGATATAGTAGTGGTGTAAAAATAGAATTTTTATCTATATAGCAGTGGTGTAAAAATGTGATTTTTATATACATAGCTACAATATAAAAATGTGATTTTTATATATGTAGTGGCTACGGACAGTGAAATTGGCAAAAGGCGAACACGGCGAAGATTTCTACATAAGAAGAGTCGTGGCATTTGGTTTAGCTAGTCGGTGAGAACTCCTCACCTATAATTTATTTCTAGTTGAAATATATACTAGGATGCAGACGGTGTTTAGTAGAACCCGACACCCGTCGTCCACAGACCATGGATGACTTGTTTGTTTGATTGTTGTGTTGTGAAATTTGATTGTGTGATGTGAAATGAAATAGAATATTTTATAGTGGAAAATATTTTATAGTTAAAAATATAATTTTTAATGTGTATATAAAATAAATATTTATAAACAAATCGGATGATTTGTTTATATACACTAATTTGACTGATGTTGATTGGGACGATAAATTTTACACATCGCCCAACTACACAAATAAAATCTGTGTTTGTTGATTTGAAACCCCACACGGGTATTGGGATGAGATTTGACGTACACTAATCCCAATTGTTTAGTTGTATGTCAATCGATGGATTGACAGACTGTGTAAGCGCTAATTATTTATATTAAATGCTTATGCAGTTGTGTGGTGCACTCTGGATGATGGTTTATTATTTATCGTTGCTGTTTATATACATGTGTTGTAGAAAATCCATATAATTAACATTATATGGTAATTGATTGGGCCTCATTCCAATATAGAAAATGAATTCATGTGTTGAATTGAAAATAAATTCATGTGTTAAATTGGAAAATATTCATGTGTTGAATAGAATAAACATTCATGTGTTGAATAAAAGCCGTGTTGATTAGATTGACGCCATTTGACATGAACGAAATTTATATCAATTTTATTCATTTTTCAATGAATATTGAAAGTGATTTTGAAATTCGAATGAATATTGAAAGTGATTTTGAAATTCGAATGAATATTGAAAGTGATATTGAAATTCGAATTAAATTGAAATGAATTGAAATTCGAATTAAATTGAAATGAATTGAATTTCGAATTAAATTGAAATGAATTGAAATGAATTGAAATTCGAATTAAATTGAAATGAATTGAAATTCGAATTAAATTGTAATGAATTAAAATTCGATTTTAATTGAAATGAATTGAAATTCGAACTAAATTGAAATTGATTTGAAATGAAATTAAAACGAATTTATATTGAATAATTCAATCTTGATTTGAATTTGAAAAGGAAGTTGAAATCGTTTTGAAAATGAATTTAAAACGATTTAAAAAATACATTTTAAAAGGAAATCGACGAAGTATATATTATATATATATAATATAATGGCCTGAACAGAACGCGCCGCGCCGCGGCAGTTCGTGAATTTCGACCATTGACTTCGAGTAGACGTTGCGGGAGATCCGACAGTCGGATTGTCCTAAAACCGGAACCGTTGGGTTCGTATCGAAAAGAGCTTTCTAATGAATATTAGAGATTTGAAATCTAAAAGTTGGATTTGGAACTATGTCCAAATCAAATTTGGAAAAGGTCGTTGTAAGTGCAGTTCGATGGCCGTTGATGGAAATCGACTGTACGGACCTTGATAAAATTATTAAAAATATTAATAATTAGTGTAAAATCATAAGAAATGATTTGGAAAGAATTAGGATGAAAAATTCCATATTTGAAAAGATAAAAGTAGATTTTTATCGAAATGAACTAGTTTTGAACTAGAATTATAATTCTATTTATTTTTAAAATAAATAAAATGGATTTGAAATGGTTTTAAAAGTAACCAGAATTTCCAATAATTGAATTGGAATGGATTTGAATCGAAATTGTCTTTGGAATATTTCGATGTTGGATTTCGCGATGATACAAATATTGTTATGGGAATTTGAAAGATATATTTATATCGTTATTTCCAATACGATATTTGTTGGTCGTAGAATTTGATATTGAATATAAGCCCATATATTTTCTATTCAGAGCCTTGTATTTAATATCAAATGTGATTTGGGTTTATCGTGAATGGTGTCTTCATTAACACTGTTCTTAAATCCAGTTGAGAAAAAGATTAAATCTTTTTATTTATATTTAATGAAGTGTACCAATTAAATGGTACTTAATTGGAATTGAATTTGAATTGATTTTTGGGTTTATCGTGAACGGTGTTTTAAATAACACTTGTTGTTTAACCCGATAATTAATAGAATGTGATTTTGGGTTGTCGTGAACGGTATCTTCAATAATACTGTTCTTAGACCCAACGGAGTTAAGAAAATCAGAAACTAACTGGAGATTAGTTAAGTTGAATGGTTTCTTGGGTATTGATCTGATGTTGGTTTCGGCTTTCGGGGTTAATACTTAGGGAATTGCTCACTTGCTATTTTTACGGTTGGAGTCTGATTAAGAATCAAAAGATGAAATTTAGCGTATCAAGCATTCTTTGGCTATTATAAGGTAAAAACCCTATCCTCCGGCTTGCGTTGCATTGTGTGATGGGACCTGGGTCTTATAATAGCTTCATTTTTCTTTATTTAGCGTTGCGCTGTTTGTTTGCACTGGTATTCTTGGGAGGAAACCCGTTCTGTGTTATACGGCGTGGTCCCTTGATTTACCTAACTTTAAAATGAAGATTTATAACTGATTTTGTTCTCACACTAGTCACATGACTGACCTGGAGTTTATTGTTTTAACCTAAACTCTGGGTGCCCCTATTTTTAACACGGGCAGCTAGTAGTTTTGGTTTTGCAGATTTATATTCATAGAACCTGGTTTACAGCTGGAATGATATCCGGAAAGCTCTGTATCCATATATCTCTTTCAGCTGTGTTTCTTATTATTTTTCCGCTGCTATGTAATTTATTGTAATCTATGATATTCATCGAATGTATTTTATTCATTCATACTCTGTATATTCTTGTAATCTGATGAAATTGTTGTAATATACAATGAAATGTTCTTCTGTTTGCGTTCTTTTGTGTGTTGTTCTCAAAGTATCTGCTCTTTCCTTACCGGGGAGGTTACGGGTCCTTACATTGTACCACGATGTAACGTTCGGGAATCTCGCTCGATCTTAATCAGTCGCTAAACCAATCAAGACCGTTCGAAACCCCTGATTATTTTGAGAACACGACAAATTCGAACGCAGATGGAAGAACATTTCATTGTATACTACAACAATTCCATCAGAATACAAGAATATACAGAGTATGAATAAATATTACACAGAAAATATCAGAGATTTAAATTACTTTTAAATACATCGCAGCGGAAAATAATACAAGACACAACTAGAAGTAATACACGGATACAGAGCTTTCCGAGTATCGTTCCAGCTGTAAATCAGGATCCTGTGAATATAAATCTGCAAAACTAAAACTACTAGCTACCCATGTCAAAAAAAGGGCACCCAGAGTTTAGGTTAAAACAATAAACTCCAAGTCAGTCATGTGACTGGTGTGAGAACTAAACAGTTATTAATCTTTATTTTCAAAGTTAGGTAAATCAAGGGACCACGCCGTATAACACGGAACAGGTTTCCTCCCAAGAACACCAGTGCATAAAACAACAGCGCAATGCTAAATAAAGAAAAATGAAGCTATTATAAGACCCAGGTCCTATCACACAATGCAACGCAAGCCGGAGGATAGGGTTTTTCCTTATAATAGCCAAAGCATGCTTGATACGTTTAAAACAAATCATTTGATACTATAATAAGTGTATAGTGTATAAAACAACTTCAAATCATAAGTATCGATCATAGACGACATAAGCGCCCCATCCCACTATGTCGCCATACTAGGCTCTACAAATAAAACCGCAAATGTCACGTATTTGGAAATTGGATTTCCATCTGTGAACTGAGGCTAGGGATCGTCCTCTACCGAATTCGAGACGCTCTAGCCCGTGTCTCAGGCAAGTACTCAGCCAAGCCTTTAGATCGTCAGGGCCGGTCCACCGATGTGAATTAAAATGCCTGAACACTGCGTTTCCCCACCCTTTGGGGTGTCAATGAGCCAACGAAGGACTCCATCGGTCCCGGATCGACCGATATAACCGAGGCGCCTCGCAACAGCAACAACCACACAGGTGAAAATAATATAAATGTCAGCCGATTTAAGCACTGACACCACCTTTAGCTAGAAGGAAACGCATGCCCTCCCTGAGGTCCTTCTCCCGTTTCTGGTTCACAACCGGGGTGTGAGGCTCGCGAATCAACGTTTCACAAAGCTATGCCACACAGGTCGTGCTTTGATCATCAACCACAAGACTCTGATTTTCAACAGAAGTCTTGATCATTTGCATCTCAGCATGCCACACAGGAAATTCACGCTATGCAACCGATATCGATCACACAGAATGAAATCCGATGTCAGACACACATCCATTTACAAGTCCGTTCTGGGCCTGAACGAAACCGGAGGAACCTTATTCCTCGCATATCCATCGATCTCCAAGTACGTCTGGACGATCACCAACCGATTCCCTCCTCTTGGGTGTACATCCCAATCAAGATCATCAGTAATCACCCAAACGACGTGAAGATCTCCGGTCTTCAACCACCGTCTTCATCTTCGACTCATCGTCGAATCAGTTATTCAGAATGGGATAAACCCGGTCTTTCTGAATAACTCGCGTATATAATAAACAAGTGTTACACAAAAACAACATACGCCTCATTCCAATTCATCAGTCACTAACCGTAAATTAGTGAGGGAACAGTTCCCCAAATGTTAACCCCGAAGGCCGAAACCAACATCAGATCAATACCCAGGAAACCATTCTTCTTAGCTAACCTACAATTAGTTTCTAAATTTCACTTTCTTAGTGAAAGGTTCCCATTAATTTTATCAAAGATAAATTCTTTTAAATTTATTCTTTAATCTTCTTTTGAATATCAATTCAAACTAGTCGGGATTAGCGAACCACACCGAAGTGATCATTTATTTTATTTCCCAATCCCAACCTATTCATCCCAGGAAGTAAAACTGGTCATGCTTCATATCTAACACCACGGTGTTATCGGTAAATTCAATTACCATTTCACGTTCAAATCTAATTAAAGATTTAACTATCGCTTGGAGAAAAACTGGTGATACTCCATTCTCGATCATTCAATCTAATCAAAGATTCATTAAAACACCACTTAGTTTTAATCTTTAACTGGGTTAAAGAACTGATGTCATTTAAAACACGGTTCACGATAAACCCCAAAATCACATCACATTTCAATCAGTCCCTAACCGTAAATTAGCAAGTGAGCAATTCCCAAAGTATTAACCCCGAAGGCCGAAACCAACATCAGATCAATACCCAAGAAACCACTCAACTTAACTAATCTCCAGTTAGTTTCTGATTTTCTTAAATCCGTTGGGTCTAAGAACAGTATTATTGAAGATACCGTTCATGACAACCCAAAATCACATTCCATTAATTATCAGGTTAAAGAACAAGTGTTATTTAAAACATCGTTCACGATAAACCCAAAAATCAATTCAAATTCAATCCCAATTAACTACCATTTAATTGGTACACTTCATTAAATCTAAATAAAAAAAAGATTTAATCTTTTTCTCAACTGGGTTTAAGAACAGTGTTAATGAAGACACCATTCACGACAAACCCAAATCACATTTGATATTAAATACAAGGCTCTGAATAGAAAATATACCGGCTTATATTCAATATCAAATTCTACGACTAACAAATATCGTATTGGAAATAACGATATTAATATATCTTGCAAATTCCCATAACAATATCTGTATCATCACGAAATCCAACATCGAAATATTCCGAAGACAATTTCGATTCAAATCCATTCCAATTCAATTATTGGAAATTCTGGTTATTTTCAAAACCATTTCAAATCCAATTTATTTATTTTAAAAATAAATAAATTATTATTCTAGTTCAAAACTAGTTCATTTCGATAAAAATCTACTTTTATCTTTCAAATATGGAGTTTTTCATCCCAGTTCTTCCCAAATCATTTCTTATGATTTTACACAAATTGTTACTATTTTTAATAATTTTATCAAGGCCCGTACAGTCGATTCCCATCAATGGCCGTCGAACTGCACTTACAGCGACCTTTTCCAAATTTGATTTGGAAATAATTCCAAATCCAACTTTTAGATTTCTAATTTCTAATATTCGTTAGAAAGCTCTTTTCGATACGAACCCAACGGTTCCAGTTTTAGGAGAATCCGACGGTCGGATCTCCCGTAATATCCGTTCGAAGTCAATGGTTGAAATTCGCGAACTGCCGCGGTGCGGCGCGTGCTATTCAGGCCATTATATATATATATATATATATATATATATATATATTTCATCGATTTCCTTCCAAAACGTATTTTATAAATCGTTTTCAAAATGATTTCAACTTGATATTCAATTTCTAATCAAAATTGAATATTCCACATTATCGATATACAAATGATAATATTTTCAAAACATTATATTTTGAAATCACTTTCTTTTCTATATTCATTATAAAAATGAATAAAATCGATATAAATATTGTTCACGTCAAAATGGCGTCAATCTAATCAACACGGCTTTATATATTTCAATAACTTCGTTATTCTATTCAACAAATGAATATTTTCTCCATTAAACACATGAGTTTCCTTACTATTCAACAAATGAATTTTCTTTCTATTCAACAAATGAATTTTCTTTACTATTCAACACATGAATTTTCTTTACTATTCAACAAATGAATTTTCTTTACTATTCAACAAATGAATTTTCTTTACAATTCAACAATTGAATTTCCTTTACAATTCAACAAATGAATTTTCTTTACTATTCAACAAATGAATTTTCTTTCTATTTTCCAAATTGAAATGAGGCCCAATCAATTACCATATAACATTAATTATATGGATTCTGTAACACCCCACGTCCATTAATGTCACTCACAAAGGGAATGCATTAACTTCCATTGAGGTTTTAAGTGAATATAGAACAGAAAAATTACAACAAGACAGATAATAAGTAGTACTTGAAAATCTAGAACATTATTTCATTGCAGCGGAAGTTAAACATGTTTGTTACATCATAAAAACCATAAATCAGAGTCAAGTACTATATCCATCTTGATAAAACAAAATACATAGTCCCGTTACATAAATAGCCATTAAAGAAGATAACAAGTTGGACTTTACTTCAACGGTCCAAGCTTTCCAAAGAGATAAAGCAATCCAATCAAACTCCACTAGAGCTGGGTCCACCCTGAGTGCCTGGAGGGGGAAAAAGGATAGAAATGGAGGGGGTCAGACATAAAGTCTGGCGAGTATGATAATTCTAACAATACTATTAACAAAAGAACTAGACTGAGGCATAAGCTGGAAAACAAGGAAATGTCTATGAACTATTGGGTATGGAAGAGCAGATAAAGATAACGTTAAAGGCACACCTAATTTCTAACGAATAATTACTACACTGCACCGCACCAGTCCCCATAAAGGTTGATCCCACTTGCTTCACTTAGAAATTATATAAATAGCTTCGTGTACCCCTAGCTGACTACATAGGTGCCGCCTGCCCCTATCTCCGCTAGGTTTACCCCATTACCCACTTTCGATCGGCTCCCTACTCGTAGATACCCGTGCTGGCCCCACAGTGGGGTGTATCACTCCCCTAAAGTGGCAACCCGATACAACTTGAGAATGTACGGCTTATACCTACACGATGCAACAACGTCTTACCTACCAGCCCAGGTCCACACACGCATATGAAACCCGTTGGACTTGCGTTGCCACCGCTACCCCGTTTGTCCTCTTATAGTCAAACCCAGTATGCGTGTCCCGTCCTCGACTTGGGTTGAGCTCAGAAAGATACGTTTGGGTTACTGGTTGAAATGGGCCCCCACAAGCTATCCACCTAAGCTTGTCCCATTAGTACATCCCACTTAACCCTCTTAGTCATGTTCATTTACATGTATGTTTGGTTAAGTCTTACTAATCGTATTTCAAATGCCACTAAAGGCAACCACTAGATTCCTCATGCCACCCAAGGCACCTACTTAACCCCCATGTCCCACCTTACATGTTTATCTGGTTAAGTATTTCTTAATTCATTCAGGCCATAACCTCATAAAGACCTCTCACATTAGACTGGCATTTATGGCAGTTGGATTTGCCGGGCGGGTCCGGGCAGTCTTACACCATAAAAGAGTCCAACCTCGTGTCTTTACAACTGTTATGCTTTAGTTTGGGCCTAGGATCTCTCACATTGGGCTGACATTTGTGACTACTAGATTTGCCGGGCGGGTCCGGGCAGGTTTACGTCACAAACGAGTCCAACCTCGTGTCCTAAGCATTGATTAACACTTATAATCTTTTACCCCAGTTTTAATAATTCCCTATTCAAATTATTAATTGATTCCAATTTTAATGATGTCCATAATTGACTCAATTATGGCCATCCACTCATGGCATGCAAAATCATATCAATTGCATCCAATTTCTTAATATTAAATCCTTAATATTACCCCTACCCCACGTTATACGTTCGCTTATTCAACGCAAAATATACGTTGGACTCGAATAGTCTAACTCATAGCACAAAGATAAATTATCACAACATATAGACAAGTAAAATAGATCTAATCATAATAGGGGTGAAACTTGCATAAAACTACACATGTCATGGACCTAAAGGTGTCAACTTGTTTGGTAAAATATCACAATTCACATAATATGATCATAATCCAAATTCATGTATGGACTAGCATATATGGTTTAGGCAACATAATGATGGTGTGAACTAGCATTTAATACATAGAATTCACATATGTCATAGCAAAATTCTAGATGTCATAATTCTAAATCTAAATAGATGTCATGGCATATGTTCATAATCTTTACTAATCAATCAAAACTTGCATACATGATTTGTCATATAGATCAACATAGCCCAAACATTATGATTTGATTAACATGAACTAATTAGCATAGATAATAACATCATGACTTTATAACATGTATGATTTATCACAACTTAGCATAGAAAATTACAACCTATACAATATCATCATAGCATGATTTACAACATATAGGATATCATCATCACATAACATAAGATTTACAACATACATGATAGCATAAGGTTTACAACAACATATATGACAATTCACATCATTTTCTTATAATCAAAATCACATCTTAACCTAATTAATTTGCTAATAATCTTGTTAAGATCATCATACTCACAATTAGAGAAGAAAGAGAGTCTTGATTTGCTTTAGAGTTGAGTAGAATTAGGGTTTTGATTAGCTTTCTTCCTTCTTAGTTGGCGGCGGCTACACAGAGTTCCATGGCGGCGGTATGACGGTGGCTATTCTATTTTTCATGTGAATTAGAGTGAGAGGCTACCTACGTATTTATAGAGTTTAGGATTTTTTTAGGCCGTCAGATCAACTCAGAACTAACCTGAACCGTTTAATTTGCCAACTCAGCCCTAAAGACACATCAGCAGCTCAAGATTGGGCTCAGTCAAACCCTAGCCGACTGGACCAGGTCGACACCCAGGTCGACTGCGTAGTCGACCTGGTCCCTGGGGTGTCGACTGCCCAGTCGACTCCCCAGTCGACCTGGGTGCTGGGCGGGAAATTTCCCGCCTAGCCTGTTTGACTCCAAATTTTGAATTTTGAATTTTCTGAAATCTGTTTTGAGTTTTCTGAAACTTCCGATGGCCATAACTTCTTCATACGAAGTCCAATTCACGCAAACTCATACTCTATTTCAACCAGAATTCCGAGACAAACACAATGGCGTAACCTGTTTCCCACAATTCTCACATCTGAGATTTGTTATTCTTTAATTTGTGAATATTAATATTAACAGAATTACAGGGTGTTACATTCTCCCCTCCTTAAAGGATTTCGACCCTGAAATCTTCAAGTCAAGAAGAATGTATATCCTAACATCCAATCGTCCATCTACTCAACCATCAAACACAGGCATCCATTGTCCTTATAGACTTCTAATGCTTTCATGTTTAAATGCACAGTGTGTGTATATGTCCATATCTAATGCAAAATCAGGCGGTCCACTGATTCAGTTGACCTCCTTAATGCAAATCATGATAGTGCCATGCGTCCATTATGTATGCAAAAGTTCCTTAATGCTACATATTATTTCTATATGCGTGCACAATCATCATCCGAATGCAGCATCCATATGATAAAAAAAATCCTTATACATCCATTTTACTAAATTCATCCATTTATATGCAATATGAAGTGACTGAGCTGATCTAGTGCCTAATAGTGTGTGTATATGCGTCCACGAGCAACCACTAGCAAAAACTTGCATCCATCATACATAACATGTCTCAAACACATGTTTCAACCATAGGATTATCCTAACTAATGGTCAAAGATACTAGCGAGAGGATACTCTAAAGGTAAGATATGTATAAGCTAAGCGATAGAGGAGAAATTAAAAGACATACCCTCGAAAAGAAAAGGGTATCGTGAACGCATCTTCTCTTCTGTCTCCCAAGTAGCGTTGCTCTCATCATCTCCCCATTGTACTTTGACTAGTCTGACCTCTCGATTCCTCAACTTCTTGATCTCCGACCCAAGAATGCATGTAGGAGCTCGTCGAATCGTCGCATCACGCTCTATCTCCACCTCTCTAAGCAAGTTCGGCTCTACCACCTCAGCGGTCTTGTGCAAGCACTTCCTCAAATGTGACACATGGAATACGTCGTGTACACCACTAAGTCTCTCAGGCAACTCCACTCTATACGCCATCTGTCCAATCTTCTCCTTAATAGGAAATGGCCCTACAAACCTTGGTGCTAATTTCCCAACGGACCCAAAGCGAACAACGTTCCGTAATGGAGACACTTTGATAAAGACCATGTCCCCAACATCAAACTCAAGATCTGTCCTCCTCTTATCCGCATAAGATTTCTGCCTATCTTGCGCCGTCTTCATCCTCCTTCGAATCAAGTCAATCTTCTCTGAAGTCTCTCTAATCATATCGGGCCCAAGTAAGATCTTATCCGTAGATTCCCACCAACATGTAGGTGAACGACAAGGTCGTCCATAAAGAGCTTCGAAAGGTGCCATGCCAATGCTGGACTGAAAGCTATTATTATGTGCGAACTCTACCAATGGAAGATGCTCTTCCCATGTACCCCCAAAGTCTAGGATACATAGCCTCAAAAGATCCTCTAGAATACGATTCACCCTCTCGGTCTGGCCGTCCGTCTGAGGATGATACGCGGTGCTCAAATATAACTGAGTCCCTACCGCCTCTTGCAAGCTCTTCCAAAATTCGCTAGTGAAAATAGGATCGCGGTCGCTCACTATGCTAGAAGGAACACCATGCAAACGAACTATCTCTCGAACGTATACAGAAGCTAAACATGGAGCAGTCCTCTTACTCTTCACGGGAATGAAATGGGCGCTTTTAGTAAGTCTATCTACTATAACCCAAATCCCCGTATTACCCTTCCTTGATCTTGGTAATCCATCCACAAAATCCATCGAGACACTTTCCCACTTCCATAGTGGAACCTCCAATGGGTGAAGCAACCCACCGGGTTTCTTTTGCTCCGCTTTTACTTTTTGGCACACCAAGCATCTAGCGACATACTCGGCCACATCCCTCTTCATACCGGCCCAAAAGAAAACTCGCTTCATGTCTTTGTACATCTTGTCCCCGCCGGGATGAATGGTCATCTTCGAATGATGTGCTTCGTCATGAATAGCCTTCCTCAAGTCTTCGTCTCGAGGTACACAAAGTCTAGTATCCCTACGTAACCAACCCTTATCATCTAGGGTATACCTACGGAGATGGCTAGATGATTCCCTTCTTTTGAGCTTTTCTACTAACTCAACCAACTGTGGGTCGTCTCGCTGTGCCTCACCAATCCGTCCTAAAAGCGTATGTCTGACCTCCAAGGATGCTAGCAAACTGGGTACAAAGTCAACGGAAGGTCTAAAATCAAACATAGAGATGAATTCTAAGTTTCGCCGCTCAACAAACAATGGACTCAAGGACAACCTTTTTCTACTTAAGGCATCTGCCACTACGTTACCCTTGCCAGGGGTATATGCTATTTCGAAATCGTAGGACGCTAAGAACTCCATCCACCTTTGCTGCCTTAAGTTCAAGTCCTTCTGAGAGAATAAGTATTTTAAAGATTTTTGATTAGTGAATAATTCGAATTTCTCGCCAAGAAGATAATAACGCCAAGACTTAAGCGCGAAAACAATAGCGGCCAACTCTAGGTCATGTGTAGGGTAATTTTTCTCATGCGCTCTCAACTGCCTTCCACCATTGGCTATTACCCTACCCTCTTGCATTAAGACTGCGCCTAGTCCTGTCCCACAAGCATCGGTATAAACAGTAAACGGCTTACTCCCATCTGGCAGCACTAAGACTGGGGCTGAAGTACAAGCTCTCTTCAAACGTTGGAACGCATCATCACAATCTACGTCCCACGCGAAGACTAGGTTCTTCTTCGTCAGGCGTGTCAATGGAGCTAATATCTTTGCGAAGTCTTTGATAAACTTCCTATAGTAGCCAGCCAACCCCAAGAAACTTCTTACTTCGGTGGCATTTTTGGGGACCTTCCAATCTTGGATGGCCACCACCTTCGCGGGATCCACAGCTATCCCTTCTTTGGAAACCACGTGCCCTAAGAATCGTACTTCCTTCCTCCAGAAGTGACACTTAGAAAATTTAGCTTTAAGGTTATGCGCTCGTAGAGTCTCCAACACTTCCCTAAGATGTAGGGCATGCTCTTCTTCATTCTTAGAAAAGAACAAGATGTTGTCTACAAAGACCACCACGAATTTATTTAGGTACTCCCTAAACACCCTACTCATCAAATCAACAAAGTATGCGGGGGCGTTTGTCAAACCGAAGGGCATCACTAGCCATTCATAGAAACCATCCGGAGTCCTAAAGGCGGTCTTGTCAATGCTATCCTCAGCCACTCTCAACTGATGGAAACCAGTGGCTAAGTCCAACTGTGAAAACACTGAGGCGCCAACTAACTGATCGAAGAGATCGTCAATCCTCGGCAGTGGGTGTCTGTTCTTCTTAGTAAGCTTATTAAGTTCTCTATAGTCCACACAAAGTCTAAGGGACCCATCCGCCTTCGTGGCAAATACTACTGGAGCACCCCCACTCCGATATACTACGTCTTATGAACCCCTTCTCAAGCAACTCCTTCACTTGCTTATTGAGTTCCCTCCTTTCACGAGGAGCCATGTGGCGTACTGGCAAAGATACTGGTTTTGCATTATCCACAAGATATATTCGAAAATCTATCTCTCGCTTCGGAGGCAAGCCCTTCACCTCCTCAAACACATCCGAGTATTCTCGGACCACTCTAACAGATCGTAGATTTTCCACCGACGCGTCAAGCGATTCTAGATAACTTAGCATAATGAAATTTATGGGATTACAAAAGATTTCGAGAGCGTTACCAAGGCGAGTCATGAGCCTAACTACTCTCCTTTCACAATCAAGAACGGCCCCATTTCTGGATAACCAATCCATTCCTAAAATTAGCCCATAGCCCGTGAAGCCCAAAACATAAGCATCACATCTAAACTCAACGCTAAGTATAGAAATTTTCAAATCCAAACACATCATGGACAAATAAGCTGAGCCCCCAATTGGATTCGAAACAACTAAGGGATCTTCTACTAAACTGGTGTTTAAGTGTAGTGATTCAACTAATGACATAGAGATAAACGAATGCGATGCGCCCGAATCGACTAAGGTACGGACAGGATGATCAAACAGAAAAACTAAGCTTTCAACAAAAATGGTTCTACCTCGTTCTTGCAGCAGTGGGACCGCGAGAGCCTGAACTTGTCCCCTTGCCTACCCTGGTGCCATAAGAGCCTGCACCTTTCCTCCCGAGGTAGACCCTGCCCTCTGCCCCTTCTTTGGGCAGTCCTTCACTAGATGTCCCGCTTCACCACAGTGAAAACAGCCAGTCTTCTTTTTCTTTCTGCAATCCTTGCTGAGATGGCCTGGTGTCCCATAGTTAAAGCATTTTTTCTTTCCTTTGCCATTATTGTCTTTACCACCCTTCTTGTTTTGCTGTTGTGGTTTCTTCTGATCCTCTTTCTTCTCGGGTGCCTTATTAGCATTAGCGCCTTTCTCCTCGTGCATGAGTGCCTTGTCTACTAGCTTCTCAAAGGTGGCCCCCATAGGGATGTAGGTCATAGCCAACCCTTGCAATGGCTCATTCAAACCATTAACGAACCTCAGAGCCTTCTTCTCCGGCGTGTTCACTAAGTCCAAGCCAAACCTTGCTAACTGATTAAATTTGTTGACGTACTCTTTCACTGATGAGCTTCCTTGCTTCAATGTCAAGAACCTTTCCATATATAAATTCTCTTCTGCCCTTGAGAGAAACTTTGCCTCAAACCTACGTCTGAAATCCGCCCAAGAATCAACAGGACGCTCCCCATTAGTG
The DNA here is from genome assembly GCA_030737875.1 of Allium sativum. Taxonomy (NCBI): domain Eukaryota; kingdom Viridiplantae; phylum Streptophyta; class Magnoliopsida; order Asparagales; family Amaryllidaceae; genus Allium; species Allium sativum. The sequence goes on from CM060909.1 coordinate 287,793,094, forward strand.
ACCTCCCACCAAAACGAGGCCTCTCCCTTCATTAACCAAGCTGCTAATTTGACTTTCCTCCCTTCTTCTACTTCAAAGATTTCTAGCAATTCTTCCACCTCCTTAAGCCAATCTCTAGCTTCCACAAACGTTTCTGACCCTTGAAAAGGTTTTCCACCCATAGCCTTAAATTCCTTGCACATCTTTGCAAAAGTATCAGCGCGAGGAGGAGGAGGAGCGGGTGCAACTGGTGGTGAAGGAACATTGGCTGGACCTGCAACGGCCCTAGCCTCTAATAACCTCCTATACCATCCTGGTATCATTACATCATTTGGAAGGTTAAGATCTTCAGCCATGCTGAAACGAAAAAGGAAAGATTCAAAATGGAGAATTCGAAAGATAAAGATATATGGCTATTGGGAATTATGTTTTTTCATAAAAACTTTTCTCTTTAAATTACTCATCAAGACATGTTTTTGAAAACACTTCTTCCAAAAATACTTTAGAAAAATAGTTTTTCTAAAAAAATTATCTGTTCTGGTAACCTTAAGCTCTGATACCACGTGATACACCCCACGTCCATTAATGTCACTCACAAAGTGAATGCATTAACTTCCATGGAGGTTTTAAGTGAATATAGAACAGAAAAATTACAACAAGACAGATAATAAGTAGTACTTGAAAATCTAAAACTTTATTTCAATGCAGCGGAAGTTAAACATGTTTGTTACATCATAAAAACCATAAATCAGAGTCAAGTACAATATCCATCTTGATAAAACAAAATAAATAATCCCATTACATAAATAGCCATTAAAGAAGATAACAAGCTGGACTTTACTTCAGTGGTCCAAGCTTTCCAAAGAGATAAAGCAATCCAATCAAACTCCACTAGAGCTGGGTCCACCCTGAGGACCTGGAGGGGGAAAAAGGATAGAAATGGAGGGGGTCAGACATAAAGTCTGGCGAGTATGATAATTCTAACAATACTATTAACAAAATAACTAGACTAAGGCATAAGCTGGAAAACAAGGAAATGTCTATGAACTATTGGGTATGGAAGAGCAGATAAAGATAACGTTAAAGGCACACATAATTTCTAATGAATAATTACTACATTGCACCACACCAGTCACCCTAAAGGTTGATCCCACTTGCTTCACTTAGAAATTATATAAATAGCTTCGTGTACCCCTAGCTGACTACATAGGTGCCGCCTGCCCCTATCTCCGCTAGGTGTACCCCACTACCCACTTTCGATCGGCTCCCTACTCGTAGATACCCGTGTTGGCCCCACAGTGGGGTGTATCACTCCCCTAATGTGGCAACCCGATACAACTTAAGAATGCACGGCTTATACCTACACGATGCAACAACGTCTTACCTACCAGCCCGGGTCCACACACGCATATGAAACCCGTTGCACTTGCGTTGCCACCGCTACCCCGTTTGGCCTCTTATAGTCAAACCCAGTATGCGTGTCCCATCCTCGACTTGGGTCGAGCTCACAAAGATATGTTTGGGTTACTGGTTGAAATGGCCCCCCACAAGCTATCCACCTAAGCTTGTCCCACTAGTACATCCCACTTAACCCTCTTACTCATGTTCATTTACATGTGTGTTTGGTTAAGTCTTACTAATCGTATTTCAAATGCCACTAAAGGCAACCACTAGATTCCTCATGCCACCCAAGGCACCTACTTAACCCCCATGTCCCACCTTACATGTTTATCTGGTCAAGTATTTCTTAATTCATTTAGGCCATAACCTCATAAAGACCTCTCACATTAGACTGGCATTTATGGCAGCTGGATTTGCCGGGCGGGTCCGGGCAGTCTTACACCATAAAAGAGTCTAACCTCGTGTCTTTACAACTGTTATGCTTTAGTTTGGGCGTCGGACCTCTCACATTGGGCTGACATTTGTGACTACTGGATTTGCCGGGCGGGTCCGGGCAGGTTTACGTCATAAACGAGTCCAACCTCGTGACCTAAGCATAGATTAACACTTATAACCTTTTACCCCAGTTTTAACAATTCCCTATTCAAATTATTATTTAATTCCAATTTTAATGATGTCCATAATTGACTCAATTATGCCCATCCACTCATGGCATGCAAAATCATATCAGTTGCATCCAATTTCTTAATATTAAATCCTTAATATTACCCCTACCCCACGTTATACGTTCTCTTATTCAACGCAAAATATACGTTAGACTCGAATAGTCTAACTCATAGCACAAAGATAAATTATCACAACATATAGACAAATAAAATAGATCTAATCATAATAGGGGTGAAACTTGCATAAAACTACACATGTCATGGACCTAAAGGTGTCAACTTGTTTGGTAAAATGTCACAATTCACATAATATGATCATAATCCAAATTCATGTATGGACTAGCATATATGGTTTAGGCAACATAATGATGGTGTGAACTAGCATCTAATACATAGAATTCACATATGTCATAGCAAAATTCTAGATGTCATAATTCTAAATCTAAATAGATGTCATGGCATATGTTCATAATCTTTACTAATCAATCTAAACTTGCATACATGATTTGTCATATAGATCAACATAGCCCAAACATTATGATTTGATTAACATGAACTAATTAGCATAGATAATAACATCATGACTTTATAACATGTATGATTTATCACAACTTAGCATAGAAAATTACAACCTATACAATATCATCATAGCATGATTTACAACATATAGGATATCATCATCACATAACATAAGATTTACAACATACATGATAGCATAAGGTTTACAACAACATATATGACAATTCACATCATTTTCTTATAATCAAAATCACATCTTAACCTAATTAATTTGCTAATAATCTTGTTAAGATCATCATACTCACAATTAGAGAAGAAAGAGAGTCTTGATTTTCTTTAGAGTTGAGTAGAATTAGGGTTTTGATTAGCTTTCTTCCTTCTTAGTTGGCGGCGGCTACACTGAGTTCCATGGCGGCGGTATGACGGTGGCTATTCAATTTTTCATGTGAATTAGAGTGAGAGACTACCTAGGTATTTATAGAGTTTAGGATTTATTTAGGCCACCAGATCAACTCAGAACTAACCTGAACCGTTTAATTTGCCAACTCAGCCCTAAAGACACATCAGCAGCTCAAGATTGGGCTCAGTCAAACCCTAGCCGACTGGACCAGGTCGACACCCAGGTCGACTGCGCAGTCGACCTGGTCCCTGGGGTGTCGACTGCCCAGTCGACTCCCCAGTCGACCTGGGTGCTGGGCGGGAAATTTCCCGCCTAACCTGTTTGACTCCAAATTTTGAATTTTGAATTTTCTGAAATCTGTTTTGAATTTTCTGAAACTTCCGATGGCCATAACTTCTTCATACGAAGTCCAATTCACGCAAACTCAGACTCTATTTCAACCAGAATTCCGAGACGAACACAATGGCGCAACCCGTTTCCCACAATTCTCACGTCTGAGATTAGTTATTATTTAATTTGTGAAAATTAATATTAACAGAATTACGGGGTGTTACAGATTCCCTACAACACATGTATATAATGGCAACGATAAATCATCAACCATCATCCAGAGTGCATTCTACACTGTATAAACATCAAATATAAATATTCAATGCTTATAACAGCCTGTCAATCAATCGATCGACATACAATTAATTATTGGGATTGGTGTATGTCCAATTTCATCCCAACACCCGTGTGGGGTTTCAAACAATCAAACAGAGATTTTATTTGTGCAGTTGGGCGATGTGTAAAATTTATCGTCCCAATCAATATCAGTCAAATTAGTGTATATAAACAAATCGTCCGATTTATTTATAAATATTTATTTTATATACACGTTAAAATTTATATTTTTAACTATAAAATATTTTATTTCATTCCACATCACACAATCAAATTTCACAACATAGCAACCAAACAAACAAGTCATCCATGGTTTGTGGACGACGGGTGTCGGGTGCTACTAAACACCGTCTGCATCCCAGTATATATTTCAAACTAAAAATTAAAATAAAGGTGAGGAGTTCTCACCGACTAGCTAAACCAAACGCCACGACTCTTTTTATGTAGAAATTTTCGTCGTGCTCGCCTTTTGTCAATTTCGTTGTCCGTAGCCACTACATATATTAAAATCAAATCATAACTTCACTTCTATAAAAATCATATTTTTATTCTTTCTATAATATAAAAATCGAATTTTTATTCTTTCTATAATATAAAAATCATATTTTTATATCTCCTACATAATAAAGATCGAATTTTCATTATCTATATTATATAAAAATTATATTTTTAACCTTCCTATCATATAAAAATTATATTTTTAACCAATATAAAAATCGAATCTTTTTGTTTATAAAAATCTAAATTTGATGATATCAAAATCAAATCTTTTCGTATGGAAAAATCCTATCTTTTTAGTTTTGCATTCACATCACAAAAATCGTATTTCCATTATCATATCACATTTAAAAATCATTTAAAAAAATCAAATTCTTTATTTAAAAATAATATAAAAACCCTATTTTTCCTAATAAACTAATTACTTACTTTTCATATATATATATATATATATTAAAAAAAATAAACAAAGGAAAAGGAAAAGAAAAAATCAAAAATAAATAAAAGAGGGCTTATAGTAAACGGGGAGGATCGGAAAGAGGGGGAGCGCGGATGTCGAGGTGGCGGCCTGTGGTGGTGCGGCGGTCGGAGTCTGGTGGGCTAGGGCGATGGGGGTTTTCACGTCACGAGGGGGGAACATCGAGAAGAGGGTCGCGCCCCGCGCGAGGAGGAAGGGGGAAGAAGAGAGGGTCGGCGAGAGGAGGGGGGAGCGCCGTCGATCAGCGGCGGCGGTGGGGGATTGTCGTGCTAGGGCCCGAAGCTTTTTTTCCCTCTAATTTCTTCTGAACGAATGGAATGGGGGTAATTAGCTATGGACGACAGTCGGTGGGCCTCATTTCGAAGTTGAAATAAAAAGTTGCTTTTTGAAATTAAATAATTAAATAAATAAATAAATATATATATCTTAATATAATCCCTCCCCAAAATGAGACGACCCGAACTTCCCTGGTAAGGAAAGCACGGATTGAATTGAGGACAAGACGAATCAGAACACAAGGAGAAGAACATTTCATTGTTATTTACAACAATTCCATCAGATTACAAGAATATACAGAGTATGAATAGATATTATACAACAAAGAATATCAGAGATTTAAATACAGTACTGAAGCGGAAAAATAATACAAAACACAACTAGAAGTAATACACGGATACAGAGCTTTCCGAGTATCATTCCAGCTGTAAATCAGGATCCTGTGAATATAAATCTGCAAAACCAAAACTACTAGCTGCCCGTGTCAAAGATAGAGGCACCTAGAGTTTAGGTTAAAGCAATAAACTCCAGGTTAGTCATGTGACTGGTGTGAGAACTAAAACAGTTATTAATTAAAATTTTAAAGTTAGGTAAATCAAGGGACCACGCCGTATAACACGGAATGAGTTTCCTCCCAAGAATACCAGTGCATAAAACAAACAACGCATTGCTAAGTAAAGAAAAATGAATCTGTTATAAGACCCAGGTCCCATCACACAATGCAACGCAAGCCGGAGGATAGGGTTTTACCTTATAACAGCCAAAGAATGCTTGATACACGAAATTTTATCTTTTGATTCTTAATCAGACTCCAACCGTAAATTAGTAAGAGAATGATTCCCTAAGTATTAACCCCGAAGGCCGAAACCAACATCAGACCGATACCCAGGAAACCACCCATCTTAGCTCGTTTCCAGTTAGTTTCTGATTTTATATACAATCATAAATATCAATCATAGGCGGCATAGCTACCATCTACTATGTCGCCATACTAGGCTCTACAAATAAAACCGAAATATCTCGTATTGGAAATTGGATTTCCGTCATGAGTCGAGGCAAGGGGCAAGCTCCTCTTTGCTTCGAGACACTCTAGCAAATGTCTCAGGACTACTCTCCCTGGGTAGCCTCTGAATCTTCAGGGCCGGTCCTCTCTTACGTTTGAGGATTAGCAATTCCTGAACACACGTTTTCCGGTCCTAACAGACCTATATCCGAGGCGCCTCGCATTCCAACAACCACATAGGTAAAAATAGTATAAATGTCAGCCAGTTTAAGCACTGACACTACCTCTAGCTAGAAAGAAACGTCGTGTTCTCCCTGCAGACACTATCCCCTTTTTGGCTCATACCGAGGTGTGAGGCTCACGAATCCACGCTATACACAAAGCTATGCCACGTAGGCCGTGCTTTGATCATCAACCACAAGACTTTTCTTTTCAACAGAAGCCTTGATCATTTGCCACTTAGGCATGCCACACAGGCAATTCACTCCATGCGATTGATGTCCATCGATATATAACTAAATAATTGGGATTAGTGTACGCCAAATATCATCCCAACACCCGTGTGGGATTTCAATCCACAAACATTGAATATTATTTGTGCAGTTGGGCGACATGTAAAATTCATCGTCCCAATCTATGTCCTTCAAATAGGTGTTCATAAACAAACCGTCCGGTTGGAAATGAATATTTATTTATTCACATTCACGATAAAAAATATATTTTTAACAATAAAATATTTTTAACTATACAAATATTTTATTTTATTTCACATTAACACAATCAATTTTCACCACAACCAACAATCAAACATACAAGCCATCCATGGTTTGTGGACGACGGATGTCGGGTGCTGCTAAGCACCATCTGCATCCTAGTATATATTTCTAACTAGAAAACAAGATTAAAAGTGAGGATTTCTCACCGACTAGATAAACCAAACGCCATGACTCTTCTTATGTAGAAATCTTCATCGTGCTCGCCTTTTGTCAATTTCATCAACCGTAGCCACTACATATATAAATATATGATTTTTATAGTTAGAAATCTTCTTATGACGAAGATTTCTACATAAGAAGAGTCGTGGCATTTGGTTTAGCTAGTCGGTGAGAACTCCTTACTTTTAATCTTGTTTTCTAGTTATAAATATATACTAGGATGCAGACGGTGCTTAGCAGCCCCCGACACCCGTCGTCAATGACCATGGATGGCTTGTATGTTTGATTGTTGGTTGTGGTGAAAATTGATTCTGTGAATGTGAAATAAAATAAAATATTTATATAGTTAAAAATATTTTATCGTTAAAAATATAATTTTTATTGTGAATGTGAATAAATAAATATTCATTTCCAACTGGAAGGTTTGTTTATGAACACCTATTTGAAGGACATTGATTGGGACGATAAATTTTACACGTTGCCCAACTGCACAAATAATATTCAGTGTTTGTGGATTGAAATCCCACACGGGTGTTGGGATGATATTTGGCGTACACTAATCCCAATTATTTAGATGTATATCGATGGACATCAATCGCATGGAGTGAATTGCCTGTGTGGCATGCCTAAGTGGCAAATGATCAAGGCTTCTGTTGAAAAGCAAAGTCTTGTGGTTGATGATCAAAGCACGACCTACGTGGCATAGCTTTGTGTATAGCGTGGATTCGCGAGCCTCACACCTCGGTATGAGTCAAAAACGGGATAGTGACTGCAGGGAGAACACGACGTTTCTTTCTTGCTAGAGGTAGTGTCAGTGCTTAAACTGGATGACATTTATACTATTTTTACCTATGTGGTTATTGGAATGCGAGGCGCCTTGGATGTAGGTCTGTTAGGACCGGGAAACATGTGTTCAGGAATAATTAATCCTCAATAATAAGGGAGGAACGGCTCTGAAGCATCCGAGAGGCTACCCAGAGAGAGTAGTCCTGAGACATTTGCTAGAGTGTCTCGAAGCGGAGAGGAGCTTGCCCCTTGCCTCGACTCATGACGGAAATCCAATTTCCAATACATGATATTTCGGTTTTATTTGTAGAGCCAAGTATGACGACATAATGGGATGGGGCACTTATGCCGTCTATGTAACACCCCACCTCCGCTAGGGTCACTCACAAAGGGAATGCACTAGCTTTGGTGGAGCATTATCTAGGTAAACATACATAGAAATATTACAAGACAGGACATATAAAACAGCGGAAGAAGAACCAAATTTTATTACTTTAAAAATCTAGAAAGGTCTAAAGCCTTTTTACATCAAAATGCCATTAAATCCATTACATCGAAATCTGTCTTGCAATAGTGAAGAAGCATAAAACCATAGTCATAAATCATTCCCCAAGTAAAACAGTAAAGCAAGCCATAGCCAAGGGAAATCCAAGCCGTACATGAAAGAGCCTTGGAGCTTGGTAAGATCCGAACTAAGCTGTATTCCCACCCTGCGAACCGTGGGGGGGGGGGGGCGGAAGAAAAGGAGGCGAAACAAAATGGGTCAGTCATAAAGACTGAGTAAGTCCTAGTGACTTTCAGCATAAAAATAGGTAAAGATAACATGGCATGAATAAACTGAAAGTAAACATAAGGATGATGACAAGATAGGCAAGTTAAACTAGGATAACAAGATAATCTACGGTAACAAGATAAACTAAGGTCACAAGAAAACTAAGGTAACAAGATAAACTAAGGTCACAAGAAAAACCAAGGTAGCAAGATAAACTACGTATAGAATCGCATGTTTAACATTCTCTGCACCAACTGTACTAGTACCCCAACCCGTATCATCCTCTCCATGTATATGTACAGTCCCTTACCGTATATCGTACGGGTTTCATCACATATTTCTATACTACTTTAACGTGGTGCCACCATTCTTGAAATCGTTTGGATTGCCACCCTTGTTCTAGCTAGGTTTTCTTATCATGAACTATCGCGTGTTCAACTAGGATTTATGCCACCTAGGACCACTAGGGATTATGCTACCTATTGAACGTTTTCTAGATTCGTTTAAGGTTTATGCCACCTAGGACCACTAGGGATTATGCTACCTAACGAATTCCACGTAACGATCTATTAATCGATCGGCTCCCTACAAGTCCTAGCTCGTTCATGTGTCTGTGTCGTACGGCCCAATCACGAAATGTAGTTACATGTGCTATGTCCACCATAGGGTGTATCAAGCCCTATGGTGCCAACCATCGACACAAATCAAGCACGCACAGATAATCCTACTGATGCCCAATGCCTGCTTTTTCTGCTCCGGAGTGTGTGCACGCCCGCACTCCGTTTGAACCTACACTGGCGCACCCACACAGCCGTCATTCTGGTTGCTTACAATCAGCCCAGTAATCATGCCCCACCCTGCCTAGTTCCAGGGTACAATGATACATCTAGTGGGTTACTGCTGAAACGGACCGCGTAACTAGGGTTTCCGTCTAGTAGGTTAAGTGTTGTCATTTAAATTCAAGACTTAACCCCATCGGTCTAGCATGTCAAGTTGGTTAAGTGTTGTCATTCAAGTTCGTGACTTAACCCATCTACGTGTCATGTCAAATTGGCTAGGTGTTGTTGTTTAAGTTCATGACATAGCCCTACGAATCATATGTCAAGTTGGTTAAGTATATTCAAGTGGTTCGCGGCTTAACCCTATCAAATCGTCATGTTAAATTGGCTAAGTATATTCAAGCGGTTCATGACTTAACCCTATCAAATCATCGTGTCCAATTGGTTAAGTATATTCAAGCGTTTCATGACTTAACCCTATCAAATCATCGTGTCCAATTGGTTAAGTATATTCAAGCGGTTCATGACTTAACCCTATCAAATCATCGTGTCCAATTGGTTAAGTATATTCAAATAATTCATGGCTTAACCCTCCCACGTATCATGCTAAGTTGGCTAAGTATTATTGTAACACCCCGTAATTCTGTAACACTAGGATTCAGAAATCAAGGCAGAATTAAATTTTAAAATCAAAATCAAGGGAAACGGGTTACGCCATTGTGTTCGTCTCGGAATTCTGCATGAAAATGAGTCCGAGTTTGCGAGAATCAGAGTCCGTAGTAGGAGATATGACCCTCTGAAGTTTCAGGAATTGTCAGAATAGAAAACAGCTTGAAATTCGAATTCAAACCCAGAAGCGGGCTGGGCGGGAGAATTCCCGCCCAGGACCCAGGTCGACTGGGATGTCGACTGGGTAGTCGACCCCCCTGACCAGGTCGACTTCCCAGTTGACATGGGTGTCGACCTGGGTGCAAAAACCCACTTTTGGGACTGGGTGCATTCTGATGTACCTGGTCTCGTTTTCTGCCTAGATTCGTCCGCCTAATCCTATATAAACAACCCCTAGTCTCCTTCTCTATTCACAATTCTTCTCTAACCTTATGCTGCAAAGATTCTTGGTGGACATGGCTTCTTCTCCTCCTCTAAATTAAATAATAAATAAAATAATATGTAAAATAAATCAAGACGAGGAAAGGCTGCTCAAGACTTTCAAGAGGAGATTCAAAACAAGCTAGGATTCAAGTGAAGATTCAAACGACTTCAACGGCTGTTTTTCTACGAATCTAATATAATCTTTGTAAGTTGGTTACTTTTTAGATTTGAACGTTTTCTCTATTCGTGACATGAAATTAAAGGAATAAAAGAATATGCCAAATCTTTCTGTTCGAATCAGTGCTTATATCTTTGGACTTAATTAAGAACTGTTATGATTCGATGACCAATAAGACTGTGACTATGAAACTATGGACCTTAAAACCATATGCCTCTTTGACTATGAACATTGCCTATGACTATGAACACTGCCTATGACTGTGACTCATGGCTATGAGAATTATTTCCTTGACTATGAACACAAGCCTATGCCTTTGATTAGGAACATAAACTATTGCCTATGACATAACAAGGACAACTGTGACTAAACACCTATGATTCATGACTAGGAAAGTGTTGCTTAAGTTTTGTGACCGTGAAATTGGGTCTAAACCTGATTATCTATTCTGTCTATTCTTGGTTTTCTTTGATTTTAGATCTTGGGAATTTACCTATTAAGTTAGGTCTACCCATGTTCTTGAACCTACGTCGTTATTCAACCCTTTTTACGTCATGAGATTTTCAGACCTATAGGCTTTCGATGTTTTAGATCAATTTCAGTGTAATTCGTTAGGTCTGTAATTAGTAAATTATCATTTCATGCCAGTTATTATGCCTATCTTTTCACAGCATCTTTGGTTCATTCCCTTTTATCTACGAATCTAGATTTATCTATAATCTAGATTGAATCACGATTATACTAACGATGGGAATACGATTTGGGCAAAATATGAAATTTACTAAAAACGTAGTTATAAACTTGGAAATTGGCATGAATTGGGAACATGTATTATGGCATGTTAATAAAAATGCAAATTGGATAAATTTGACATGAATTATAGGATGTGTAATTTGAATCTAGTATTGACTTGTAAATCTAGCATTTACATGAACTGTGAACTAGAATAATAAGTCTAGTTTGACATGAACTGTAATTAGAATGTTAAATCAGAATTGGATTAGCTAATTTGGCATAATAAGTATATTGGCATAAATTTGAAATTGGCCATAATTGCGAGTAATTGTCATGTTTAGCAAAATCATGGTTAGTGACACTTAATTTGGTATAGTTTACATACCAAAAAGCATAGATATGATATAGAGGGGAAAATGGGCCATAATAATAAAGGTTGACAATTTACATTAAAAGAGTAATTATGAAATAAGTAAATTAGGAATAATTTACTTATAGAATTTGTCCTAAATGAGAAAATGTAAATTTAGACAAATTAAAGGTTTATTAACGACATCTCTTTTAATAACACACCAGAAAGTTCTAGGGTGACAGAGAGGATAGTGTCTAGGCTTGGGTTTGGAAAATACAAGTTTCTTGCTCTCCCTGGCTATCCCTAACTGATCCGACAGACGGGATGGTTACTTTCAAAACCTGATTTGAAAATTAATCAAAACCCTTTGAACTTAGAAAACACGAATATGCCTAACTCGAGGTTAGACTGAGTTGCGATGTAAACCTGCCCGGAACCAACCGGCACATCCAGTATTCGCAACAATATCTGTCTAATGTGAGTGGTCGCGGCTTTAATTTATTTAGTTAAAGCTAGAACAAGAATGGTAGGGTTAAGTTAACTAAGACACTTAACCAATTCAACATGATAACCAAACCGATGGGTGGGGTTAGGTTCATACTGACACTTAACACAGTTAAGCTAGAATGGGAGGGTTAAGTCCATAGGAACACTTAACCAACTTAACACAGTTAAGCTAGAATGGGAGGGTTAAGTCCATAGGGAAACTTAACCAAACTTAACATCGTAACAAGACAAGATTTGTAGGGGTTAAGTAACTAAGAAAACACTTATCCAAATTAACATGTTAACTAGACTAGAAGGTGGGGTTAAGTAAAGTTAATACACTTAGCCAAATTAACATGTTAACTAGACTAGAGGTTGGGGTTAAGTAAAATTTAATACACTTAGCCAATTTGATATGTTAGCTGGACAAGACCGTAGGGTTAAGTAAACTTGAACACTTAACCATCAGATTGTGATAAATGAATAGGGTTAAATCTAAAACATGAAGGGATAATACTTAACCATTAATAAAATGTTAATTCATGTCGTTTTGTTCTTCCATGTTCACATGCTAGAAGTTAATGAACTTACTCAGGCTTTATGTCTGACTCTGTTTTTCTTTCGTCTTCTTTTCTTCCGTCCCCCCCCCCCAGGTAGTAAAGGAGGGAATAGTATAGCTCAGGTTAAGTTGGACTGTCACTCTTTCCCAGCTTGAAGGTTTGTCGAAATTTTGCTTGGATTCTCTTTTCAGATGCTATGGCTGGCTCTTGCTACATTGGGGAATATAAATGTATTTTTATGCTTCTTTATTTTGTAAGACAGATGATACTCTGATATTGGAAAACAATTGTTGTACAAACTATCTTGTCAATAAAGTAAAGTTTTATTTTCCGCTGTTTAATTTCTGTCTATCGTGTAACTTATATGCATTTTTTACCCTAAATGCTCCACAGAACTTAGTGCATTCCCTTTGTGAGTGACACTAACGGATGTGGGGTGTTACAATTATCTATATGTTCAAGTTGACTTAACCCTGCTACGTGTCAGGTTATATCGATTGGGTGCTATCAACCTATTCAAGTTAGCCCAACCCATCCGCTAGTCATGTTATAACGGTCAAGTGTCATTAGCCTAGCTATGTTACTTAACCTACCCATTAGTCTGATTAACAGTTATGTTGGTTAAGCCCATATTTCTAAGTTTTACATGTTCTTAACTCATACCGGTTAGGTCCATATTCACATGTCAAATTTCCATGTCATCCCACCTAACCCTCTAACCATACCCACGTCTTATTATGGTTAGTATTCCTTAATTCATTCATTATGACGAACGAATCATGACCTCTCACATTAGACCGTGCATTTTGTGGCCACTAGATTTGCTGGACGGTTCCGTGCAGATTTACACCACAAACTGGGTCTAACCTCGTGTCATAAGTCGTTACGCCTACAATTCGACCTTCGACCTCTCACATTAGACTGACACTTTGTGGCTACTGGATTTGCCGGGCGGTTCCGGGCAGATTTACACCACAAACCGATTCTAACCTCGTGTCAAACGTTCATTAATGGTCGTATTCCACCCAAAACCCCAATATCAGTTCATGTGTTTAACATATAGAAATTTTCATGATTCACATTTGTGCCCCAAAACGTGTTCCCAAATTATTATCATAATTCACTATAAGGTTATGCCAAGTTATAGCCTTTTATTTACAATACATGCCTATTACCCAAAACCCACTTAGGCGCGTTCATATTCAACCTCTACTAAGTCATAAATTATCATATATGTTTCAACTCCAAATTTTACATAATTAACATATGCCCAAGTTCAAGATTACATATAAATTTTACATTTGCCCAATTCCTACCAAATTTACATATGTTCAATTCATGTCGTTTTACATGTATGCCAACTTTATGCCAATTTACACATATACCAAGTTTCATGCCGCTTTACATATGTCAAGATTCATGATTTACATGTTTACAAAGCTATGCCCAATTTACATAGATCAAGTTTTATACCCAAAATTACATGTATACTACGTTTACACCAATTTACTCATAACAATTTCTAGCGAAATTACATATATCATGATCCATGCCAAATTATATATATATATACACACATCAAGATCCACATCAAGTTATATATATCAAGATCCATGTCAAATTATATATATATATATATATCAAGATCCACATAAAGTTATATATATCAAGATCCATGTCAAATTATATATGCCAATCCCCATTCTTGCAATTACCATTATAATGACAATACCCAAATATCAAGTTTCATGTTAATGATAAATTATCCCCCAAACATCCAATTTTCATATTATGCCTTCGATCCCACCAAACACATATATTCCACTAGGCAATATTCCAATATTTTCCCCGTATACCATCGCTCCTATATCGTAGTTTAGGCCTAGGTCCGAAATTGAACTAGGTTCATCAAAAGAAAATAAATAGGGGGAGGTAGAAGTTGCAATAAAAACAAGATCAGAGAGAAAACGGCATAAAAGCATCATCTCAGGCATAAAGAATAGATCTTGATAATAAAACATGAACCAAGAAAAATTGATTTACAACAGGCTGAATAGACCATAAACTTGTCATGCGAATAAAGATAGAAAAGTTCTCAAGATCGAGATCCAAGAAGAAACAAGAATTGAATCAAAAGTCCAATTTCATTTCATCACATGTCCATATTAAATTTAATTATTTTATTCTGAAAATAACTAGAACTTACAGAGCAAGGCTAATGAATTAAGAACTACAATTGTCGTAGAACGTTGCAGAGACATTGATTTATCTTATTGAATTGTTGTTGAATTGCTGTAGAAGCTTTAATCTCTAGTTTGAATCTAGTTTGGAGGCTAAGAGAAAAGTTTAGAGAGCGGCGACCATGATCAAGAGGAAGTCCAGCAGCATAATAGTGTAAGAATGATTTGATATGAATTAGGTTAGGTCTAAGGGTGTTTTTATAGGTGTAACAACTAGTTTAGGCCCTTAGATTAACCCTAGAATCAATCCGGACCGTCAAAACACGTCTCAGGCTTCAAAAATGAGTTTTGGGTCAAACCAGGCCGACCAGTTTGACCTGTTAGGTGGGGGGGGAGGGGTCGACACTATGGTTGACCTGGGGGGTAAGTCGACCCTATGGTCGACCTGGGGGGGTAGGTCGACCTTATGGTCGACCCCCTCGTACAGTGCTGCCTGAAAACTGCTGAAACTTGTACAGGCCATAACTTCTTCATCCGGACTCCGATTTTCGAAAACTCGGACTCTATTTCATGTAAAATTTCAAGACGAATGCAATGGCGTAACCCGTTTCCCCTGATTCTGAATTTAAAATTTAATTCTGCCTTAATTTCTTGTTTTAACATGTTATTAAAATACGGGTTGTTACATTCTCCCCTCCTTAAAGGATTTCGTCCCCGAAATCTTCAAGTTAAGAAGAATGTATCCTACCATCCAATCATCCATCTACTCAATCATCAATCACTGGGATCCATTGTCCTTAAGAGATTTCTAATGCTGTATGAACATATGCGGAAAGTGTGTGTATATGTTCCTTATCTAATGCAAATGATTAGGCCTGATTGATCTTCTTAATGCAAAATATGTTTAGTGCAATGAGTTCAACATGTATGCAAATAGTCCTAGTCACATAAACACTATATGTGTGCACAAACATCCATCCATATGCATCATCCATATGATAACACATCCAATTTCATCCATAAACAAGTATAAACACTCATGCATATGCAATATGGAAATGTGTCTGAGCCGATCTAGTGCCTAATGTGTGTTATGCAACCACGAGCAACCACTTGCGACCACTTGCAACCACTTGCAACCATCAATCATAACATGTCTCAAACACATGTTTCACCCAATTGTTCCTACCTAACGATATAGCCGAATGATAGAAGCAAATAAAAACTTTGTGCCCATTAGGAAATGTCAAAGCTGGAAATCTACGTCACATATATACTGAATAGGAGAAGAACTCCCTAAGCACCAGCCCATATCCTACAAAACCCAAAAAAGTTTAGTCAACCCAACGAACACCCTCAAGCCCCAACATGTATTACTAACAGATAAGTCATACTCCTTATGAGGTTTGCAACAGAAATAGGATTGAGAATAGGACCGAGAGGTTATACTTAAAAGATAGCATACAAGTAAGCTCTACAGGAAA
Source organism: Allium sativum (assembly GCA_030737875.1). Taxonomy (NCBI): domain Eukaryota; kingdom Viridiplantae; phylum Streptophyta; class Magnoliopsida; order Asparagales; family Amaryllidaceae; genus Allium; species Allium sativum. The sequence continues at coordinate 287,809,318 of CM060909.1, forward strand.
AGAGGGATCAAGGATATACTCTTAAAAAGAGATATGATGCGGGTGTCTAGTCTTCAATCTTCTAAGTCGCATTGCCTTGAGCTTAACTCCATTGTGCTTTGTCCGTCTTTAACTTCAAAATTTCTTAATTCTTGTTTCCAAAATATTAGTTGGAACTCATTTCACTGTTGTCTCTCGTCCCATTTTCCCTTATCCTCCTTCTAGTATACTCGGCTCAAACATAACTGCGTACTCATGGTTTCATGCAAGCTCTCCAAAATTCACTAGTGAATCTTGGATCTCATTCACTTACTAGAAGGTATTCCACGCAGAAGAACTATCTCTTGAAAACAGACAAATGTCAACCATGTTGCCAAATGTACTTACTAAGGTGATTTTCTATAACTCATGCATAAGCGAAATGAACCATCCGCCTTAGTGGCGAACACTACTCGAGCAGATTGATAAATGTATCAAGAACGGATCAATAAATGTATCAAGAGATTCTAGGTAACTAAACATGGCAGAACCATAAGGGTTACACTAGACTTCGAGGGCATTACCAAGGCAAGTCGAGCGTCTAACTACCCTCTTTTCATACTCGAGAATGGTACCATTTCTGGACAACCACTCCATCCCTAGAATCAACCCATAGCTCAAAAACATAAGCTTTACTTCTAAACTCAACAGTTAGCATAGACATTCTCAAATCCAAACAAGTCATGAATAAATGAGCCGATTCCCCAACATGATTTGAGACAAAAATGGGATCCTTTACTACACTAGTACTAAGGTGCAAAGACTCAACTACCGAAGCAGAAATAAAAAGGATGCGATGTACCATAATCAAAAAGGGTACGAACATGATAGAAAGATAAACTAGACTTTCCTACAGAAACATTTCTACCTTCTTGTTCTGAGCCTCATTCGCCTTAACCACTCTTATCCCCTCTTATATAACGTGTTAACAGGTCTCTCAAGAACTACCTCCATCGCATGGCAACCCTACAAAGCTTGAAATAAGATTTGTCATAGATGGAACTAATGTGACTACGGATGGAGGAAAGAAAGGAAAAGGGATTCAAATAAGGAAACAAAGGATAATGCTAATGGCCTTTGGGGAATAGCCTTTAAAAATAAAACTTTTCTTGAAAAATGCTTCTTTGTAAATGGTTTTGAAAATATTTTCAAAAGGTTTTAAAAACTTTTGCCCAGTCTGGTAACCTTCTGCTCTGATACCAAATGTAACACCCCACCTCCGCTAGGGTCACTCACAAAGGGGATGCACTAGCTTTGGTGGAGCATTATCTAGGAAAACATACACAGAAATATTACAAGACAGAACATATAAAACAGCGGAAGAAGAACCAAATTTTATTACTTTAAAAATCTAGAAAGTTCTAAAGCCTTTTTACATCAAAATGCCATTAAATCCATTACATCGAAATCTGTCTTGCAATAATGAAGAAGCATAAAACCATGGTCATAAATCATTCCCCAAGTGAAACAGTAAAGCAAGCCATAGCCAAGGGAAATCCAAGCCGTACATGAATGAGCCTTGGAGCTTGGTAAGATCCGAACTAAGCTGTATTCCCACCCTGCAAACCTATGGAGGGAACGGAAGAAAAGGAGGCGAAACAAAACGGGTCAGTCATAAAGACTGAGTAAGTCCTAGTGACTTTCAGCATAAAAATAGGTAAAGATAACATGGCATGAATAAACCGAAAGTAAACATAAGGATGATGACAAGATAGGGAAGTTAAACTAGGATAACAAGATAAACTACGGTAACAAGATAAACTAAGGTCACAAGAAAATTAAGGTAACAAGATAAACTAAGGTCACAAGAAAAACCAAGGTAGCAAGATAAACTACGTATAGCATCGCATGTTTAACATTCTCTACACCAACTATACTAGTACCCCAACACGTATCATCCTCTCCATGTATATGTACAGTCCCTTGCCGTATATCTTACGGGTTTCATCACATATTTCTATACTACTTAACGTGTTGCCACCATTCTTGAAATCGTTTGGACTGCCACCCTTGTTCTAGCTAGGTTTTCTTATCATGAACTATCGCGTGTTCAACTAGGATTTATGCCACCTAGGACCACTAGGGATTATGCTACCTATTGAACGTTTTCTAGATTCATTTAGGGTTTATGCCACCTAGGACCACTAGGGATTATGCTACCTAACGAATACCACGTAACGATCTATTAATCGATCGGCTCCCTACAAGTCCTAGCTCGTTCATGTGTCTGTGTCATACGGCCCAATCACGAAATGTAGTTACCTGTGTTGGGTCCACCATAGGGTGTATCAAGCCCTATGGTGCCAACCATCGACACAAATCAAGCACGCACGGATAATCCTACTGATGCCCAATGCCTGCTTTTTCTGCTCCGGAGTGTGTGCACGCCCGCACTCCGTTAGAACCTACACTGGCGCAGCCACACAGTCGTCATTCTGGTCGCTTACAATCAGCCCAGTAATCGTACCCCACCCTGCCTAGTTCCAGGGTACCATGATACATCTATTGGGTTACTGCTGAAACAGACCGCGTAACTAGGGTTTCCATCTAGTAGGTTAAGTGTTGTCATTTAAATTCGAGACTTAACCCCATCGGTCTAGCATGTCAAGTTGGTTAAGTGTTGTCATTCAAGTTCATGACTTAACCCGTCTACGTGTCATGTCAAATTGGCTAAGTGCTGTCGTTTAAGTTCATGACTTAGCCCTACGAATCATGTGTCAAGTTGGTTAAGTATATTCAAGCGGTTCACGGCTTAACCCTATCAAATCATCGTGTTAAATTGGTTAAGTATATTCAAGCGGTTCATGACTTAACCCTATCAAATCATCGTGTTCAATTGGTTAAGTATATTCAAGCGGTTCATGACTTAACCCTATCAAATCATCGTGTCCAATTGGTTAAGTATATTCAAATAATTCATGGCTTAACCCGCCCACGTATCATGCTAAGTTGGCTAAGTATTATCTATATGTTCAAGTTGACTTAACCCTGCCACGTGTCAGGTTATATCGATTGGGTGTTATCAACCTATTCAAGTTAACCCAACCCATCCGCTAGTCATGTTATAACGGTTAAGTGTCATTAGCCTAGCTATGTTACTTAACCTACCCATTAGTCTGATTAACAGTTATGTTGGTTAAGCCCACATTTATAAGTTTTACATGTTCTTAACTCATACCAGTTAGGTCCATATTCACATGTCAAATTTCCATGTCATCCCACCTAACCCTCTAACCATACCCACGTCTTATTATGGTTAGTATTCCTTAATTCATTCATTATGACGAACGAATCATGACCTCTCACATTAGACCATGCATTTTGTGGCCACTGGATTTGCCGGGCGGTTCCGGGCAGATTTACACCACAAACTAGGTCTAACCTCGTGTCATAAGTCCTTACGCCTACAATTCGACCTTCGACCTCTCACATTAGACTGACACTTTGTGGCTACTGGATTTGCCGGGCGGTTCCGGGCAGATTTACACCACAAACCGAGTCTAACCTCGTGTCAAACGTTCATTAATGGTCGTATTCCACCCAAAACCCCAATATCAGTTCATGTGTTGAACATATAGAAATGTTCATGATTCACGTTTTTGCCCCAAAACGTGTTCCCTAATTATTATCATAATTCACTACAAGGTTATGCCAAGTTATAACCTTTTATTTACAATACATGCCAATTACCCAAAACCCACTTAGGCGCGTTCATATTAAACCTCTACTAAGTCATAAATTATCATATATGTTTCAACTCCAAATTTTACATAATTAACATATGCCCAAGTTCAAGATTACATGTAAATTTTACATTTGCCCAATTCCTACCAAATTTACAAATGTTCAATTCATGCCGTTTTACATGTATGCCACCTTTATGCCAATTTACACATATACCAAGTTTCATGCCGCTTTACATATGTCAAGATTCATGATTTACATGTTTACAAAGCTATGCCCAATTTACATAGATCAAGTTTTATACCCAAAATTACATGTATACTACGTTTACACCAATTTACTCATAACAAGTTCCAGCCAAATTACATATATCAAGATCCATGTCAAATTATATATATATATCAAGATCCACATCAAGTTATATATATCAAGATCAATGTCAAATTATATATATATATATATATCAAGATCCACATCAAGTTATATATATCAAGACCCATGTCAAATTATATATGCCAATCCCCATTCTTGCAATTACCATTATAATGACAATACCCAAATATCAAGTTTCATGTTAATGATAAATTATCCCCCAAACATCCAATTTTCATATTATGCCTTCGATCCCACCAAACACATATATTCCACTAGGCAATATTCGAATATTTTCCTCGTATACCATTGCAGGTATATCGTAGTTTAGGCCTAGGTCCGAAATTGACCTTGGTTCATCGAAAGAAAATAAATAAGGGGGGGTAGAAGTTGCAATAAAAACAAGATCAGAGAGAAAACGGCATAAAAGCATCATCTCAGGCATAAAGAATAGATCTTGATAATAAAACATGAACCAAGAAAAATTGATTTACAACAGGCTGAATAGACCATAAACTTGTCATGCGAATAAAGATAGAAAAGTTCTCAAGATCGAGATCCAAGAAGAAACAAGAATTGAATCAAAAGTCCAATTTCATTTCATCACATGTCCATATTAAATTTAATTATTTTATTCTGAAAATAACTAGAACTTACAGAGCATGGCTAATGAATTAAGAACTACAATTGTCGTCGAACGTTGCAGAGACATTGATTTATCTTCTTGAATTGTTGTAGAATTGATGTAGAAGCTTTAATCTCTAGCTTGAATCTAGTTTGGAGGCTAAGAGAAAAGTTTAGAGAGCAGCGGCCATGATCAAGAGAAAGTCCAGCAGCATAATAGTGTAAGAATGATTTGATATGAATTAGGTTAGGTCTAAGGGTGTTTTTATAGGTGTAGCAACTAGTTTAGGCCCTTAAATTAACCCTAGAATCAATCTGGACCGTCAAAACACGTCTCAGGCTTCAAAAATGTGTTCTGGGTCAAACCAGGCTGACCAGGTCAACCTGTAAGATGGGGGGTCGACACTATGGTCGACCTGGGGGGTAGATCGACTCTATGGTCGACCATGTGGTTGACCTGGGGGGGGGGGGGGGGGTAGGTCGACCCTATGGTCGACCCCCTCGTCCAGTGCTACCTGAAAATTGTACAGGCCATAACTTCTTCATCCGGACTCCGATTTTCGAAATCTCGGACTCTATTTCATGTAAAATTTCGAGACGAATGCAATGGCGTAACCCGTTTCCCATGATTCAGAATTTAAAATTTAATTCTGCCTTGATTTCTTGTTTTAACATGTTATAAAAATACGGGTTGTTACAGTCTATGATTGATACTTATGATTGAAATTATTTCGAAACACTTATGCACTAGTAATAATATAAAATGATTTCGTTTTATACATGTCAAGCATTATTTGGCTGTTATAAGGTAAAACCCTATCCTCCGGCTTGCGTTGCATTGTTTGATGGGACCTGGGTCTTATAATAGCTTCATTTTTCGAAAATGCATTGCGCTGTTCATTTATATGCACTAGTATTCTTGGGAGGAAACACGTTCCGTGTTATACGGTGTGGTCCCTTGAATTACTCTCTTTTAAAGTAAAGTTTTACTAATTGTTTTAGTTCTCACACCGGTCACATGACTGACCTGGAGTTTATTGTTTTAACCTAAACTCTGGGTGCCCCTATTTTCGACAGGGGCAGCTAGTAGTTTTGGTTTTGCAGATTTATATTCACAGGATTCTGATTTACAACTGAACGATGCTCGTAAAGCTCTGTATCCGTGTATTATTTTCAGTTGTGTTTTGTATTGTTTTCCGCTGCTATGTAATTTATTGTAATCTCTGATATTTATCGTAAGCATAATATTCATTTATACTCTGTATTTTCTTGTATCCGATGGAATTGTTGTAATAAACAATGAAATGTTCTTCTGTTTGCTTTCTATTTTGTCGTGTTCTCAAGATAATCCGGGCTTTCCTTACCGGGGAAGTTACGGGTTATAACAGTTTAAATGAATTCAAATCGAATTGTAATCGAATTGAAATTGAATTAAATAGAAATGCAATTGGAAATCCAAGTGAAATCGATTTGGAATGAATTCAAATCGAATTGAAAACGAACTGAAATTGAATTGAAATCGATTTGAATTAAAATCGATTTGAATTGAAATCAAACAGAAATGAATGTAAAAAGAATTTATAATGGAAAATTTAATTTTGATTTGAATTTGAAATTAAGGTTGAAATTGTTTTTGAAACGATTTATAAAATTAGTTTTAAAAGGAAATCGACAAAATATATATAATATATATATATTATATATATATATATAATGGCCTGAATAGAACGCGCCGCGCTGCGCAGTTCGTGAATTTAGACCATTGACTTCGAACGGACATTACGGGAGATCCGACCGTCGGATTCTCCTAAAACCGGAACTATTGGATTTGTATCGAAAAGAGCTTTCTAAAGAATACAAGAGATTTGAAATTTGACAGTTGGATTTGGAGATACGTCCAAATCAATTTCAGAAAATGTCGGCCGTTGATGGAAATCGACTGTACGAGCCTTAATAAAATTATTAAAAATTTCAATAATTTGTGTAAAATCATAAGAAATGATTTGTGAAGAATTAGGGTGAAAAACTCCATATTTGAAAAGATAAAAATAGATTTTTATCAAAATGAACTAGTTTTGAACTAGAATTAAAATCCAATTATTTTTAAATAAATAAATTGGATTTGAAATGGGTTTTAAATAACCAGAATTTCTAATATATGAATTGGAATGGATTTGAATTGAAATTGTTTTTAGAATATTTCAATATTAGATTCCGCGATTATACAGATATTTTGTAGGAAATTTGGAAGATATATTTTATATCGTTATTTCCAAAGCGATATTTGTGGGTTTCAGAATTTGATATTGAATATAAGCCGATATATTTTCTATTCAGAGCCTTGTATTTAATATCAAATGGGATTTGGGTTTATCGTGAACGGTGTTTTAAATAACACTTGTTCTTTAACCCGATAATAAACAGAATGTGATTTGGGTTTATCGTGAACTGTGTTTTAAATGACATTAGTTCTTTAACCCAGTAAACGGAGTTTTAATGAATCTGTAATTAGATTGAAACGTGAATTGCTAATTTAAGTTATCAAATTTGGAAAGTGATCGAGAATGGAGTATCACTAGTTTTGCTCCAAAGCGATAGTTAAATCTTTAATTAGATTTGAACATGAAATGGTAATTAATTTTACCAATAACACCGTGGTGTTAGATATGGAGTATTACCAGTTTTGCTCCATGTGATGAATAGGTTGGGATTGGGAAATAAAATAAATAATTACTTCGGTGTGGTTCGCTAATCCCGACTAGTTTGGAAAACCTTAACATGGTTTGAAATGACTTCCAAAGGAAGATTAAAGAATAAATTTAAAAGAATTTATCTTTGATAAAATTAATGGGAACTTTTCCCTAAGAATGTGAAATTTAGAAACTAACTGTAGGTTAGCTAAGAAGAATGGTTTCCTGGGTATTGATCTGATGTTGGTTTCGGCCTTCGGGGTTAATATTTGGGGAATTGTTCTCTTGCTAATTTACGGTTAGTGACTGATGAATTGGAATGAGGCGTATGTTGTGTTTGTGTAACATTTGTTTACTACATACGCGGGTTATTCAGAAAGTCTGGGTTTATACCCATTCTGAATAACCGATTCGACGATATGTCGAAGATGAAGACGGTGGTTGAAGACTGGAAGTCTTCACATCGTTTGGGTGATTACTGATGATCTTCATTGGGCTGTACACCCAAGAGGAGGGAATCATTTGGTGATCGTCCAGACGTACTTGGAGATCGATGGATATGCGAGGAAAGTGCCTCCGGTTTCGTTCAGACCTAGAACGAACTTGTAAATGGACTGAGTGTCTGACATTAGATTTTATTCTGTGCTGATTGATCTCTATTAAATATACATCTGTTTGATGATGGAGAATTTATTCACTTTCTTAACGCCCTTCTCTGAGATGTACGAGCTCAGAGGTTGTATATCGGTGGACATCAGTTGCATGGAGTGAATCGCCTATGTGGCACGTCTAAGTGGAAAATGATCAAGGCTTCTGTTAAAAAGCAAAGCCTTGTGGTTGATGATCAAAGCACGGCCTACGTAGCATAGCTTTGTGTATAGCGTGAATTCGCGAGCCTCACACTACGGTATGAGTCAAAAATGGGATAGTGGATGCAGGGAGAACACGATGTTTCTTTCTAGCTAGAGGTAGTGTCAGTGCTTAAACTGGCTAACATTTATATTATTTTTACCTATGTGGTTGTTGGAATGCGAAGCGCTTCGGATATAGTTCTGTTAGAACCGGGAAACGTGTGTTCAGGAATTGCCAATCCTCAAACGTAAGAGAGGACCGGCCCTTAAGATCCAGAGGCTACCCAGAGAGAGTAGTCCTGAGACATTTGCTAGAGTGTCTCGAAGCGGAGAGGAGCTTGCCCCTTGCCTCGACTCATGATGGAAATCCAATTTCCAATACGAGATGTTTCGGTTTTATTTGCAGAACTTAGTATGGTGACATTGTAGATGGTAGCTATGCCGCCTATGATTGATATTTATGATTGTATATAAAATCAGAAACTAACTGGAAACGAGCTAAGATGGGTGGTTTCCTGGGTATTGGTATGATGTTGGTTTCAGCCTTCGGGGTTAATACTTAGGGAATCGTTCTCTTACTAATTTACGGTTGGGGTCTGATTAAGAATCAAAAGATAAAATTTCGCGTATCAAGCATTCTTTGGCTGTTATAAGGTAAAACCTTATCCTCCGGCTTGCATTGCATTGTGTGATGGGACATGGGTCTTATAACAGCTTCATTTTTCTTTACTTAGCATTGCGCTGTTTGTTTTGTGCACTGGTATTCTTGGGAGGAAACCCATTCCATTTTATACGGCATGGTCCCTTGATTTACCGAACTTTAAAAACAAATATTAATAACTGTTTTAGTTCTCACACCAGTCACATGACTGACCTGGAGTTTATTGTTTTAACCTAAACTCTAGGTGCCCCTATTTTCGACACGGGCAGCTAGTAGTTTTAGTTTTGCAGATTTATATTTACAGGATCCTGATTTATAGCAGGAACAATGCTTGGAAAGCTCTGTATCCGTGTATTACTTTCAGTTGTGTTTTGTATTATTTTTCCGCTGCAGTATTTGTATTTAAACCTCTGATTTCCTCTGTTGTATAATATTCATTCCTACTCTGTATATTCTTGTATTCTGATGGAATTGTTGTAATTAACAATGAAATGTTCTTCTGTTTGCGTTCTATTTTGTCGTGTTCTCAAGATAATCCGGGCTTTCCTTACCGGGGAAGTTACGGGCTATCACAGTTGAAATTGAAATTAAATTGAAATCGATTTGAAATCAAATTAAAACGAATTTATATTGAAAAATTCAAACTTGATTTGAATTTGGAAAGGAAGTTGAAATCGTTTTGAAAACGAATTTAAAATGATTTATAAAATACGTTTTAAAAGGAAATCGACGAAGTATATATTATATATATATTATATATATAATATAATGGCCTGAATAGAACGCGTCGCGCCGCGGCAGTTCGCGAATTTCGACCATTGACTTCGAACGGATATTACGGGAGATCCGACCGTCGGATTCTCTTAAAACCAGAATCATTGGGTTCGTATCAAAAAGAGATTTCTAACGAATATAAGTGATTTGAAATATAACGGTTGAATTTGGAATTATGCCCAAATCAAATTTGGAAAATGTTGCTGTAAATGCAGTTCGATGGCCGTTGATGGAAATCGACTGTATGGGCCTTGATAAAATTATTAAAAATATCAATAATTTGTGTAAAATCATAAGAAATGATATGTGAAGAATTGGGATGAAAAACTCCAAATTTGAAAAGATAAAAGTAGATTTTTATCGAAATGAACTAGTTTTGAACTAGAATAATATTTTTTTTTATTTTTTTTAAAATAAATAAATTAGACTAGAAAGGGTTTTAAAAGCAACTAGGATTTCCAATAATTTAATTGGAATGGAATTTGAATTGATTCTTGGGTTTATCGTGAACGGTGTTTTAAATAACACTTGTTCTTTAACCCGATAATTAATGGAATGTGATTTTGGGTTGTCGTGAACGGTATCTTCAATAATACTGTTCTTAGACCCAACTGAGTTAAGAAAATCAAAAACTAACTGGAGATTAGTTAAGTTGAATAGTTTCTTGGGTATTGATATGATGTTGGTTTCGGCCTTCGGGGTTAATACTTAGGGAATTGCTCACTTGCTATTTTACGGTTAAAAGCTGATAGAATGGAATGTGATTTTGGGTTTATCGTGAACCGTGTTTTAAATGACATTGATTCTTTAACCTAGTTAAAGATTAAAACTAAGTGGAGTTTTAATGAATCTTTAATTAGATTGAAATGGTCGAGAATGGAGTATCACCAGTTTTGCTCCAGGCGATAGTTAAATCTTTAATTAGATTTGAACGTGAAATGGTAATTGAATTTACCGATAACACCGTGGTGTTAGATATGAAGTATGACCTGTTTTACTTCATGGGATGAATAGGTTGGGATAGGGAAATAAAATAAATGATTACTTCGGTGTGGTTCGCTAATCCCGACTAGTTTGAATTGATATTCAAAGAAGATTAAAGAATAAAATTAAAGAATTTATCTTTGATAAAATTAATGGGTACCTATCCCTAAGAATGTGAAATTTAGCAACTAGCTGAAGATTAGTTAAGATGAATGGTTTCCTGGGTATTGATCTGATGTTCGTTTCGGCCTTCGGGGTTAATATTTGGGGAATTCTTCCCTTACGAATTTACGGTTAGTGACTGATGAATTGGAATGAGGCGTATGTTGTGTTTGTGTAACACTTGTTTATTATATACGCGAGTTATTCGGAAAGACCGGGTTTATTCCATTCTGAATAACTGATACGACGATAAGTCGAAGGTGAAGACGGTGGCCGAAGACCGGAGGTCTTCATGCCGTTTGGATAATTAATGATGATCTTGATTGGGCCGTACACCCAATAGGAGGGAATCAGTTAGTGGTCGTCCAGGCGTACTTAGAGATCGATGGATATGCGAGGTACAAGGTGCCTCCGGTTTCGTTCAGAACCAAAACGGACTTGTAAATGGACTGTGTGTCTGACATTGGATATCATTCTGTGTGATTGATGGATATCGGTTGCATGGAGTGGTTTGCCTGTGTGGCAAGCTAAGATACAAATGATCAAGGCTTCTGTTGAAAAGCAGAGTCTTGTGGTTGATGATCAAAGCACAGCCTGTGTGGCATAGCTTTGTGTAGTGTGGATTCGCGAGCCTCACACCCCTGTTGTGAACCAGAAATGGGAGAAGGACATCAGGGAGGACATGCGTTTCTTTCTAGCTAGAAGTGGTGTCAGTGGCTTTACACGCCCAGACGAGTTTGACTTATGTGGTTGTTGCTGTTGCGAGGCGCCTCGGATATATCGGTGACTATGTGAAGCCGATGGAGTCATTTGTTGACTCATTGACACCCCAAAGGGTGGGGAAACACAGTGTTCAGGCATAATAATCCACATCGGTGCACCGACCCTGAAGATCCAAGGCTTGTTTGCGCGCTTGCCTGAGGGGCGGGTGTAACAACCCGTATTTTGAATAACAAGTTACAACATAAACCAAGGCAGGATTAAATGATAAAATCTGAATCAAGGGAAACGGACTGTGCCATTGCGTTCGTCTCGGAAAAATACGCGAAATAGAGTCCGAGTTTTTGAAAATCGGAGTCCGTATGACCAAGTTATGGCCCGTCAAAGTTTTCAGAAAAATTTCAAGTTCAAATTTGAATTCAGAATTCAAATTTAGCTGAACAGGATAGGCGGGAAAAGTTCCCGCCACCCCCCCCCCCAAGTCGACTGGGAAGTAGACTTGGGAGTCGACACACCCCAGGCCGTGTCGACTGCCCAGTCGACACCCCTATCGACTTGGGTGGTCGGCCAGTTTGGCCTGGGTGCATCTGACTTGTTTCTCAAGACATGTTTGGAGGCTAGTGACGCGAATTGATGGCTCAGATCTGAACTAGGGTTAATCCTGTGGCCTAAACTAAACTAATCTTCTATAAAAAGACCCTAAGACCTAGCCTAAACCCTCATTAATCATTCCTACAACTAAACTATGCCAAAATGTTTCTTGATCATGGCCTCCATCTTCATAACATGGCCTCCATCCTCTTCATGAAAGTTTGAGTGTCCTAAGCTAGTAAAAGAACCACCTTTCTTCATCAAAACAAGGGTCTTTCTTCATACAAATCAAAGGAGCTTATTGTTTCTCAAAACAACTTGGAGCTTATATGCGATTGGGGGTTTTTAGAGTTGCTAGTGGCTTCGTCTCAATCTTATTTTATTTCATAGGTCTTCATAGCATTGTAAGCCCTATTCTACTCTTAGATTCTAACTATGAAGTTAAATATGACATGTTGCAAGTTTGAGTTTGGGCCTAAGTATGATTTGTGCTTTGATTCTATCATGTTATGCATAGATTTATTCTATGCATGTTTGTAAAGCTATCACCTTGACTTTGTGCATAGAAAGCTATGAGCTTTGATTCTATCATGTTATGCATAGATTTATTCTATGCATGTTTGTAAAGCTATCACCTTGACTTTGGGCATAGAAAGCTATGAGCTTTGATTTGAAATGTTGCATAAAGCAACATAGAAACTCTCATAACCCTTATGTTATCTTGCATATGATGTTATATGCGAATCACTAGCTATCATCCTATGCCATTTATGGCCATGTTTCACCTATTATGCTAAGGTTGATATCATGCATGTTTTGAGGCTTATAATGTAATATGCAAGTTTATGAACACATTTGCCTCATATGCCACCATGTTTAACTTGTGGCCAAACCTTAACCCCTTATGTTCCTTAATATGCTTGTGGCCAAATCACCCTTATGCTATTATGCATGCTTGTGGCCAAATCACCCTTATGCTATTAGGCATGCTTGTGGCCAAATCACCCTTATGCTATTTGATATGTTTGAGGCCAAGACACCTTTTATGCTATCATACATGTTGAGGCCATATGCTAGTATGTTGAACCCCTTTTGGCCTCAAATATCACCATGTTTGACTTGTGATAGACTTTGCCACCTTATGCCCACCTTGTCATATTGTTATGTTCCCTCTTTGATCTATTTGCGTTGGTGTGGATTTACGTGCGATGGGAATACGTTATGGGTAGTTGGGCAAACTTAAATAACATGAGAACATGACTTGAAAATATGACATGAAAGTTTGACATGTGTTTATGCTTGAAAACATGGACTTGGACATGACTTCTAGAAAACATGAGAATGACCAACTCGAGGTTGGGTTGAGTTTGTAGCATAAATCTACCCGGAACCGACCGGCTTAACTAGTGGCTACAAGCAATAGGACCCAATGTGAGTAGTTGGTCATGTCGCACTTGAAACCCGATGTTAGACTAAGTTGTGGTGTAAAGCTACCCGGACCCGCCCGGCTTAACTAGTAACCACAACGAGGTCTAATGTGAGAGGTTGGGTGCATTAAGTTAATTAATGCCACATGGTAGGGTTAAGTCATGGACTACTTGAATATACTTAACCAATTAAACACGATGGATTGGTAGGGTTAAGACATGGACTACTTGAATACTTAACCAATTAAACCCGATGTATTGATAGGGTTAAGTCATGAACTGCTTGAATACACTTGACCAACTCAATACATGGTTAGGATAGGGTTAACCACACTTAACCCGCTTGAAATCCTAGTTACGTGGTCCTTTTCAGCAGTAACCTACTTGGAAGTATCATGGGTACCCTGGACTAGGCTAGGGTGGGGCACGATTACTGGACTGATTGTAAGAGACCAAAAGAGATGGCTGAAGGGTGCACCGGTTGTTCAGGCGGACCATGGTCGTGCACATTAAGTCCGGAGTTGAACATGGGCACCAGTAGGTTTAGACTGTGCGTGCTTGAATTGTGTCTGTGGTTTACACCTTAGGACTGGATACACCCTGGGGTGGACCTTGCACAGTTAACTACATTCCACGATTAAGCCGTATGACACCGATACACGACGAGTTAGGCTTATAGGGAGCCGATCGACTAGACCGAGTAGTTGGACCTTGATTTAGGTCACCTCATGATGTTGGGCCAACTTTGGGCCAAGGGATCATTTCTTGTTTATACTTGACACGGATTGGAATACTAGTACACACCTGGTGCAACTTAACATTGTATATGCGATGCCACACTTGATCTATCTTATTAACTTTTCACCATGCCAGTTATCACCCTATGTTTCATCTCCGCTTTGCATGTCCAGTTAACTTTATTAGTTTTTATACTAATAGTAGATAGGACTTACCAGTCTTTTGACTGACCCGTTTTCTTTCGCCTCTTTTCTTCCGTTCCCCCCCCCCCCAGGTTTACAGGGTGGGAACACTGGTACCTAGCTTGGATCTTTAGCTGCTTTTCTGGATAGGTCATGTACGGTTTGGACTTGAGCATGCTATGGCTTTATTCTACTTTAGGCATAGTTACTTTATGTTATTTCCAGTTTTCAGTTTATGTTTTCTAGACTTCTAGTAGTTGGAAAATAATGACTCAGTCCTTTGATGTAACTTGACTATGGTTTTGAAATAGTAGTTTTATCCGCTGCTTTATTTACTCTGTTTTACTTATATGTTCTGTCTTGTGATATCTGCATGCATGTTTACCTCGTTTAACGCCCCTCCAAAGCTAGTGTGCTTGCAAGAGTGGCATTGGCGGAGGTGGGGTGTTACATTTGGTATCTGAGCCAGGTTTACAAGATTTGAGCAAAAAGGTTTTTTTAAAATTTACCTTTTGAAAAACTATTTTCAAAACCAATTAAGTATTTTTCCAAGAAAAGTCTAGTTTATTTTAAAAGGCTATTCCCCAAAAGCCATTAGCACTATCCTTTGTTTCCTCGTTCTCAATCTATCTTTTTCTTCGTTTCAGTATGGCCGATAATTTTGCCATTCTGGAGGGCATACCAGTACCTATTTGGTTTAGAAGGTACATGGAGGCAAGGGCGAATGAAGCCGTCCCCGCGGACATTCCTCCTCCTTCCCCCGTGGCTAACATTCCTCCCCCTCCCGTAGCTGAGGTTCCTCCTCCTCCTCCGCATCCACAAGCGGATTTCGCGAATATTTGCAAGGACTTTAAGGCGATGGGTGGCAAGAATTTTGTTAGGACGGAGACTTTTGTTGAGGCAAGAAACTGGTTGAAGGAAACTGAAGACCTCTTTGCTATCTTTGATATAGAAGACCGTAGGAAAGTTCTGTTAGCGGTATGGTTGTTGAAAGGGGAAGCTGCATATTGGTGGGTAGTCACCACCACTACTAGACCAATTCAGACTTGGGATGACTTTAGGAGAAGGTTCAGATTGAGGTTTCTATCATCGACAGAAGAGAACCTTCGGATGGAGAGGTTCCTATCTCTAACGCAAGGGGACATGACAGTTAGGGAATACGTGGATACGTTTAATCAACTTGCTCGGTTCGGTCTAGACTTGGTTAACACAGCTCAGAAGAAGGCCCTACGCTTTGCTCTAGGATTGAATGAGCCATTGCGCGGTATGGCCATGTCTCATATACCCATAGGGGCGACTTTCGAGGGTTTGGTGAATATGGCCCTGCTTCAAGAGGAAGATAAGAGTGGCAAGAAGAAGGTCAAGGCAAATGAGTCTCAAGGCAAGAAGGAAGATTCCGAGAAAGGAGGCAAGAACAACAATAGCAAGGACAACAAGTCAAGAGAAAGGAGGAAGAGCAACTTCTGTGGGATTACTGGGCACATAGCCAAAGACTGTAGGAAGAAGAAAAGGAAGTTGGGAGAATGCTTTCATTGTGGAGAGTCTGGACACTATAGCAAGGATTGCCCGGAAAAGTGGGGACAAGGGAAAAGGCAAACTCAGCGAGCAGGACCTTCTAGAGTGCTAGTGCATACTCTCAACATCGCTCCAGTTCTTGATCGAGGTAGTATTTCTATAGAAAACCTTGTTTAGATTTCTGATTATCCTGTTCGCACCTTGTTTGATTCTGGCACATCGCATAGTTTTATTTCTGATCTTGTTGAAAGTTTGCACCTAAGTACTAGTCTAGTTGAGGATCCCGTTAGAAGTTTCAAATCCAATTGAGGGTTTCGCCCATCTATCTGCGATTTGTATGGATTTGAAAATCTCTAGCTTGAGCGTAAAATTCATGTGTAATGCTTATGTTCTCGGGTTTATGGGACACGGGTTGATTGGGGACGTGGATTGGTTGTCCGGTTATGGAGCCATTCTTGACTTTGAACATAGGGTTGCGAGGCTCATGACTCGCCTCGGTAATACCCTCGAAATCTCGTGTGACCTTTAGGGTTCCGTCATGATTAGTTATCTAGAATCCCTTGGCACTTTTTGGAAATTTGTAATCCAATCGAGTAGTGTTCGCCACTAAGGCGGATAGTCCATTCCGCTTAAGCATGGGTTATAGAAATCACCCTAGTAAGAACATTTGGCAACGTGGAGTGGCATTTGTTTTCAAGAGATAGTTCTTCTGCGTGGAATACCGTATGGTATGTAAACGAGATCCAGGATTCACTAACGAATTTTGGAAAGCTTGCATGAAACCATGAGCACACAGTTATGTTTAAGCCAAGTATTTTAGGAAAAGAATAAGTGGAAGTGGTACGAGAGGCAACGGTGAATTGAGTTCTAACTCATATTTTGGAAATAAGAATTAAGAGCTACGAAATTGTGAAGTTAAAAGACGGTCAAGGCACGATGGGATTAAGCACAAGAAAATGCGGCTTAGAAGATTGAAGACTAGATACGCGCATTATATCTCTTTCTAAGAGTATATCCTTGATCACTATTATTCTGTAGAGCTTACTTGCATGCTATCTTTTAAGTATATCCTCTCGGTCCTATTCTCAATCTTAGTTCTGTTGCAAACCCCATAAGGAGTATAACTCGCCTGTTTGTGATTTATAGTTGGGGTGAAGATGTCCATTAAGATGACCAAACTATTTGGGCTTT
Source organism: Allium sativum (assembly GCA_030737875.1). Lineage (NCBI taxonomy): Eukaryota > Viridiplantae > Streptophyta > Magnoliopsida > Asparagales > Amaryllidaceae > Allium > Allium sativum. Next base: position 287,826,502 of record CM060909.1, read on the forward strand.
ATGGGTCATAGTTGATAGACTTACGAAGAGCACCCATTTCATTCCAGTAAAGAACAAGAGGATTGTATCAGGTTTAGCATCTGTTTATCTTCGAGAGATAGTGCGATTGCATGGAGTTCCTTCCAGCATAGTTAGCAGTCATGACCCAATCTTCACCATCCAGTTCTAGAATAGTTTGCAAGAAGCGATGGGTACGCGATTGAATCTAAGTACAGCCTATCACCCCCAGACGGATGGCCAAACCGAGAGGGTGAATAGAGTGCTAGAAGATCTTTTGAGACTTTGTTTTTTTGACTTTGGTGGTACTTGGGAAGACCACCTTCCTCTTATAGAGTTTGCTTATAATAACAGCTACCAAGCAAGCATAGGAATGACACCATTCGAAGCTTTGTATGGGAGGCCGTGCAAGCCACCAACATGTTGGTGGGAGACGACAGATAAGCTTATAATTGGGCACGACATGATAAGGGACACATCCGAGAGGGTTGAATTGATTCAAAGACGGATGAAAACGGCCCAAGACAGACAGAAATCCTATGCAGACAAGCAAAGGACAGACTTAGAATTTAAAGTTGGAGATATGGTCTTTGTGAAGGATTCTCCTTTGCGAAATGTGGTTCATTTTGGAGCAGTTGGGAAGCTGACACCAAGGTTCGTAGGACCCTTCCCTATTATAGAAAGAGTTGGGAAGATGACTTATAAGGTGGAGTTGCCCGAGAAGCTGGCCGGGGTTCACAATGTTTTTCATGTCTTGCATCTCCGAAAGTGCCTACATGAGTCAGCCAAGGTAGTTGAACCAAGTAATCTTGAAGACACGGAGGTATAGAAAGAGGCGACCTTGAGGCGAGCTCTGATTCGTATCTTGGGAACGAAGATCAAGAAGCTGAGGAATCGGGAAGTCAAGTTAGTAAAGGTTCAGTGGAGTGAAGCCGAAGAGGATGCAACTTGGGAAACCGAGGAGAAGATGCGCGCGCTTCACCCATTTCTTTTTTTAGGGTATATTCTCGATCTCTTTTTTTTCCTAGCCAGCATATCTTTCTTTCACTATCCATGTTTATCTTGTTATCTCGTTAACCTTATCATGAGAACCTTAGGTAGAAACCCTTTGGATGAAACATGCATTTGAAACATGTTATGCTTGATGTTTGCAAGTGGTTGCAAGTGTTTGCAGGTGGATACTCGTGGATGCATGATACACATTAGGCACTAAGATCGGCTCACACACTTTCATATTGCATATGCATGAGTGTTTATGCTTATTCATGGTTGAAACTTGTTATGCTATCACGTGGATGTTGCATATGGATGAATGTTATGTGCACTCATATAGAGAATATGAATTATGTTAGGAATTTGCATACATATGGACCCATTTCACTAACATGCTTTGCATTAAGGAGGTTTACTGAATTAGTAACCGCCTGATTTTCGCATTAGATAAGTACATTTACACACACCTCTGCATATGATCATACAACATTTAGAATCTTTTAAGGACAATGTTTACTTGTGGATGATGTTTTGAGTAGATGGATGATGGATGGTAGGATACGTCCTTCCTAACTTAGAGATTTCGGGGACGAAATCCTTTAAGGTGGGGAGGATGTAACAACCCGTATTTTGAATAACAAGTTACAACATAAACCAAGGAAGGATTAAATGATAAAATCTGAATCAAGGGAAACGGGCTGTGCCATTGCGTCCGTCTCGGAAAAATACGCGAAATAGAGTCCGAGTTTTCGAAAATCGGAGTCTGTATGACCAAGTTATGGCCCGTCAAAGTTTTCAGAAAAATTTCAAGTTCAAATTTGAATTCAGAATTCAAATTCAGCTGAATAGGATAGGCGGGAAAAGTTCCCGCCACCCCCCCAAGTCGACTGGGGAGTCGACTTGGGAGTCGACACACCCCAGGCCATGTCGACTGCCCAGTCGACACCCCTGTCGACTTGGGTGGTCGGCCAGTTTAGCCTGGGTGCATCTGACTTGTTTCTCAAGACATGTTTGGAGGCTAGTGACGCGAATTGATGGCTCAGATCTGAACTAGGGTTAATCCTGTGGCCTAAACTAAACTAATCTTCTATAAAAAGACCCTAAGACCTAGCCTAAACCCTCATTAATCATTCCTACAACTAAACTATGCCAAAATGTTTCTTGATCATGGCCTCCATCTTCATAACATGGCCTCCATCCTCTTCATGAAAGTTTGAGTGTCCTAAGCTAGTAAAAGAACCACCTTTCTTCATCAAAACAAGGGTCTTTCTTCATACAAATCAAAGGAGCTTATTGTTTCTCAAAACAACTTGGAGCTTATATGCGATTGGGGGTTTTTAGAGTTGCTAGTGGCTTCGTCTCAATCTTATTTTATTTCATAGTCTTCATAGCATTGTAAGCCCTATTCTACTCTTAGATTCTAACTATGAAGTTAAATATGACATGTTGCAAGTTTGAGTTTGGGCCTAAGTATGATTTGTGCTTTGATTCTATCATGTTATGCATAGATTTATTCTATGCATGTTTGTAAAGCTATCACCTTGACTTTGTGCATAGAAAGCTAT